>CM076581.1:1099657074-1099776818 GCA_034641835.2 Pinus albicaulis
AATGGACCATTGGAGGTCCTCTTCTTCATAGATCAGGAAATTTGATTGGCATAAACACTTCTATATACTCTCTATCAAGAGAATCACCTGGCATGGGCTTTTGAATTTTAGTAGATCTGTAAGTGTCATTGTTGATTAGTTAGAAAATTTTGGGAAAATTACTTTATCCATTTTGGGTACTAAATTTGCATTGGATGAGTCTATTGAGCAACTGAGTGTCACTAGAGTTCTGGTGCTTGATGGTCCTGCAGATGGACCAACTAGTAAATCTGGACTAAAAAAACAAAATGAGATGCTTATGGCTGGCCTGTCTTGGGGGAAATCATTATAGATATAAATGGGAATAAAGTCTGCAATGGAAGTGATCTCTATAGTAACTTCACCAATGTACAATTGGTGATGTGGTAACATTGGAGGTCCAGTCTAGTGGAGATGGGGTTGTAAATGATTGCAAGGATATTATCTAGACATAATTTGTGATAATGGTAGTTTATGTTCTCCTCCATCAGTATGAACAACCCTAGAAGGTGTATCCCACTAATATATTAAAAGGATCTTGAGCTCAACATTGAATCTAAGGTTGAAATGAGATGTGATAGAAAATATATCTTGCCAAGATCATTCATGTGCATTCTTGTTTCCAGTGGCGGTGCCTCAAACAACATCATTCATATTTATCTTCGAAGGACCAACAATGATAGGAAGAGAACTACTATAATCTACAGTGCATCTCTGAGTTATTTTTAGCATTCAATAACTCAATAGTCAGGGGAAACTAAAAAACAAAAATGAATCTGATCTACTGCTAAACATGAGGTCAGTACCCAGATTTGAGAAGCTTGCATATTTGATGTTGAAAGCATGGAATATAGAAGGCGAAGACGACTGAGAGACATATTTAACAAAAAACGGTCCATGGGCCTTCAATATTTCAAGAGTAAGGGGAGTTAAGAGAGTAATATGAGCTTGTTTCATTTTCCCAATGGTTCCTAGAGGTTTCAAAAAGAGATCACCATTGTAAATGCTAGAAGAATACTCAGCCACTTTTGAAGGCAACATAAATAAATGGTTTGGATTTTCATCAACAAGAGTATGAAATAAAAGTCTCAATAAGAGTTAATGGAAGTTTCCAACACTATGATGTTAAGATAATTTTAAGTAATAGTGAGTTAAACAACTAGTGCATGCAGTAAATGGGATCATTCACTTGAAGCTAGGGAAAATTTCTGAAATACTTTCTGATACCAAATTAATTGCTAAGGTGACTACCTCTGACACAGATAGTGATATAAGCTACACAGTAGAACTGATAACCTAACTCTGGTGGTTGAAAGGTGTACTTCCCGGATGTGTTGAAACTTTAATATCTAGAAATGAAAGGATGTGTTTCTAGATCTTTCCTGCAATAATGTGTAAGACCTATTTCAAATTACTTAAAGCAGCCAATAGGTAGTCTTGTTGGCTCAACCATCTATTCAAAAAGGAAAAATACACGCAGAAAATTTTAGTGAAAGTAGTATAAAGATCAGATTTTGCCATCCCACCTTCCAACATATTTGAAATTTGATCTGTCTTGTGTGACTTGGAATACTAATAAAGAGGAATTCCATGCATGCTAAGTCCAGCTTTGATATTGTATTATTATATGCCAAATATATCCTCAAATATACAACTTACAAATTAATAATAAATTATAAGTAATCCAACTACAAGTCTAAATATTATATATGTTGTTTAGGGTTTCAGAAATTTCATAAACATCCTTGAAAATTTTTAAAAAGAAGACTTGAAACGTTATTATTATTTGCTTGTGATTCAACATGTAACATATAGATGGTACCAGATCTATTTTGGTGGGATAGGATTTGTATACGTGGAGTTTTTTCACAGATCTAGGTGGATCTCTCTCCATGTCCAGATCATAAATGTGTATTCAAGGATCTAGCCTTAAGCCCCCACCGATCCTTTAACACAATGAATTTTTTTCCACCTGTAATGGGCATTCCTACATACATCTATTATGCAGAATTGATGGTTGTAATTATCTTTGTTGTCGTTAGCTTATTGGTAGTGAGCCTTGGAGATAAAATGGCTAAATTTCCTTTCGACCAGATGCATATCTAGTTTTGAATGGCCTTTGGACCAGAGGTTGGAAGCCTCCATATGCATATCAAAACTAGGTTGGAAACTTAAAGGTGCATATCAAACCTAGGTTTTGAAGGGTTTTTGTCAGTGTCCCTATTCAATATGCCCAATGCACAGTCTAGATTGAATGCACACATACAAATTTTAATAAAATCAACCTCACCTCCACCCTAATTTGAGCATGTAGGTAGATTCTAGGTCTATTCAACAGAAGGTATTTAAAAATAGATAATTAAAAACAAATAAATAGAGAAGAACAAGTTATTCCCAATAAAAAAAAACTAGTTCTAGGTCGACTCTTATCAATAGGGAATATTGAGCTACCACAAACCCAAGTCTAATTTTGAACAAATCTGATCCAGATATGACAAAGCTCGAGTTTTCATATATCTAAGTTCCAAGTTCCAACATTTAATATGTTGACTATTTGCATACTAAAGAAACACACCAGACTTTGGCAACCATAAGGTGCACATTAGACCTGCGTTTAGAGAGGCCTGTCCTGGTGTCCCTATTAAATGTGCCTAATAGCACCATTACACACAGAAATTTAATGTATCAGCCCCACCTCCAACAGGATTCGGCAATGTAGCTAGGTCTTAGGTCTAGTCAAGAGGAAACATTAAAGGATAGATAATTAACATAGAGAAAAAATGGATATGGCCAATCAAAAGAATGATTTCTACATCCTGTCAGCAAGAAATATTAGTATTAAACATAGATAACATGATGATTGAGTATGTATATGTTTGATCTCCAATATTTGATATGTTTACCATTTGGCTAAACTTGAGAAATGCACCAGAGATTGCCAACCTCAAGATGCATATCAAACCTAGGTCTGGACTGGCCTCTACGAGTATAGTTATTTTGCATTCAATGCACCATCTAAATTCAATGTATCATTACACAAAAATTTTAATGGATCAGCCCCACTTCCACCTAGATTCTAGAATTCAACTGGATTCTAATGAATGGAGAAGAACTAAATATTTGCAATCAAAAAAATTGAGTTCTAGGTATTTTCAAGGAGAAAACACGGCATATGATAGGTTGGAAACAAATAGTTATGCCTAAATTGGAATGAGAAGCAGGGATAAGAATACCCATAAACAAAGCTTCATGTGTTTCTCTCTGGAAAATATATTAACCTTATCTAATAGTTATTAGCTATGTCCATATTCTAAAAGTCCAATCTATTAACCCCGAGATCAGTTCTATTGGAGAGGGGTAAAGTTAACAAAACTTTCTCATGATAAGAGGAATTAAAGGAAAAAAAAGTGGCACCTCATAGGTTGGAAGAAAATTATTATGCCTAAATTGGAATGAGAATCAGGGGTAAGGAGATTGGTAAACAAAGCTCCATGTTTAAGGGTATATTGGTGCTTTATCTTTGACAAAAAAGGTTTTTGTGTCAAAATTTGAAGGAAAAATGACACATGGGGAATAGGGAACCTGTACACCTTGTGAGATTCATGGCATGATGATGTCCCTAAAGGATCAAGCATAGGGAATAATATGATAATAAAAAAAATTCAACATATAGTTGGATTTCCCAAGATGTCCAACATGGAAAAAAAGGTAGACTTTTGGGAGTATGCAGTGGTTGGACATCAGCCTCTCAGAAGCATCCAATATTTGGATAGAATCAAAAAGGTTATGATCAAGAGTTCATCCTTGGTCTTTTTAAAGTAAATCCAAATTAAAATCGGCTAGAGGATTTACAACAGGAGAATGTTGTTTTACAACAAAAATGAAAGTAAGCTTTGACAGAAGCTCAGGATTCCATAGCTCATAGAGCTAATTTTAATTTTGAAATTCATTGAATCAAATATCAACTATATTAATTTGTAAAAGTTATTGAGTCACTAAAGCATCAATTAATGGAATTAGAGAGAGAAGGCACAACTTGCCACAAATTTTCAATCATGCATGACAAATTTAGGGGAATTAGTGATTTCATGTACGTTAGAGAAATCTTCATTTGATACTAAATTTAGGAACCTATAGCAACTGATCACCAAGGAAGATTTTAAGAATGCTGATAAAATGTCAGTTCTGAAAGTGCACTTGAATGAGGATCAATCAAATTCAGGAAATCTTCAGAAAGTAGTTTAGGAAATGCTTACATATCCATGCAGCTTTGGCAAGGGAACTGGCAGGATACCTTTTGGTGCATCAAAAATAATTTGAGTTTTCTAGTACCTTTTGGCATGTAAAAACTAATTCAGGGTTTTGAGTTCAAGGCATAACATGAGGATGTAATATTGAAAGTAGGGCCTATGCCATAAATAGAGGATCAATCTCAAGAATAGCATGTAAAATCGCACGTGATCCTAGTTTTGTACAGGATGCGAACATTCTGTTGGAACATATTAGGGATGTAGATGGTGAGATAGGATACTTGAAATATACTCTCAAACAATTTTAAAAGGATGTCTATTTTAGTAAGAATCTTAAGGAAGAAAGGAAATATAAAGAAATTTGATAGCTACTCAGAAGCAACTAGAGGTTTATATTGATGTGGGCAAGAAAAGGAACCATGGGATGAGAATTTTGCTACATTGATAGCAAAGAATGAGAATTAGGAAAAAAAGATTGAAATATAGTTCTCAAATTGCTTATTTTCATTCTCGACTATAGACTCTGAAGCACATGCTTTTGAGAATTCAGTAACACTATAGAATCAACTAGATATTTAGAGGGAATTTGTTGCATAGAGATCTTCATTAGAGGATGAGATAAGTCAATGTGTTGTTGCAATTATTGGGCCTTCAGAAATTATAAGGGAATCCATCCAACAAGGTTCATCCAATTCCCTTTCTAAATCATATTTCCTAAGCTTTGATCTCCATTGATCTTTGCCTTGCTCATATTTTCAATGCTAACAATAAAAACAACTAACAACTTGAGGAGCATGAAGGTTAAATTAGAAATGTGTTTTTAAAGAGCATGAATATACAAATATTGTTTGCACAACTCACTTAAAAGGTGGAACTCATCTAACAAGAAAGAGAACCAGATGCCAGAGTACTTAATAAGATTCATAGTAGACTAAGAAATTTGATTAGACTACCACATGATAAGATGGGTGCAAAAAATTAGGAGATAATTCATTCCCTCCATGTTGAACCAAAGACATTGAAGAAGATGGACAAAGTCTAGAATATATCTTATCTCTTGATATCATGTGTGTCTAGTTAAATAAATTCATTCATTAGTTGCGGAAAAAAATTAAAAAAAGATCGCAGTTTGAAACCACAGTGCTTGAGTTTGAGTTTTCTTTATTTACTAATAAGAAATTGATTCAAAATATTAACACCGACTGTGTGGAGCTATCTAAAAAGTGCATTTAAAATGATACACAATTTGAAGGGAAATGTACTAGTAATGTCTCCCAACTGGCTTAGCGCTCTTTTGAGAAGGAAACTTTGTCTTAAATCTCACCTATGTTCAAAGGGAAATCTTGGGATCAAAAGAAGTGATGAAAGACACTTTGGAAATGTACTCTCAATCATATTGGCACTTCAATGTGATGTTACAGAAGTTTTTTATTTCTATTAAAGAAGTCATTGAAGATGAAATATATGTTACTAAGCTAGACATGCAAAGAATTTCTTCTCTAGAAGCTCATGCACATTAGGTTATTGTGAAGTTGAAGGAATCTGCTGAGTAAAATAATTTATTCCAAAAATGTGTAGAAGATTTGGTCACAATTTGATGATGCGTTTTGAAGGAGAAAACTCAATTGCCTCTTGATGTTGCCCTGAGAGAAGCCTTTGGTTACAAGGAGATTGAACAAAATTGGTTAGCTAGATAATCAATGAAGTGGATCCAATAAGATACCACAGATAAAAATTCATCCCTTAGAAAAAATCTCGGCTTGGTTGTATCTAAAGGAAAAGGATTGGTTCAATATCATGATGCACTGAAACACTTTTTGGTTGGGAAGTCAAATTAACTAGAAAGGTGTTGGCAAGAAATATAGGTTAAAATGATGGGAAACCCCTTCGATCGAGTACTTATGGAGCATCCAATAGAAAATCACATGTGCAACATCTAATAGATAATTAAAATTTGGTTAATGATGTGCCCCTTCTAGCAAGTTCAAATATATAGTGGTAATGTTGTCAAAAAATTTCTAAAAATATATCCCCTTGTCACTCTTCTAGAAAATAAAGGGTAGACATATAAATATGAAAGCATTAATCTTCTACCAAGGGATCGAGATGAGAAAGGGAAGACATAAATGTGAGCAAATTAATATTCTACCAAGGTATCCAGGTTCAAATCCCAACATGCATAAAACCTACAAATTGAGTACTTGGTGGAGTTTGATCATGTTTCATATTCAACATTGATTAAAAAAACGTTAGGTGGTGTGAAGTGATAAAAATGCATTGTACCTACAGATCCCCAGGGGAGAAGGGAGAGAATTTCAAAATGTGTTCATAAGAATGAGGAGCTTCCTTCATGTCTCCAAGGTAATAATGTGTCTGCGTCCTCAGCAATTTCCACTCAATCTCATATGCTTCCACTAATGTCATTTTTTCAAGGGTTTCCATGATGCCCTATACATCATGCTTCATCATCCCAATATGCAACATAATATTGAGAGTGTTCTTGTTGTTGTAATGTGCTTTCAGATGTTCAACGACCGAAGCTTCCCCTCCATCTCCATCCCCTTCTCCTTCCTTGAGCTGTGTGGTGGAAGTGGCAATGGAAAAATAATTTGGCTAGCTAGAAGCACTATCAGGAGTAGTAGTGGCTGGCGAAGAATGACAAAAACAGGGTGCTCCTCCACAGGGCTATTAATACCTACATAGCCTAAAGCTAAAGGCATTGAAACTAACCATAAATCATGTCAGCAAGAAGAGGGTAGCAGCTTCTCGAATCACTTTCTTTGCTTCCAGTGTTGTTGAGTCTGAATATTTCCTAAAAATGGTGGTCACTAACATGGGTAATTTATTGTTTTTAAAACCCAAAAACTAATTTGGGTTTTTCTTGGAATGAACTTTTTCTGTAGGCCTTGTATAATCACTCTAGCTTGGAAAATTGGCTTCAGGGTTAAATCTCAGTGCATCCCTACCACTACTTCTACACCACCACAACCACTTCAAATTCAATGTGGTATGTATTTTGTCTAGTAAAAATTTCAAGTTAAAAAGATGGTTGGCATTAATCCAGCGACTAGAAAAAGCAGAATGTGCAACAATATTGTCCTCTTAATACGCTCTACCCTCCCTTTCGATAAAATCATTGAAGGTTTCCTAGAGTTTACTAACTAAAAAAACTACACCTTTCAGGAAAATAGAAATAAAACAAAAAGCCAATTGGTAAAGTGAAAATAGATTCAAGAAAACCCAAACCCCGTCGGCATTCAAGTGCCAATGACGGGTGGATGAAGAACTAAGGTTCAAGGAAGTAAGGCAAGGTTGTGAATACCATTTTAGGATGACAAAAATGAATGAATATAAGAATATACATGTCACCATGACATGGGGAGTAATTCAAATGCAATAAATGTGAAACTCGGTATAGAATTTAAACGGCCCCCCTACTTTGAATTTTTTCACAAAATAGTCAAGGGAGCCTGAATATGGATACTTCCCACTCGCATCGGGTTGCATATTTTGTATCTAATTATTCACATAAAAAAATGGCATATTACATGAAAATGAAAAAAAAACCAAAACAACACTTACACCAACCACAGTTTTATCTTTAGAAAGGCCCATGGTGTCCTTAAAAAATTCTACAAACTGATCATAAGAAGCAAGCATGCCCATATTTAAGGCCATTTCTCAAACAACTATTGGACCCACCCCTTTCCATAGGGCTATAACCCCTTCATCACCAATCATATGGTATAGTGCATGGAATGCATTTTTTGTAATGTCGTCCTTGCACAACAGGAATATATACATTCGCCTGCATGCGAATGAGAGATAAATATTTAGGAATTCCGACACATGCCCCAATAGCTCATGTTATAAATCCACAAAGATAAATTTGATACAGAGGTAGTGGTTTCCCATCATTAGTGACAATTTCTTTGTTTGTCAATATCCTAAATGATCCAAGACATGTTGTTGTATGGGTTGTCTATCTTAACAAACTAGTTGATAACCCCTTGTAAAAAGCACCAAATCCCTCATCCCTGAGCATGTTCTTTGCAAAATTATAACCCAAACCTTGACCCAGCTGAATGCACACCTTGATCATGTCCACAGGTTGGATGACACATGTGGCAAGCATATTAGAGGCTCCTCCAGTGACAAATATCTTCACTGTATTCCACACGATGCATGTCTTGGGCTTCTCCCCTGCCATCTCTCTGAAGGACTCGAACACCCTATTGATCTAAAAATTCCCTACTTCCTCTTCCTTACATCACCATTGATATGAGAAAAAATTGGCAAGAAGAATATGAAGAGATCTAATCTTCATTGTGTTGTAATTCCTCCTATTGGTGGAGGATGAAGAAAATGAATGTCTTCTATTGCCACTGTCTCCTCACCCAAAGAGGAAACTCTTATCGCGTAAATATATTTTTAATAATATAAAAGATTTATAAAATTAAATTAATAATAGTATAACTTAACAATGTTTATAAAGCTAATATATATACTAGAAATTCCCTTAAAGGTGCAAAGGTACACCAAAGGAATAGAATATTTGATAATATCATCTCACCAAAAATAGAGCCAACTAATTTTTATATGCATGCACATAAGTTTTATCAAACTCTTCACTACAAGCACCATGAGGTGAGCCCATTGCTCACAACATAGGTAGGAGCACAAAGTGTTGACAAACCTTGACGTGAGTGTGGCACGTCCAACTATTTTCCTTTTCTCAACCACACTTTGATGCTAGCCCTAGATTTCTATCAGGGCACGAGATCAATATTTATCGAGGTCCTAGAGTCCAAGAACTCGTATTCCCATTGTTTCCCCTTACCGTTTCAGAAAGCGTTCATTTTGGAGACAAATGAATGATCCAACAAGTAGGCAAGAGTGTGTGTACATCTCACATCTGATAATGATAAGAATGTACATGATGGGAGAAATTTCAACTTTTAAATTGGAGTTATTTTATGCAAATCTTAGTCTGGACTAACATTTTTAAACATGGATATAATATTTAAGGACATATTTTTCCAAAAACTCTTTTATAGATATTAAGCCTGACACAATTGGACCGACATGGAGGAATTTCAAAAAGACTAAACTGCTTCTTTATGAATAAAGGTCTACCTCACCATCTCACCAATTTGAGCTCATGGGTTCTTCCCTTGCAAATATCTGATAATTTTCCTCTGTTTATAGTCTGGACATACATTTCAAAATGGAACCCCGCTCCCTTTAAGTTTAGCCATTTTTTATTGAAGGACCTGGAATTCACCTCAATGGTATGAGACTTCTAGAAAAAATTCAATCTAAGCATTGGAAATTCATCTATGGACAATCTCTCTATAATCTGAAAAAGCTAAAACAGGTAATTCTTTTTTTGGCTTGTCATCTAAAAAAAGAGAGTAGAGAATTTATACAAATTGACGCCCATATGAAATCTCTAGAATATCCACATTCATCAAACTACTTCTTGAAGGCTTCCAAATAGAAGTTAGCAGAATTGGACACAAAAAAAAGGTAAATACTTTTGTGTCAAGCATAGGAATGGAAACTGAAGAGTCGTAAAATGTGGATTGATGAAGGGGACAAAAATACTTGATATTTCCACAAATAGACTTCCAGGGATTGTATGCAAAATTCTACTTGGAAAATCAAGAAAGACGCTAGGGAAATTCTTTATGGACAAAATGATATTCAGAAAGAAGCATTCAGACATTTCTAATCATCACTAAGAGTAAGAGATGTTCCTTCCCCTTGATAATATATGGACTTCATCTCTCTATATCCGCAAATGGTTGACTCGGAGAATCTCTTCTATGTTTTAGAGGGAGTGTGAAGTCTCCTTATTATTTGTGAAGGAGCAAGGATCTATACCCTAAATCGAGTGGGAATAGGGATCTCCTCTCTAGTTGATAGGGAGTAATGATAAACATCACAGTTGTATTATCCTCATCATGTGTCACGCACTAGGCTAGAACTAACAACCATACATATAAGTGAAGGGCATGGAGGAAGAATGGTGAATGAAATATTGAATAAACATTCGCGACTTCCTTGATGAGAGAAAATCCAAAATAGGAAGTGGACTGACACTCTTTAAGGATTGGAAAGACATCCAAGAAAAGAGTGGTCGAAGAGGACCAATAGTATTTGAGGATTGGGAAGCCAAGATAATAATAATCCTAAAAGGACATACCTAGTGAACATCTGAGTGGGGTATGCCCCAATCCATAAATGAAATTTCCAATACACCCACCCATGCCCCATTTCAGAAAGAAAATTGCTAATACACCCATTGGTAAAAAATTTCGACCTTTTAGTGATTCATGATTGAAAAAGAATTTAATTCTTGAACCTTTCTTTGGAAAAGAATCTAAACCTTTTTTAGTTTCATGATTGAAACTCTTGAAAATTCCATGCTATTATTCTATCATCCTTATTAGTTTAGTGTCATCTCATTTTTCCAATAGCTATTCAATATTTATGGCAAACTCAATCTATACTTCTCATATTTGGGGAGAAATGCTTGCAAAAATATCATTTTTTGAAAGGCGTATACCTACGAGGATTTAACTTAAGGCATTCAAGTGTTTTAATTTATGTACTATTAGCAGTATCATAGCCACAACGTGTAGCTACATTTATTAGTAGTTTGTAGGGACATGTCCCCTGCATTTCCTGCATCCCTCCACTCCAGGGAGGGGAAACATAGATGTCTTAAGACATCACTGGATGTAAGAGATAGACATTTTTCCATCCCGGAGATGTCCCACTGTCTCCAAGGGATGTCCCAAGACATTTCCAGGTGCTTCAGTGATTCCATGTTATACGCAATGGAAATGGGGAGTGCCACTGCATGTTTTAACAGTTTAAGGGTTTTGTAAAACACCACTTTTTATCCCATCTTCCTTTCTTCCATGTCTTAGAAAATACCATTTTCCATGCAATTTCAACAATTTCCAGAATATGGAAGGATGGTAGATATTGACTTAAGTACCATGAATATCTTTTCAATTTTCAAAAATTGTCTACGAAAGAGACCAAAACTTCAACAATTCCATAGAAATCAATACAGAAACATTTTCGATAAAATCCACAGACATCTAAAATTCATATAAAGTTCCTTTAAAATAGTTTGACATTAACTAGACTTAAAAACAGTGTTTCAGGACACAAATTTGGAAAAAATCAGTGAGGATCTAAAATCTGACTCGACAAAAAATAGTTGAACAATAAAAAAAATGAACTAGAAAACCTGAAGAAAAAAATCTGACTTTTTCACTGCATCTGCCAATTTCTTCAGAAATTGGAAAAAGAGGGTATTTTTGGCTCAATGACTTGTTTTAGTCAAATCTCACCAATTAATTAGTGGTTTATGCAAATATTGTTTAACAATGCATTAACGATAGCAATGGAATTCATTGCAAACATTGTTTATGCCCACCTAATTCTTTAGCTTAAAGGAGTAAGCTACTATGACATACAAAAGAGATTTCCCAGACACTTGGATTACTAGCTATGAATCAACGATTTGTATACCCATTCATCTCACCATATCCAAAATATTATACGAGATAAAAATTATTTAACAACAAAAAATGATGCATATGAGGATGTCGTAGTTCACTTACTATTTCCAATAATCGGCACAATAGCACTGTATTGCTTTGAAATGTTGGAAAGGATTGGCGCCCTGACACTAAAAATTTTCTCTGCAATATGGTAGAATGGCAATCACCACATACTCAAATTTTATGATGATCCAGATAGGTGTCTCGAGGTTGTGTTTAAAAGACCAATTGCAAATGTCACCTTCTCACCCTCTTGACAATAATTTTTTTCTTTGGCTTCTCCTTCACAACATTAGTCCAAATCGTGTGAGAAGAAAACTACTAAGAGCCTGGTATGTCGCTAGCAGAGCAATTAAAATCTTGACCAGACGTGCATTTTGGAAATGTTTGTGTATCTATAGTACTTTGTTGAACGGGTTTGTCCATCGTTACATTATGTGTTCTTGCAACCCGGGCATACTCTTGCGACACAAATGCTGAGTGGAACTCCTATTTATTGCCTCCTACTTGATTCAACTACTGAAATCATAGTGCAGAAAATTCCTATGCATATGAAGCTTTGTTTCTTGACTGCATCAAACTACTTGGGGCCAGAAATTCAGGACTATGTGAGTGTTGCTTACATGTATTTAATAGAGAAAAATGTACAAAACCTAAATGAACTATAGCCATAGCCATCAACAAATTACCGATCGGGGATGATACAACCAGTAATTTTTCGGTCGAAGTGGAAATTTGCTCACTTGTTTCTACCACAAATTGTTATTGGGAATTCGAAATAGGTACCAGATTTACATCTTGACAGGAATGAAACATCACAGCATGTTGCATCACTTCCTTATCAATAGATTCAATCTCACCAGATAGCATTTGTCCCTTCTTGCATGCCTCTTCTTGCTGAACCTGTTCCCTGATGGCAAGTTCAGGCTCAACTCCCATCATCGTTTGATTATGTTCAAGCATATCAACCTGTTAAAACCCCATTGAAAAACCAATCACAGAGAAAAAGTTAGGAAAAATTGATAAAACCTTAAGCTGGGGATTCGGCAATGCAGATGCACAATGTTGAGACGGAATTGACATATGACCATGTTCAAACCCCATTAATAAACTAGGCACTAAATAGGACACATAAATAGTTACCAAAGAGGGTTCAACTGTAATAGAGTTATTTTTTGAACAAATTAACAGACCTTTCTGTAAATAAATTAAAATAGAAACATTTTCAATACTGGCAACTAAGGCCTCAGTGATTTGAGGAGTGGATAGCTCTTATACCGATGCAAAACCAAAAGCCTCTTCATTTAAATCAAGTGTGTGAATCTCCATACAAGGTGCACAGGCTACCTTTGTAACAACTGATGGAAACACATTATGATAATTTGACTCCATATGACATCCAAAATGATCATCCAAAGGTTGCATAGCAGAATAATCTCTTGCTTCATCTTGGTTCAAATTACCAGCTTCTATAAGAAGGGCTCCAAACTGCTCTTCTTTGGTCTCCAACTCATTCGATCATGTGGCATCTTCAGCAACCTTTGAAGGAAAAACATCTTGTTCCAAGTATATTTTTTGCAAGCGGGAATTGAAATTTATCTAAAATAAAAAAATTTAAAATTAAATATTAATAATATATATATATATAGTGTTAAATTAGAAGTTAAATAATATATTATGTTGTATATAAATTATTTAATATGTAAAAGTTTATGAAGTGATATTTATGTATTTAAAAGAGTATAATTTTTTTGAAGTTTTAGTTGTTTATGTGGTCATAATTTTTCATGTATTGAGAAAAAATAAAAGATTCAAAATTAAAATTATGTGGTTTTTTCTTGTTTTAATATAGACATAAAAGGGTATGAGAACATGTCCCCTCTTAAAGTTTGACAATTATTGTGTTTTTTGGACTAAGTTTCTACCTATCACAATAAGGCAATTGCCTAGATTTAGCATTATGAGAGGTTATAACCAATGGAGTAATTTCTATTGAGGCTTTTATCTTTACCAATATTTTCACAACATTACCACATTTTGCACACTAGGAATAGCTCTCAAGGCCTTTACCAATGGACATGAAAGGGGCCTTAGACTAGGAATATGGGCACCACTATTATTCTTTGCATGATAATAATTAGTATGAGGGGAGGTAAAAAAGGCTTTTATTTCTAAAATGAAGCTTCTCGTGTTCAAGGGCCATGAATTTGGCATTGAAAAACCACACAGATCCTCTCTAAATAATCTTAGGAATATATGGGATATCAATTAAATTAGGATTTTTTTCACACCATGTATAGGATTTAAGGAATGTACCATTGGTAGGGGAGGTAAACAAGGGCATTAGGCCTTACAAGAAGCTTGTTAGTGTTAAGGGAAATGAGCTAGACTTAAAAAACACATAGATCTTCTTTAAAGAATCTTTGGTCTTAAGTTGGGATATGGACACCATAGGATTATTTCTCACCACATATGAGAGTTAGTGTCTATGTTATGCTTAGGAGAGGAAAACAATTTCCTTGGTCCCTAAATTAATCTTTTTCATGCTTAATTTCCATGAACAAGACCTCTAGCTGGGAATATGGGCATTTAGTATGTTTTTCACAATAAGAATGGGTCTAATGGCCTTTACTATGGCTAAAGAAGGACATTAAAGAAAAGGGACTTAAGTCTTAAATAATTAGTGGCCATTAAAGAAGCTTCAAAACACCACATAAATTATATTCTCTAAGGGATATTTATTGGCCTCTAGAAGGGATGTGTCTACCATTCAAAGGTTTTGCACACTATGATTGGGTCTTGGAGACTCATCATTATACCTTAATGAAAATAGTATGCTCTCAAATCACATATGATGCCTACAAGTGTAGGCTTGGTCAAAATAGGAACGTCATAAGGGGCTTAGGCCTTATTTGAATCTTTGATGATTAAGCTTTGGAAGTAGTTCTCAAAGAACATTAACACATAACCTCTATAGGGGATCTTAGGAATCTATGGGGGATCTTTAGTGTCATTGGTATGTTTTACATAGAAATAATGGGTCTTAGGCTTGTACTGTTGCAAAGGGATGAAAACAATGGCCTCAATCCCAAAATGAAACTTCTTTGGCTCACATTGCATGAAAAAAACCATAAAGAACAACATAAATCACCTTTGAGGGATTTTAGGCCTCCATCTAGGACAAGGGTTCCATTATGAGTTTTTCCATGTCATATAAGGGAGTTAGGTCTTATATGTTGGCCAAGGAATGAAAAATGGCCTTATGCCTAAAATAAGTCTTTCTCATATTTAATGTCCATGAACAGAATATTAGAATGGAAATATGGGAACAACTAGTATGTTTTGCATAATAAGGATGGGTTTTATGGCCTCTATGATGGATATGGAAGGAAAACAAGATCCTTATTCCCTAAACAAATCCTTATTTCCTAAACAAAATTTCTTTAGTTCAAGGGGCGTGAATAAGGCCTCAAATGACCATATATATCATATCTAAGATATATCTAGCCTTTAGGTGTGATATGGGTGTTATTTGAAGGTATTTTGTGACATATGTAGGTCTTAGGGCCTATATGTTTGGCCCTAATATCATTAGGAGTCTTTTTGCACCATGTATGGCACC
Source organism: Pinus albicaulis (assembly GCA_034641835.2). Taxonomy (NCBI): domain Eukaryota; kingdom Viridiplantae; phylum Streptophyta; class Pinopsida; order Pinales; family Pinaceae; genus Pinus; species Pinus albicaulis. The sequence continues at coordinate 1,099,672,548 of CM076581.1, forward strand.
TAGGGTCTTAACCATGGTCAAGGAAGGATCACATTGCTTAGGTCATGTTTGAATTTTCCCATGATCAATCTTCTTGAAGAAGTTTTCTAATTACTACACGGAACATCTCTAGGGAATTTTGGCCTATATGGAGGATCTTTGTCACCATGGGTATGCTTTACATGGTAAGAATAGGTCTTGGGGAATGTACTATCTTGAGGGCAGGAAAAAAGAGGGCCTTAGGCCCTAAATAAAGCTTCTTGAATTCGAGTAACATGAATTAACCCCTAAACAACCACGTAGATACTCTCTAAGGGATATTCAGATTTCAACTTGGATATGGGAGCCATGCCATGTTATTATACATAATTAAAGAGCCACAAGAATTATTAGTATGTATGGTTTTATAATAATAGTGTGCACACATTCTAAGAATGTGAATGCATTATTAGAATTCGTGAACATTTTTTTATGCATGTATCTATAGAATAATATGGCTTTAGATTAAAATTCTAGATTTATATCAATTGACCATGAATAAATCAATATACTTTGAATTCAAATTAATGAAATCATTCTGTGTGAATCTAGTGCAATAATCAACCATGGTATTTAATGATTCTACAAAAAACCCATAACAAATAGTGTGTCCGCAATTAAAAATTACTAACATAAATGACTAATTCGACATATACTTGTTGTACTTGTTATTTGGTCATATTTTTATTCTTAGACTATAATAGTCATTTACATTAATCTTTATTAATTTTCTCACTTATTATCTAGTCATATATTTTAATCATAAACTAAATTAGTCATTTAAGTTAGTTGTTTTTAGTTTAGTCACTTATTATCTAGTCGTATATTTTATTACTAAACTAAATTAGTCATTCAATTTAGTGGTTTTTAGTTTAGTCACTTATTATCTAGTCGTATATTTTATTCCTAGACCAAATTAGTCATTTAAGTTAGTCATTTTTAGTTCGGTCACCTAAAATTACTCAAATTTAGTAGTAATTCACTTGAAATACTTGCGGTGACTAGCGTTTTTAATCACCTGGTCACTAATTTCATCATTTTCTACTAGTGATAATAATAATAAGTAAAATAACAAATAGGTATTAGAAAAAACAAAATAATATATTAAATCTCAAACTCCACTCTATTGATACATCAAATAATAAAAACATTACAATATAAAAAATGGTAACCTATTTTTGAAAAGAAATGTGTTTACTACCGTCCTTAACAAAATACTTCATGAAACAAATGAAAAATATTGCTTAATACCTAAAATCCTTAAAAAAAAATACAAAACTTTAAAATCTAACACCCCAACCCTAAAAACATATGGACCCTACTTAACGTGTCTAACTTTTCAAATATACAACTTTCACATAAAATTTCTAAGCTTATTCCAAATTTTATAAATTTGGGGATTTTAACACATAATATATTGCCACACTATGTAAATGGCCCAAAAGTCTGCCAAAATTGTTTTAAAAATGAATTAAAATTTAAAGTTAAAGTTTTTCACATCATTGTACCATTGCGAAGTCAAGCCGAGAATGTTTATGTATATGTAAATAAAATGGGCATTGTCTACCCACGTCCACTGCAATATTTTTTGGTGAGAAATTTGCGAAAAAAATCAAAAAATTAAAATGCTAGAGTGTTTGAATGATTTTTTTATTGTGAAAATGGCTTTACCATCATCAAAAATTTCTGAACAAGATTTTCAAAAATTCTCCCAGATTCATAAGCTTACCAGAATTTTCATTATTTTCAAAACTAGTTTGTAGATTTTGTTAAACTACTCTAATCAAATTCCTTCAAAGTTATGGTAAAACGGAGAGACACGTTGGCGTATTTTTATCCATGGAGAATTGTCTAGCTCCTGTCAATACACATGTTGAATTCAAAAACATAGAAGGTTAAGATGATGTGTAGAAAACGTTAGCCAATTTCCAAAATACGTGTTGAATTCAAAAACATAGAATGTTAAGATAATCATTATGTAAGGAACATAAGCTTATATCTCTTCACGGAAAATCGTGTAATTTACTCTCTGTTATAGTAAATTATTATGTGGCTGGAATTTTGTGGTTACGTTCGGTGGTAATAAAGCTATGGCACCACTTCGTGGAAAAGTCAGTAGTGTTTCCTTCAATGTCCCAAAATAAGAGTTGTCTGGTTAATGTTAATCTCGGAGGAGCTTAGGTCATGTTCATACGCAACCCCAAAATAAATGAAAATGAAAGAGTATTTATCACATCAATGTGTCAATTTATCGTTACTATCTACACGGCATTTTTAAATCAGATTTTAATAATATTTTAATGAAAAAAACAAGTTGAAATAATTAACTTTATGTTCTATCGATTTGGTCTGTTGACCAGGGACAGTTCTGCTAAAGAGTTAGTGTGATTTCCCATGTGAGGTTCAATCCTCGCTTTACCCCGTGGTGTGGGCGGCAGGGTTATGGTGACAGGAGCGTGTTTCTGATGGTTTTCATAACCACCGCACAGAGCATTATGTTTCCTAACGCTTTGGATCTTTCACCTACAGAATGTTAGTTGCGCAGTGGTAGCTAGGTGTGCTTGACCCAATGGTCTCCATATCTATCTTTCGTTGTGTAAGGTTGAATTTCTTGAGTAAGTGATATGGCTATTATCCACAGTCTTCAATGCATCATTGTATTAGTCTTTGTTAAAGTAGACCAGGACAGATTTCGATTGTAAATTTGTTTTTTTCCTCCTGAGCCCTTCGTTTATGATAATTAGTGCGGAAGATTTGTATCCCTTCAAATCCTTGTCTTTCTTTTCCCTATCAACCATTCGGAAGAAAGGTGACAACTATTTCATTCTGCTCGGTGGCTACTTCAATATTCCACACGTTTTTTATCTCAAAGCCCGCAATCGAATATCAGAAAAGAATCCCCATTGTCAAATTTATTAAATAACCAAGTTGGAAAAGTAGGGCGACCACAGAATTTTAAACATATTAAAATTCATAAAAAATTATCAAAGTTGTCATTACAGGAACCCCACAACAATATCAGAATATTGAAGGGACAAAGCACACCGCTCTGATAGCAGATGAAATATTTAGAGTACAGGAAGCCACAACTATGAAAGATTAGAGAGAACACGCAGTTAAAGGTTCTAACAAAAACTACTCAATTTACATGAAACAGAAAACGACAAAGAAAAAACTGTGATTGTGTAAGACTAAAACAAACTACGAAACCACTGCTACAAAGAGTATGCAACTACAACTGCGTACAACTTCGACTATGCATCCTACTATGCATGGTCATCTACTTTTATAAACAAAACTACGTAGGGAAAGGTTACTTTCCCTTTCAACGTTGAATATGTTAAGGGAGTGGTTCTCTTAGTAGGCCATGGTAATGACAGTGAGGTAGTGTTCGGTGAGTTGGCAGTGGTAATTATTTCCAATATTCTCTCTGAATTACGCATGACAACTTAACCATGATTTAATATAAATTTAACATGTCTCTTGCTCTAAGTTTTAGTTAGGCTTACAATGACTCAAAACTTTGACATCAACTCTTATGCTAGATTTCTTTTCCTCTTCTTCTAAATCCTGTATTTTCTGAACTAATTCATCTTTAACTTTTTATTGTACAATCTAAATTTAAGTTTCTTCATTTGATGTTGCAACTCTTCCATCGTTAAATATTTGTTTATCATAGAAACATAGAAAATCATTTCTGATTATCCATGGATGTCATCTACTTCTTCAAAACTTTGTTTGTATGTGGACGGTTGCCACATCTTATACGCTATAGTTTTTTATTTATATTCAATATTTTGACTATCAATTTGCTGCAAGATAAGTTAAGTTCATAATATAATTTTATCTCATCGCTCCAATACATGAAAATTTCATTGACATTTTCGTTTTCTACATCATACATATTCTCTTTAACATCCATTGCTACAACTTTTATACAAACATCATCAACACATGCTGTTTTAAGCCATGTTTCAAGGAAATTTAATTCTTCTTCATATTTTTTTTCTTCATCTTGGTTGCTTCTAACATCTGCACACACAAAATCAATGTTAATTTTATATGAAAAAACATCTTGAGAACCATATTGGTTCTCTTCATTCTGCTCTAGAATAAGAGCTTTCTTCTCTTCTTCCTTCTTTGACTTTGGCGATGCCTCTTCATCTTGATTCTTCACCTCTACTTTTGCAAACAAGTTTTCTTCCTCTTGGTTTCGAGACACAAGTGGGTTTCTCTCCCCAAATAAAAAAAAAGACGTTTCTGTTGCATCATATGCAACCACTCATTACTAGTTAATTGTTCTTTATCAAAGTTAACATCAACAATTTCAATTGCTAGAACCACTGAAATAGTAGCTTCTCCATTGGCAACATTATCTATGCCAAAAGCAGCTCATATTGATAACACATGATCAACATATTGATCCACTTTCAAGTGAGATTCATCAAACTCTTCACCTCTCTGTAGATTAACTGCTACGTATCCATCTTCCTTTTCATCTTAAAGCACTTCTTCAAGAGGTTGTACGACACCACGATCTTTGACTTTATTACTCCCCATTGCACCAAATTCTTCTTCGACATCTTCCATGCTTCCTTGGAAGTCGTATATGTTGCTACTTTGGACAAAAACTTCTCATCCAATCTCCTTTTTATAAAATTCAATGCTTAAGCTTCACATACTTCATCATATGGGTTATTATATTGGTACCCAATTAAATCTCTAGCTGGAAGAAAAGTTAACATTTTGATAACCCGAAAATAAAAATATTTACCACTAAACATAGGTAGGTGGTAGTAGAACAAAGCTACATCAATCACCTTCGATCTCTTCTCCATCTTATGTTAGACTTCTTAGTTCTTTGACTCTGGCCTAAATTTCTCTAAAAATGGAAACGATCTTTTCCTTTTTTTTTCGATTCATTTTCTTAATCTGTTTTAGTGGCGTTTTATGACCCATGACTGTTGTCTTTCCTTTGTCTTATAGTTTCTTCCCCGATTCCATAAGGCTATCTTCCATATTGACCCCGAAAAACACATTATTTTTAATATGCACCCCCAAAACCCAAAACACTGTCACGCTTGATAAACCACCCAAAAAAAATTGAACTTGCTCCCTTTTAAGAAAAAAATTCCAATAAAAAATTTGTTTTCAAAACTTGCTCATCGCCATCATGCCTAAGCTGACCATAATGAATTATTTGACTACGCGAGTAGGTACAAAGCTCTAGTCGATACATAGTGGTTGACCAATGCATAGTGCAGAGAGGTCCTTCGTCAATGTAACTCCTTCGAATTTATATTCATGACCCCAACACTCATAATGGCTTGTGCATTGTTCTATATGGAAATACCAGAATGAGCATTACAAGTATCCATTCGTTGCTTTTTTCTAAGAACATACATTGTACACGCTATTTCACTTCGTATAGTATTTCAAATTTTTTTTTTGAAAAGTGTTATAACTCTGTACTCATTATTAAGGCAGGGAGTCAGAATGAGTCGACCAACAACCAAGTACCAAGCAAACACATTGAAAATCGCGGGTAAGTTTCCTCTCAGAAAACTTTGATCACGTGATACAAGAGAATTCGTTGAAATCCATGCGATAAGTCTCACAATGCATCATTATACTTTAGGCAACTGAGTTCTGTAAGAAACGATATAATCAATTGCCTCCCTTAATAAACAAGATTTGTTCATCGATTCTCCACCAAGAATCAGTTTCTTGAGTTGCCTTGTCTTCTCATCCAATGCAAGCTTATAAGTAGAAGGCCTCACGGGGACATTCATCACATTCTTTCTATGAATAAATCTCTGAATTATGTTCAACCTCTACAACAACTGAGTAGGGATGAATTTCATCCAACAAACATTAGTTAATCACATGCAAACACATGGAGTTTCTATATGCTTCAAACTTAATGCATTATCCACATAGCAGACCGACAAACACAACGAATCTTCATATATGGAAGCTGGTATTTACAGTGCCCACACAAAAAAATCTCACAAAATAAATTAGCAGTGGCACAAATTCATGCCTAGGAGCAGTTTGATTCAAATATTAATGTAGTGTTTAAATATTTTTTCCAATTGATTTATTCTCCATTTAAGATTATGGGCTTTTCAAGAGATTATATATTCAAATTACATTTAAGATTCTGGTTTTCCAAAGTTTTTTAAATTAAATTTAAGTTAAATAATATAAATATATATATATATACTTTTATAAATTTTAATAGTAAAGTATTTTAATATATTAATTTGATAATTTTTTTGTCATTAGAAGTAAAAAGTATGGTGAAAATCATTATAACTTAGTTGTCAAATTAGTAGTAGAAACAGGGATGTTATCTAAGAAGACCAAGTTAGTAATCTATTAAATAAATTAAGTTAATAATCTATTAGTAGAGGCTTTTCTCACCTTTAAGAAAACAACTAAACTATCTAAAATTACCCATTAAACTTTAGCTCTTACCAAATATCTTTAAATCTTGGAATTTTTCTAACTTTTTTCACACAACCAAAATGATTTAAATTCATACTCCACCATCATACCAATTTGATATCTTACTTAAAAGTGGCCTTGCAATTAAATTATGGAGTCTAGAGGCTCATTCTACACCCTTTATGAAAGCAATGTGTAAGTATGTAATTTATCCTCTTAATAAAAAACTATTCTCAAAATTTATGAGTAAGATGTTTAAATTTTATTCTTTTCAAAAATATTTCAAGATTTAAATAAATTGTATGAATAATGTTTAAACTTTATAATTTTGAAAAATATTTTAAAATTTAAATAAAATATTTGAAGATTTATGTTAACTAATTTATGTCAATATCAACTTTACTTATATAAAAAACTACAATTTAAGCAAAACAAAATTACACATTATATTTAACACTTCGCAGAAAAGAAAGAAAAAAATTGATCTCTCAAGGCATGTTAAATTCACAATTAAATAAATATAAACTGATTATCATGCATTATTTCCATGGTGAAAATAAACACGATAGCGTTGATCTTTAGTGTACTCCTCATTCTGGTTCTGTATCAGGCTTTTCCTTCCCATTTTGTTTCCATTTCTATATGAGTAATGCTTTTCTCTACGCAAGCACTGTCAAACACTTGAAAAATAGTGGCGGCCAGGACAGACTAATCTCTTTGGGGTCTCTACCATGGAGAACATGGGGAAGATTATATTTAGTGGCCACAACAACTAATCGCTTTCCAGTCTAAATCATAATCTACAAATAGAATATTCACGCTTTCACGTGGATGTTACTAGACAAAGATTTACTGTGACAATCATTTTGAGCAGCTAGAATCTAATTTAATTGTTGATATATATGTTCAATGTCTTTACCAAGGAGAAGCGGCGAAGGAAGTGCAGTGACCGTCTACTCTCAGCAGAGGAGATCGTCAGTTCTGGAATTACGAGCGAAACAAAATATCAACATGGATAGATCTCCTTGCTGCTCAAAAAAGGGAAAGGGGGATCTGCTTCTATCCGAACACGTTCGGATTCATGGTGATAGTGGTAGATGGACAAATTTCTCTGGGGTGAATTTCAGAAAACATTATTTTATGAGAACAAACATATTCACTACCAGAAGAAGGGTTATCTAGCTTCACATTAGCATCACTATTTGTAAAGGATTTGAGAAATCTTCACTTTTCAAATAGTGGTGCAAAAGTGGTGATAATGTGGAGATTCGCAAATGGTGTTATGTTTTTTTGGTGAAAAAGTGGAGTTACTAAAAAATGTTAAATTTTGTGTTAAATGTATATGTGGCATTCCATGGTGTATGGTGCAAACCACCAAAAACTAATCTTAGGTGGATCAAGAAGTGCAAAGCACCAAAACCAATTTTACAAAAATTAAAAATTTATCATAAAAATATCAAAATTATTATTATAATAATAAATTGTATATGTTGTAAAGCACCATAAAATAAAAAATGGTGCAAAAAAAATATTTTTTACTATTATTATAATAAAATTGTATATGGTGCAAAACACCATAAAATATGAAACGGTGGAAAAAAAAAAAACCTCCTTTATTTAGAAAGGTTATATATTGCCAAGCTTTAAAGATACACTAAAAAGTTGTATTTGATCATTTAGAAGCTACATGTCCGTGAGTTTGGTCTTGGGAAGAGTTTGTCTTGTGCTTAAATCTAATTACCATAAATATATTTAATTTATATCAAATGTAATAACACAATTAAAGTATCTCATATTTGCATCCAAAAATTTTAATTCATTGTGTACAATAAGACTATGGTAGCTTTTTTTGTGGTTGGCTACATTATGGCAAGTATCAATTACAAATAATGCAATAGTCTCTCCTTTGAAACATTCACATGATTCCTAGCTGATTCTAATCTATTATATAAACTTCTAGTTATGAAAAAATTTATTAAATAGATATCTTTCACATTAAATGAATAATTACAAAGTATAACAATATCTACATATCATAAAATTTGAATTATACTATACAACACCCAAAACCACGAGTGTATAACGAAGAGATAATTTAATCAAAGAAAATAAAGGCTATACATATGTTCCAACACTGATTATCAAAAAATCACTCTTCATTTATTAATATAATGAGATGTCTTAGGTCTTGAAATTTGCTTATTATTAAATATGAAAAAAACGAAACTGGTAATTCTTTTGAAATCATCTGTATTGTTCATCCTTAAATATTTTTCAAAAATTTTGTCGTCGTCTGCATGGAAAAATCATAAAAATAAAATTATAAACATAAGTATGTGAATAAAAATACATAAATGAAATAAACAGAAAAAAACAAAAACAATAACTATAAATTGTATTAATTGAAACTTTCATTTGCATATGTTTCTTTCATATTACGAAATTTTATCTAGAACATAAAATTTATATCTGAAAAAATACCTCATAATTCGTAATAGGATGAAATCCATCTTTAATATTGTGATGAATGAGAGAAGATGCACCATAGCATGAAGAAAAATATTTGTCATCTTCAAACATTTTAGTATTGAACACCTGCAACTATATTTTAAATAACAATGAAATAGTTAGAAATTTGACTATATAAAAAATCATTTTTCCTTGAGAAGCATAGTAGTGTATTAAGCTTACAATTTTTTCCTCTGCAAATAACATGCCACCTTTCCCCAAACGATGGCGCATGGACAACCTAGAGGCTTGCAAAACATGTGAATATCTTTATTTTCCAACCAAAGTTCTATTTTTCTTTTTTTCTTAATAACCATCTCATTTAATAACTTCTTCCACTCTCCTTCTCCTATGAAGTGTGGCTTGACTAAATTTTTATTTTTGACCAATTCTCCTCTCAAGGAATTCCTGGTATTTTTAATATTTTCAACAACACTATGAAGAATTTGTTTTGGAGGTACAATTGTAGATACTTTATGCATATGAGATAATAATTTGTCCTTGTTAGATATTTTTGTGAAATACATGTAGAAAGTAAATAATCCATATAAAAAATATTAAGGTTAATGAAATTTAGGGAATGCAAACTGAGTAATATATATATATATATATATATATATATATATATATATATATATATATATATAATATGAAACATGAAACATTAAGTATATAGTTTATACTACATAAATTAAATATGAAATTTATGAAAAAAGATAGTATATGTGTTTTACCTTGATGACAAAAATATTTAGTAATTGTAGGACCAAATTATCTCAATGCTTCACAGTGAAGTATATCTCTCCATGTTCTCCAACCTTCATCATTTAACACTTTCCCTTTTTCATTTAATGTTATTATGAATTGCATACCATTAGTTCCCTCTCCTTTAACATATTCATTTGGATGTTTTAAGAGAGTTTGAAAATATGCACCAATAGATGGTATAGTTTGTTCATCTGATGGAGGAGATTGATTTTTGTGTCCATTGTTGTTAGTGTCTTCTTCGAGATCATTGATATTACTCCTGAAAATTTTGATATAAAATAGTATTAATAATCATATGTTATGTAATTATAAACCCAAAGTTTATAAGTAAAATATAAATGAGTATTGACCTTGGTATATCATCAACAGTTGTTTCTGTATATGTTGCATTCTCTGTGTCAGACATAGTTGTTTTGTATGCTGCATAAATTGCATCTCCTATGAATGGGTCAATGTCATCCTTCATCAACCAATCTCTATATTATTGCAATCTATCAATTTCAAATCCAGTATCAAGTGTAGGCTCCTCATTGTAGAAAGTATCAGTTATTACTGAGACATATACATCATCTGTAAAACCTAAATGGGGAGATGGAATTGTAGATAAATTACTTCCTCTAGAAGGTATATTATTTATATCTATGACTCCAAAAGGTGTGTCCCTCATAAATTCACTTAAACTCTTTGTCTGAATAATATACTTTACACCTTTTTTTTTTGCATAATGAATCAATAGACCTAATTCAATATTACACATTTCCCAAGTTAGAATTAGTTTTATATACTTCATTTCATTAGTCCAATAATGAAGCAAGTGCAATATATATATCATAAGAGAATCAACCTTTGATTATATGAAGTGGAATAATGAGTATATTATAAAATGAAAATTATGCAAATGAATTCAAATACATACAAGAAACAATAAAAAATAGTAACTCATAATCAAATGAAACATTTTGAAAATAATTTAATAATAAAATATCATTTTGGCGAGTAAAAAATTCCTAACAAATCCTCTAATATCTAACTTTCCTTTGTAAAAATTAAATTTTCAACTCTATAAGGTAGAAATTCATTAATTATTAAGTTTTCTAAGAAAAAAATGAGAAAACAAAATTTATAAATGTATATAATGATAATATATATAGCATTGTTATCAAGTTATAGTTCCTTGATATGTTTAACATTGAAATAATATTAATATTCAGATTATGATAGGTTTGATTCTTCTAAGAAAATCGATATAATAGATTTAAATGAAAATACAACTCTAATATAGAACTACTAGACATTTACATTTTCATGAGTAGAATTATTCATAGAATTTGTCTTTAATCATCAAAATAATTCGAATATGTATTGTACATTTCAATCATGTCTTCTTGCCCATTAACTTCATCATTTGAGCTACCATTAGATGGAATTTAAATTGAGATAGGTTTCTCTTGATGTGAAGGTTGGGAGAATCTTATTGATCTAGGATTATACTCAATGACAAATGACTTTTATCGTTCCGTAGGATGGAAACATAAAAGTATTTTATCACATTGGTAAGGAAAAACATATGGTTGATCTGTTTTCTCAAACATGGTATGATTGATGATGCAAAAACCATTCTCATGCATATATATTGTTGGCACACGTTCATTACTGTAGCTCACAGAAGTCTTGGGGGTTATGTTGTTCGCATGACTGCTTCTACGCGCTCTCTGACATTTGCACCATATTTCCGTTTTCTTCACACCTACTATGTTTTCACTATCAGCTGCCCCCTCCGCGAAGTTTCTGCACTGACTGAAAGTTGGTTATCTATTGGTTTTCAATGGTTTTCATTGGGGATATCAATGGAAGGGGCCCAGAACGAAGATTTATTTGACTACTTGGAGGACCCATATGCCTCAGTGGACATCTGGGCATTATCTTGGTGCTTCTCTTCTGGTATGCATGTCACACACTAGGCATCTTTTCCTTTTTTATTATCTGCTGACCCCGGGTCCTCTCCCTCTACATCTTCCCCCATTCTCCTTTTCCTGTCCTCAACTCCTTCCTAGTTCTTGAGCTCACCCCTAACTACCCTGCTATTTTGTCTGTGGTCAACCTTGACCTCATCTCCTCCCTGGATCTTCGCCCTCCTTCCCCTTCTACGCTCACCTTTCTCTCTCAGACCCTTCCCTCTCAGTTGTTGCTCCCTCCTTCACTTTTCCCTGAACATCCTCTCTGTTCCACTCACCTCCTTTCTCCATGTCTTCAACCCTCCCCACTGACCCCCACCCACCCCCCCCCCCCCGCCCCCATCATCCTCCCCCTTACCCCCTCCCCCCACCTCCAATATTCCTGTTTCTGCTCTCCCATCCCCTTGTCGGTCCTCTGGCCGCTTCAACATCCCCCTCGCTAATTTTACCCATCAACCCTCCTTCATTGCGTCCTCCTCCCCACACACCTCAGCTGCCATGGACCCTACCACATCCCATGATCCCCCTCGTGCCCCCTAATGCACAAATTGTATCTGTGCTTGTCATCGAGTAAGTCTCCTTACCCTAGGTGAAGGTGTACAAATGGCGGACATTCTTGGCACTGTGGATAAAGTATTGGCTGGAAAGGTGCGTGGAACGAACTATGGCATTAAGAGATTGCAGCAACGGGTGCAAGAGATATGGGGTGGATTAATGCCTGATCTTCCCTCGATACATGTCGTCACCAAAGGTTGGTTTGCACTCCGTTTCTCCTCCAAGGATCCCATAGATTGGTTCCTTTCCCAATATTGGAAAATTTAGATGACCCCTATGATACTGAAGCATTGGAGCCCCCTATTTGATCCAGAGCAAGAAAAACTAGGGGTGGGACCTTTCTGGGTTCGTCTACCTGCAGTACCATTACACTTATGGACCGAACAAATCTTCATCGACATCGACAACTTGTTGGGTACCTACTTGGATCATGACCCTTCTTATGTAGAGTCGAGCAAGATGGCCTTTGCTGTCATTCTTATTCATATGGATGCCAGGGAAGGACTGGAGGAATCATTTAAAATTCAGTGGCACAAATCCATTCGGATACAGATTCTGGATTACGAAGGTGTTACATTTTGCTGCCACCACTTTCATAAGGTGGGACATGTCTTCAAGGACTTTCCATTAAATGGTGAGGCATCTGGTTCTCATACCTTAGGTGTTCAGCACCCTCTAGATCCAGTATTAGTCTCCCTACATTGACAGACACAGTTGATGAGCTTCCTCTCGACTCCGGTGACTACACATCGGTAGGATGACACACTAGAGGCAGTTGATGTCTCGACTAGGGTTGCTTTCTCCATGGCCATTGTAGCACATGCTGGATTTTCTTCGGATTCTGGTACTCCTCCTCTCCCTCCCCTCTCTTTTTTGTCTTTTTTTCATCTACAGCATCACATCATTTCTCAGTTTCCTCATTGGCTAGTCTACTAGTTTCATCTATTACTTGCCCCCCATCCTCCTCCCCTTTACTATTTTCCCCTACTCCCCCGACCATCCCTCCCTTCACTATCCCCCCCCCCTCTCCACCACCTCCCCTGCCCCTCACACTACCCACCCTATTCTCCCCACCTCCCCTTCTATTATAATAGAATATATTGACTCTTCCACCTCACACTCCTACAATCTTCGTCTGCGATATCCTACTCCTACTGGTATGGGTCCCCATCTCATTCCTCCCTCCTTTCAAACCAAGCTACCTTGAGGCTGACATTCCAGCATATCGAAGGAAATCCTTCATGTTGGTCTTGACATTGCATCTGGAAAAAAACTCTCCATTTAAGGGGTTCTTAGAGTAAGGCATACCCCTGACCTAGTCTCCCAATGAAATGCCTCTCCTTAAACTGCAGAGGGTTGGCCAGCTCAGCCAAATGCCTTACTCTCAGGCGTATTTTTGTTTATATTCCTGTGAACATCATTCTCGTACATGAAATTCATGCTTCATCTGATTTCATCATCCACACTTTATCCTTCCTCCTCCCCTCTTGGACCTTCCATGCGTTGGACACTAATGGGTGATCGAGTGGTCTGGCTCTTTGTTTTAACCCTGGGCACATCAAACTCCTCATTTATTGGGATAGGGATGGGACTCTAGTTATGGACGTCTTCTCTGAGGCTCTCAGCCTTCATCTTAGGATCATTAACGTATACGGCCCATGCCTGAATTGATAAATCTTCCGGTTCACTCTATTACATTTATCCTTGATGCACACTGACAACTTAATTCTTGCAGGGGATCTGAATTTCTCTCTTGGTATTTATAAAACCTGAGGCCCTAATTCTCATGTGGACACACTCTCCGATTTTTTCCATCATCTTCTTGAGACTCATCAACTAGTTGATCCCCTTTCGACCTCCCCCTCTCCCACTTGGCGCAACCGGCGAACTGGAGATGATATGGTCGCCTGCAAGCTTGATCATTTCCTCATTAAGGAGGATCTCCTTCTTAATCTTGGCTCATAAAGACAGTGGATTGGCTTGGGAGGCATCTCTCATCACCCACCGATCTACCATGAAATCAAGGGTGCTTTCAACAAGCCAGCCTCACCTTTACAAATTTTCTCAGTCTCGCTACAAGACACATATTTCATAAATATGGTCAATACACAGTGGAGGCTTTCTCCCACTTTGGGAAATCACTTTCCCTCATCACTCTTTGCGCACAGACTCCTCTCCATAAAAATAAAAATAAAAAATTGTTACTTGGGCCAAAAATAAAAAAAGAATGGAGGACCAAAATCTCTCTCTTATTGAACACGATATTCAAAGACTTGAGAATCCTATCAGGGGTCGATTCATTTCAGAAGCTGCAAAAGCCCAAATCATTAAGATGGAATACTATCATCATAAAATTATTCAAAACATGGATGAAGTTTGGAGGCTTAAAAGTCGTGCCACTTGGATCAGATCAAGGGACAAAAATTCCAAATTCTTTCACTAATTTTCTAGGGGTAGGAAATCCATTAATACCATCTGGGAACTTGAGAATGATGATGGCACCTCTGCTTCTACTTTTTAACATCTTGCACAGAAAGGTATCCCCCACTTCAGAGAATTATGTAAGGCACTTCAGAAATCATCTTTGGCCAAGATCATCAAGTTGGCATCCCTATTTCCCATATATGTAGATCAACATTTGGCTGAGGACCTCCTTGCACTTGCTATGATGGGGGAAATAGAATATGTCCTAAAATGGTTCAAGAAGGATAAGAGTCCTAGCCCCAATGGATGGTTTGTGGAGTTGTATCTTCCTTTTTTTGACTTGCTGGGACAAGAACTACTGGAGGTTGTGGAAGAGACCCGGAAATTTGGTTGCATCTACAAGGATTTCAACTCCACTTTCATCACCCTCATCCCCAAATTGGATCACCCCTCATATTTTAAGGATTTCGCCCATATATTTGCGTAACTGCAACTACAAGATCATGGCTAAAATTTTAGCTAATCGGCTCAAATCTATTTTATCTAACTTCATCTCTCCTGAAAAGTTTTCATTTCTTGAGAACAAATAGATTCATGATGCCACCGACATTGCTCAGGAAGGCCCACACTCCATGCATACCAAGAAGATCAAAGGAATGATCCTTAAGATTGATCATGCAATATAATTTGATCAAGCCATTTGGCTCTACATCTGTATGCTCCTTACTCATCTTGGATTCCACATTCAGGTTATCAATTGGATCATGTGTTGCATCACCTCCGTTTCATATAGTATCCTCATTAATGGTGCTGCTACATATTTATTTCATGCAGAACGAGATCTTCGTCAGGGATGTCCACTGTCCCCCTTATTTACCTACTGATAATGGAAGGCCTCAATAGATATACCATTGATGAAAGGGACAAAGGCACATTGAAAGGCATTCGAATTACAAAGGATTGTATCCTCACACACCTGCTTTTTGTTGATGACATCATTCTTTTTCTCAATGGATATTTAGGTGACTCGACAATGGTAACAACAATCATATTACTCTTCTATACTACTACATGAATGCAATGCAACAACAACAAATCCACTATGACTTGTCATGGCTTCTCCCCACATGAGGTCCACTTTTCACAACAAAGATTCCCTTTTATTCCCACCATATTTGAAGATGACCTGAAATACTTGGGTTTCTATCTTAAACCTGTTAACTATAAAACTGTTGATTGGAACTAATTAATTACCAATATTGAAAGGAGACTAAATAATTGGTGCCACCGCTGGCTCTCCAGGGCGGACAAGCTAGTACTTATCATGTGTGTTTTGGAGGGCATTCCAGTTTATTAGATGTCCCTGGCCTGGATACCAAAATGCACTATATACAGGATCCATAATATATGCTGTAAATTTATTTGGATCGGGGCTAAAGAAGGTCACACATTTTCCTGGTCCAAATGGATGCATAGTGCCTTACCTAAGAGCTGGGGAGGATGGGGCATCAAATATCTTCCGAATTTTTCTCAGGCACTGGCTGCTAAGCTTGGGTGGTAGATTATCACTAGCAACAATCTTTGGACCAAGGTTTTCATACTGAAATACATCCACCCCTATATCATAATTGAATGGCTCTGACAAATCCCTGCACACAAATCCAATTTCTCTACAATCTGGAGAGTTATTCTGTGTTCCATCAACCACATCAGTGCATGGCCTAGAAGATCAGTTCAGGTACGATGGTCCGCATTGGATGGGATCCTTCGACGGGATGCGTAAATGCTCACATCCTCCCTCCTACTCTCATCAACACTCTCAACTGAGTTGTTATTCACACACTGCATCAAATTGCTGACAGAGACCACTCTACCATATTCACCCAAGGCTGGTTGAGTCATCTCGATTCACACCTTCATCCTTAATGGGATGCGGCTTGGACTATATATCTGGATGCCTTAAAATAATCTCATGTTAGAATCACAAAATGTGAGGATGAACTCATCTAAACCATCTCTAAACATGGAAAATACACTCCAAAATAAGGGTACCTACACATCTACAGTGCACATCGGCCTCTAAATCTTCTCCCTTTGTGGCTTACTCTATGGAAATTCAAGGTCCTGCTAAAGCTATGCTTCTCATGTGGTGCATACTATCTAATAAAATTCCTACGGGAGCTAATCTCCAAACGCACTCACAAATTGGACCCAAGAGATGTTTCCTCTGTGCTACTACCGCTGAAGACATCGTGCACCTATTCCATAATTGTCCATCCATTCATGAACTTTGATGTCTCATCATCACCTCCCTCAACCTTCATCTCCGCTAGGAGGGACCGACTGTATCCACTACATGGGATACATGGTGGCTATGTGCTAATCCGCACAAACTGCATAACCTTTCCCTATTAGTTTGCTAGCACATTTGGATTTTCCACAATTAGTCCATCTTCCACAAATATCCATTCAATTGGACCATAACTGCTACCCATATTATCTCCATCTATCATATGATTCTAGATGACCCCCTACTCCCCCTCCCTGGACTATCTCCCCTGAACATATTGATCACACTCTACCCTGGGCATATTTTGTTGGCTATGTGCAACTATATGGTTGTGGCGGTGAAATCCTTCTACATTTAACTCCTCTACATTTCTACAAATTCAAGATCGGTCTTGGGTGTGGCACTAATAATTTTTCTGAAATTTCTTGCTTACTTGTTCTTCTACAATTTCCCATCACTAAAAACAATTATAATCTTCAGATCTTTGGTGATTCCAAAATTATCATTAATTGGTTCAACCTGCACACATCCTATAATTTTCACACACTCCAGAGCATATTGGATGAAGTACTTCAACTCAAAACAAATTTTGATTTCATTTCATGTAAACATATTTACAGGGAAAGGAACGCGATTTCTGATCTCCTATCCAAGGAGGCGCTGCACGTACTGAGAGATCATATGGAGACACAGGAGCAGAACAAGCATACATTTTATATGTATTTTCATCGTCCTTTAGATCCTGATCAAACGATGGTGTGAAATTCACACTAGAAGCATCTCTTGACTTATTTTTTGCTACTTAAATTAGTTTTTGAACATAGACTGTTATGTTAATATTGTTGCCATACACAATATGTATCTATTCGGAAATTTATCACATGTATTTATTTTTTCTATCATGATACAACTTTATTATTGATATTAATATTCTTTATGCATATACAACATGTAACTTTTATTTCATATTAATAAAAGTTACTATTTTTCCTATGGAAAAAAACTACAATATTTCTAAACACCTTACCTTCAAATAATACCACCTTGAAAGATCTGAATTTAAGCTCTAAGATATCTTCAATTAATCCATAGTATCTTAAGGTGTTGGTTTTTATGTTTCCATCATGAACATGTGACTGAAAATCTACTATAAAATATGCAGCAATTCCACAGTCAAATGTTTATCTATTTTCATCTAGCTTCCGAACATGGTAATGACAACCCTTGCACCACAACCCCTTATAATGAGTCACCTTATTCTCTTATAGTTCTTTATAAATGTCCAATACATGTGTTGTAACTCTTTCATCATTATTTCTACATGTCATTGCTACTCTATCCCTCAAATATTTTAAACTCATGGATGGAGGCCAATCCTTTTCAAATTTTCTCATTATTGTTGAATGTGAAGATGAATTATGACCACCTCGAGATACATATGACAAACAATGCCCTTTTTTGGCATCATGATGTCTTTGATATTCCTCCCTCCATACTTTTGTGTGTTCATTGTTTCTTGCAACATATAATAATAAAGCCTCCATTTCAACAACATCTGCAGTCATAAACATAAAACACATTATACCATCATAATCACAAATCAAAATCTTGAACCATATGTAGATATAAGTTGAAACACCTTTAATTTCCCTAGTTTTTTCTCCTCTTGTGAATACATGTCCTTCAACTTTTTCACTTTTTTTTTAGTCTCATAGTCATGGCCCTTCAATATTTAATTCTTTGCACAATTTAGTGAGATAAACTGTGGATTTGAACATAATGTACCCTTGAAGCATGGAACCTTCATGACAAGCCTTTTTCTTTACGAAATTTTTCAAAACCTTTAAATAGCACTCAATGGGAAACATTTTCCTTGTTTGAATTGGTCCTTACGACTCTATTTTGTGTAAGAGGTGCACAATGTAGTGTTCCTTTGCATTGAAGAAACTCGTTGGGAAGTATTTTTGCATGTCACACATCAAAATGGGGAGTTCTTTCTTCCACATATTTAAGTCTTTGTTGCGTATCTATGTTGAAGTAACCCACCTAGAATAGAATTAATTAATTTAAGCCTAAGATTTGTGTAAAGAAAAAAAAAATATTTTAGATGAACAATTTTCTAGTATATCACATTATACTTGAAGAGACCTTTTTCCTTATATAGGCCATGCATCATACCTAAAAAATATGCTTAGCTTGTAGATTTTCCTCCTAATTTTTTCATCAAGATTATTTGGAAGGCTAGCAGGTAATAGATACTACAATTATAATGTTAAAATTAATCAATTACTCATGATATATAATTATTTTTTAAATAAATAATTTTAAAATCACATAATAGATAATGTAGTTAATGTGGATCAATGTGAACATACCCTAAGGAAATTATGCCAATCATGGGTCTTCATTCCAACAAGCTCATTTCCTTCTAAGAATGCATTATTAAAATTTACTCCAAAACATGTTGGGAACCTTACTGATTTTATGGATTTAATCATCTGCTCTTTCCCCTCCTTTTTGAGAGACCATGAATCAGCTACAAAGTTACCATCATCATTTGGTCAAATATGAGGCATTCTTCCTACTTCTTTGAGGTCCATCCTCACTTGTACCTTATTTATTTTCCTCACATGTATTGAACTCTTCTCAAATAAAATATTATATAAACAAATAGATACATTCTTTCCTATGTGCATTGTGTCAAACATGTGAACAATAGGTAGGTATTCGTAGTATGGAAACTCTGAAAATTGTCTTTTGAGTCATTTTTGGAGGAAGGGATCCTACCAAAAAGAAAAATCATAATAAATTTACCAAATCAATGTTTTATGAATGTATCGTATATCATTTAAAAGGGGAGAATGAAAACTACCATGTGTGCTTCTATATGCATGCATCCATCTGCTGGGATTCATATTTGAAGGTTCTCTAAGAAGGCACTCCTTTCCACAAAAATAATCCTTATCTTGTATACGATATGGATTATCAGGCTTTAGAAACATTTTATACTAATCATATACAGTCTTTCCCAAATGACTCAATCTTCTAGATGAGGTGCAAGGCCCAAATTTTGGGCATCCATAAGATCCCTTAGTCTGAAGGCCTTTCATTTTTATATGCAAGATCAAGTAATAGTTTAGGATTTTATTATGAAATTAATAAATACAATATGAGGTTATTAACACCAACTATAACTCACCACAACACATTGATATCCCTAGAGCATCATGAATTGTGAAAAGAAGTATTGCATGCAATTGAAACATAATTGAAGAAATAGGACGAGACACTTCCTTCATATTCATTCCTTTCCAAATCATTAATGACTCATTTATTAAAGGCTCTAAGTATGTGTCCATACAATTCGGTTGATTTGGACCTGTAAAGACATCAACTTCAATTTTCCATTTTCACCATGAAATTTGTTACTATTACCATGTCGACTCAATATTAGGAATTTTCATAAAGTATAACCTGGTATGATAAGTGTAAGATAGCATGTTCCTTTCTGGTTGAAAGCCATGGGAGCAGGTTGTTGTTGATATCAATTAATGGACATGTAGACCATTGTGTTGATTGATTTCCATAAGGATTCACACCATCTAATGCTAATGATATTCTTGCATTTTGTGGCTCATATTTGAAAATTGGCCACTTCTCCTCAATCTTACACCACGCCACTCCATCAGCCGACATCCTCATAAAACCATCTATGCTCCTTCCCCTCACATGATAATCCATGAGTTTTGGCATTTCCTTACATCCAAATAACCTCTCAAATTGTGGGGCTAAAGGTATGTGACGTCGTACCTTTCTTCCTACCTTTTTTATGATGGACTTATATGGTACCTTTTCTCACCACATTATGGAAACCCATCTAAGGATTCCTTACCAGCTTCATAATATAGGATGAAATCATTGGGACATGCATCATACATATTGGAAGCATCCATACCTAAATCTTTTTCCAATGACATGACCTCATTTTCTGATTTAGGAGATTTTTTATTAATTGGAAGGAGTGGACCTGATAAAAACCTATGAAAATACCATCAATAATGATAAGATATAGTTTAGAGTGGAATTGTATTGTTTGAAACATCTATTAAAAAAAACTTGAAATTTCCATTTTGTATAAAAACAGTTACTGTAGAAGATCAATGAAACTATTGTTTGTCCATCCATGGAAAACCTTTAAGTTAAGAAGGGGTAACACAGCCTGAAATATGGAGCATCGTGCACTAGGGTATAGTGGTGTCCTTGTCATATGTGTAATATCATTATCATGAGGTTGTCCATCAGCGTGTATATTAAATGAATCTAGAATCTCTCTTGCATTGGATTCAATAGTTATTTGTTATTTTACATGTGCATGGTTATCGTTAAAACCATCCATGTAATCTTTATGTATACTTTCATTATTGGGGCTATTATTAAAATTATTAAACCATTACCACTTCCAATTGTTAGATAATTATTTTGAATTCTTGCAGACATTTCCATATTCATTTCTTCGTCATTCTCCAAAAATCCTTGCATGGTACCATTTAATGATAAATGGTCCCTCTCAACATGTCATTTTTTGCGTCTTCTACCATAGCAGCGATTGCATGAGCAATAGACATCCATTTTCCACCATTCATATGTGCCATATTCAGGATTTTTCATGTTTTACGTTGAAACCTAAAAACAAGATCAACAAAGAAGCTTACTCATATTGGGCTCATACTGAAATATATAAATATGTGGTCTCAAAGTTTTTCAATTAAATTAAATAGTGTAATAAATAGCTAAAACTACAATTTCTTAGAGAAAATTAGATTTCATAGAATCTCAAACTATTTCCTCTCTCGTAAGATACATCTAAGAGTTCTCGCCTATAAACTAATTGGATTTTTCTCAAAGCATGTAGAAAAATCTCCATCTTCTACCTCTCTCATTAAATTCTATAGTTGACATTTAAATATCTATGGAATTTAATTTTACACCTAATACATTAAGTAAAATCTATATATGTTGCTGAGTAAAACAAACCTCTCCACCAAATCCTAATTTAACCTTTCCTTTACTGGATTTCTCAAGTGTTGTATTATTTATTCTCTTTAATAAAATAAAATAATGCTTATCGAAATAAATAAATTAAGTTATCATTAATCAACTTGTAACCTTATATCAATAAAACAGCCAACCTTTTATATCATAATTCTGGTGCTTTAACAAAAATAAAAGAACATATTTTTTTGACAAATGTGCTAGCTAGGATACTGTCTTTCCCATTTTTTCCATCAAAAAAAGAAAATGAATTATCTTGCGCCAAAACAATGGTTGTTTGAACTAATTAAATTCCACTTATACTCACATTCTAGGCAATGAAAAGACAACAGAGACATTTTTTTTATGAGAGTGAGTGTCCATTGCAATAGTGAAAATTCCATTTCCCTTCATGTCTGCATTTATATTGCAAGACCTGTAATATTGAAAAGAACCAAGAACTTATGAAATGATAACTTCCACATCTAATCCTCCAAGTCATTGTTGTTATGACATCATCCATCAATCTAAAAGCAACAATTTCAATTCATGGATACAAATTAATTCAATTCAAATATGATACACCCATGATTTCTACTCATCATATTTAAATCCAATAGGATAAATCCATTGTTGCTTCTTCTCCTCTTATGATTAAACAAAAATGCCTCTTGAAACTATCTCTCTGTGTGTAATTATATTTTACATCACAGCTAAAATAATATTACGTTCATGTCCTAAGAACGTTTTTGAATCATGCCCAATTCAATCCAATGAACTTCGATGATTTTTACCGGGGATTTTAATGATTGCTATCCCTAATTTTTCTTGTGAACTTTTTTCCTAGGATTTTAATGTGCGAGAGCATCATGGGATGTTGATCAAATCCCCTCAGGTGAAACAACATCCCCCCCCTTTTCAAAGCTCACATATTTCCAAACACACTGCAGCACTTGCAGGTTTAAACATGATTGTACTATTTTTATGTTTCACTCTCTTAGCATTATTTCACTTAGACCGATTTGCGGTCATTAGTTAGACTTCATAAATTTATCTTATTTTATCCTACAACCCCTAAGATATCTAATTTATTTACAATTCTATATCCTCCAGTAAAAATCCACTATGAAATCATCTGGCCATGGGTTTTTCCTTAAAAAAAGGGCTACATGATATAACCCAAATTGCATATACAAGTTGGTCGCACTACATTTTGATAGGTCAGCTCACCATTATATATTCCAACACCTAAATTGTGTGTATACACTTTGACTTGTTCCCATTCAATGCCATTTTTTCTATCCTCTATGGTTAAGTTCACTTGCAACTTTGTTTCAGGTTTGGTCTTCTCATTTAATAACATTATGTTCATATAAATTGTGTGTTTGCAGTATATGCATAGAGCTTAATTATATTACCAAAAACAGTCCTATGATGGGCATCAATTGTTGCAATGGGAATCAATTGTTGCATCTATTTGATCAATTAGGCTACAAACTAGTATCATATGCAAGGTAGAATTTTCTTCAAGAAAAAGTACAACTTTCAAGAAATCATTCTTGGTGGTTGTTTTGGTATATAAACAAGCTAAAGTACCACCTATGGTAGTGCCCTCTTCAATCAAGGATGAACATAACATAAATTTCAGAAGAGAATTCGAAGAGAGTGCCCAAATCTTATCTATACCAGCAATCAAAGTTGTACCCTAGATCAACATCTACACCACTGAAATAGCCCATGAAAGCAGTTGCAAAGTCATCCAATAAAGTGCACCAACTATGATTAGTATCATATGCTTGTTGAATAAGTTCATCAGTTGTTCTACGATCATTGTTGACAAATACTATTTTTTAAATATCACAACACTTTGTATATATTGGATCCACATGTCCTTGAGACTTGTAAAGGTTTCTCCAAGGCTACAAAGTTTTTTACAGTTACACTAGAAATGTAATAAATTCATGTATAAGTCACTCGAATCCAATCCTTTAGTCAAATCCAGTGCTTGATTAAGGTAATAAATTAATTTTGTTTACTTATGGATAGTGTCTATGCACAATATACTATGAATCAAACTATCAATCATTCATCCATCAACTTAATTTTTCAAATTGGTGGAGCTTTATTCATTTATATTGTACTAGGAAGGACACTAATCACGATGGAAAATCTATAAAAGAAGTAGATCCCACTAATATAAGCTTATCAGTTGGGCCCTTTGAGCTTTCAACCTTATGCTCTCTCTTTCCTCATTACTTTTCTACCCATTTTGACAATTATATAGTTTGAATTTTTGAATCATGGAAATGGGTTGGTCAAAGTGGTTTTGGCATCAGTGAGCAGACAAAGATCCTACAATTGCATACCCCAACCACACACAATATTATACTATTCGAAGAGAGGAAACCCTGGAGGTCTTCTCATTGTAGAAGCTGCTAGCATATGCTCACAAGAACAACATAGTGCAACAGGGAAGAGTGGTTTTGGAGATTTCTATTATGATGAGGGAATCGAGTGAAATGAAAGGGGTTGTCGAGAATCCCTAGAGTGATTCCAAGAACCTAGAGCATAGTACTCTTGACTGATGGCAGGCTCACCTGCTATATACCCACAACCCTCACTCTAAAATACAATTTCTCTTTTGCAACTCCGAAGTGGTCCTCAATTTCAAAATCTGGGCCAACTCAACAATTTAATACGGAAGCTAATAACATATCAAATCTTTGATTTGAGATCTGTTTATAAATATCTTATGGCTTATGAAAACCATACTTCAATACAACCCAGATTTCTATTCCCTATGCATATACAAATGCACTCCAATTTTTATACCAAAACAGTGCCCCTAATGGCCACCTCAAAAATTTATGCGGAAGCTTCTTTTAAGGTTGTAATCCATATGTCAAACCCGTTAATTGAACCAATGTTTGAACTTTGGATTTAACCCCTCCTTATGACTATTCAAATTAACATTTGAATAATACAATTATTCCAAAGAAATAACCTTCATCCCACCTCATGGATATTTCAAATGAATATTCGATATATTATAAGGGATCCTTATATAGTGGTCCATAGCTTTAACACTCTTCCTATGCATTTACCAATACGAATATTGACAAACCCTTATGGCCATACTTTATCATTTTCGTTTGTTTGAAGGTTTGACCCACTAACAATTAAATGTCAATTTAATCATATAAACCTTCACACCATACCTTGGACTAAATTTTCACACGCCAACGGAAGTTCGGCCCCACAGCAACTTAACATACCTCTTCCATTAGTCACCTTGCAACTTCGCTTGGATCCGATGGTCAATCTACTCTCGCGCCCCAACAATACTTTGGGCGCGCATCTGACGGATATCACGCAACTAAAATGTGAACTCCTTAAGTCTTTGAAATCGTGCGATATAACCGGTTTCATAATACCACCTAACAACACGTGTCCAGCAGGGACTGATATTGTGTTCGAAAAGTGAAAACAACTTATCACTTGCAAAGGTGCGTGAGACTACTCTTGGTTTCTTCAAAACCACTACTACTGTTTGCTCCTCACCGTTCCATTACTCTGGTTCCGTTCCACACATCCTCCCTCCTATTCCGAACTGTTCCTTTGCATAGCTCGTTATGGTTCCAATTTAATTTAGGTTCCACTTGTACCAATGCACAATTCCAAATTCATTCATTTCAGATTTACCAATCCTTATTAAAACTATGCTCCTTTGATTCCTACACGGTTTTAAAACCCCGCAGTAATTCATCACGTAGGCACCACTTATGGCATTGTTTCCACGAGAGTTTACAAAACTGGTTCAACAGTACTCAGAACCATTACTCAAACCTAATTACAGATATTTATTTCAAAACCCTGACAAATTCAACCCCTCTACTCTTCTTCACTGCGATATGCAACTACACAAAATAATATAGTTCTCTCTTGAAACCATTATAAGATGTAATCCCAATTGTGAGATACATATCGACAATAGTTGCCTTATAAAGGATTATGGAAATTTCATTCAATAGCATCGATCTACCTGAATCAACACTAGTTTACCAGTCACACAAAACCCAAGTACATACAAATCGCGCAGAATTCAGAAAGAAGTTTTCATCTATGCATATGAACTCAAATACAAAAGCATTCTTGGTTCTGGCTCAATGGCCCTTTCTAAAATTGCCTATAGGCTTCCAAAAAGAAACTCTGTTTGCCCAAATTATATCTAACTCTCCCCTGCTGCTTAATGCCTTTTAGGCTTACATTTATACAAGAAAATAATGGATCGATTCAGCTCCTCTAACAGCTCAACAAAACTCTTAAAATTCCAGATTTCTAACTCTAGACTAAATCCCTGGGTTTGTGGAAACTGATTCCAACACATTCCTACTCTGTAGTATTTTCGAATCTCTCATCTCTTCATATGCCCAACTAATCATTCGAGAGCAGTTACAATTCTCTCCACAGTTAATTTAAATTAATTAGAACCCACTAAATTCATTACATAAAATCTAACTCTCTTGGAAACTAAAAACCCCTAAGTCTAACAAAAATGCCTGGAATTTGTTTTAGCCTAATTCCCTTGCATCAGAATCTGAAGGTTAAAATGAATCATGATCTCCTGATCATGTGCTCTTAAAAATTTTCCTCCTGGGTCCCATACTTTGCTTTGCTGCTGTCCATCAGCTACATTATTCTTCAACTGCACACTTCTAGGTTTCCATACTTTGTTCTGCAACTTGCCTCCAGCTATGCTCTCACATTATGCTCTCGTTTTTCCTTTGTTAAAATTTCTCTTCTTTCTTGCTACTATCTGCTTCTTCTGAGGCACCTTCATCATAAATCTCCTAATATTTTCAATCTCTATGTCCAGCTTATCTTATGTCTGGAAATTTCTTTGCCTTTTGTTGCTGCCTTCAATTGTTGTTACTGCCAACACTGCTATTGTTACTGTCTTCAAGAATTTTGCTGCTACCCTTGTGGCTATTTTCTCCATTGTTGCTGTAAATATTTCCCTCATGGATGTTGCTTCTACTTCCAATGTTGCTTCTTTTGCCATAAATGTTGCTAACATTTTTCTTACTCCTGCAGATGTCACCCCATGTGTTGCTTCAGCTGCCACCATAGATGTTGTTGATTCCAATGTTGCCTCTTTTTCCAGAAATGTTGCTACCTTCCAAACTTCCTGAATATTTCTTAGGATATCTCCCTCTGCAAAATTCTTTTGCTCATCATCTGCAAAATTTACCTTTAAAAAGTAAATTATCCTTTAATTCTCTAACTGCAGTAACATAATCATTCATTTCTCCTTGTATACTAGTAAGCATAATTAAATTATGCAAACCAGTATCTACTCCTATTCTTTTCTCAACTTCAAGAATTTTCACTCTAGTGTCTACAGTTTCATTCTCTTCTCTAAATGTTTTTAGCAAACAATTCAGCCATCTATTCTCAAGAATTTCATCAATATGCTGCAAACTTGTTTCAGCATATTCTTCTTCTTCTTCCTTGACAATATTCAGTAATTGTCCTTCACCCTATTGATTGCTTCTGGAAGTCAAATCAAGTTCCTCAAATCCTGCATTTTCATCTTCTATCAGAATATAATTTTGATTTTCCATCACTGTAGTAGTTTTAAAAGTCTGTCCTACAGTCTTCTCTTGGCTTCTCTGACAAATCAGTTCCTTCTTGTCATCAAAAATTATAACAAGTTCCTTCACATGAGACATGATTGCCTCACCCTCCTTCTTATGCAATAGTTCATCTGTATCCAAGACAACTCCAAAATATGGATTGTCTTCTGCAATACCTGTCAACACAGCCAACTTGTTAGTTTCAAAATCATAAGACCCAATGGTATCACTTGATGATTCAGTCACCAATTCTTTCTTCTGTAGTCTTAAGTCTTTTCCAAGACTCAGAAAATCTCCACTCTCTCCATTCCTTTGTGCCTTCACATTCTGCAATCCCCAATTTTGAAATTGAGGTTCTCCTTCCTGTATTGAATCCTGGTTGTTCAGCATAATCTCCAGCAATCCAATTTCTTCATTCCATGGGTTAAAATTTTCCACAGAATCTTCCTCCTCCTTTATTTGACTGTCCAATGGTGTCAAATTTTCTCCATCATCAAGAAAATATGCATTCACAAGAAAATTATTAAAACAAAACTCATAAGGCCTCAATGAATTTTCTTCCTCTGCCAGCATTTCAGTATGTTGTCTTGAATTTTCTTCCATCTCTATCAGCACATCAGTGTGTTGATTCACTTTTCCCAAATAATTCTTTGAAGAATTCCCAAGACTGTCAACAAGTCTTTCATTCACACCATTTGTCTCCATGTTGTTTTCTCGTTCACTGTAGTGAACTCTGCCTTCTACAATATCCCTTTCATAATCTGAATTCTCCAACAAATATTCCAGCAATGCAATTTATTTGTGGCATTGTTGAAGTATTTCATCATCATTTGCTATCCCTACATTCATACACAAACTTTCAGTTTGTAAACCACAAGCTTCAACAGCCTCAACTGGTGTTTCACATATCAGTTCTTCAAACTGATCCTCTCCTTCTTCATCCACAAGAATTTCTTTCGGTGCTGCAACAACTTCAATCATAAATGCATCACTGCTTCCTTCAGTCAAGAGACATTCTCCAACATTGCATTTTACTCCAGAGTATTCATATTCTGAGAGATAATTCTTCATACTTGTGATAGATTCACAAGATTTCTCATCCTCCTCTGTAAAACCTGTAATCACATCACAATTATCAGTTACAAAAATACAAGGTTCTACATCATCCAACTGATCTAGACTTGTCCAATAACTCAGGAAATCATCAATAATTTCCTCTTCAGCAAGACAAACTTCTTGCTGTCTTAAACCTTCACCATGATTCACAAGATATTTTACAGATCTCCATTCTTCATCCACACCAATGGCTTCACAAACAGAAACTTCTCTTCTCAACTCAGCTGCTTTGAGTTCTGCACATTCCAACTGTACATTCATCCTCTCTTCAAGCTTTCTTAGCTTTTTTGAAAACTGCATGTCCTCTTATCGTTCTCTTCTCTGCTGTAGCCTTGGACACTTTACTCTCTTCTTCATGAGCCAACCAACTCTTTGGATTTCCTATATCATCTTTTCCAATTTATTAAATTGTTCTCTGATCTCAGCTACCTCTTTCAAATATTCTACATTAGTAAATTTCTTCCTCATGCCATTTGCTTTGTCATCTTCCTTTACTTTTCTGTTGTGGCCTCTCTCAGAACCCCTGCTATCTCTTCTATGACTTTTGGAAGTCATATTCTCCTCCATCATGATTTCCTCACTCATCAGCTGCACCAAGCCTCTGCAACAGCAAGCTCTCCTCCTGTCACTTACCTCACCAATCC
Source organism: Pinus albicaulis (assembly GCA_034641835.2). NCBI lineage: Eukaryota > Viridiplantae > Streptophyta > Pinopsida > Pinales > Pinaceae > Pinus > Pinus albicaulis. Next base: position 1,099,701,943 of record CM076581.1, read on the forward strand.
TTTCCTCTAGATCTGGGCTTTTGGCAAGTACTAGTCCCCTATCTGCTGGAACCTTATGAGCACTCTCTTCTACTCTATTTAGGCTTCACTCTGCAGCTTTTCAAGAACACATATGTTCTTCTTTCATCCAACCTCTGTTGGAAATTCTCCAGGTTCTACCACAGTTTCTTTTTCACTTTAGAATCCTCTACTGGACTCCTTCATCACTGCTCTCAAAGCTATGATTTTCTTTTGCTGAGATTTCTTCAATTGCCTGCAATCTAAATTCTACAAACAATTCTTAAAACCAGAGTTAAATAATGCTCATCAACTCACCTTCCAATATCCATGATTGATCTTGCTGTTCCTCTCACCTGCACTACATCTCTTTGTGCTGCAATCTTTATCAGTTTCAAAAATCTAATCTGACTTCATTAAACGTGCATTCAACAAAAACTTGAACTTTCAAAAAGAGCTATTCCAGCTCTGATACCACTTGATGGCAATCTCACCTGCTATATACCCACAACCTTCACTCTAAAATGCAATTTCTCTTTTTCAATTCTAAAGTGGTCCTCAATTTCAAAGTCTGGGCCAACTCAACAATTTAATATGGAAGCTAATAACATCTCAAATATTTGATTTGAGATTTGTTTATAAATCTTTTATGGCTTATGAAAACCATACTTCAATAAAACCCAGATTTCTATTCCCTATGCATATAAAAATGCACTCCAATTTTTATACCAAAAATGTGCCCCTAATGGAAACCTCAAAAATTTATGCAGAAGTTTCTTTTAATACTTCTAAGGTTGTAATCCATATGTCAAACCCATTAATTGAACCAATGTTTGAACTTTGGATTTAAACCCTCCTTATGACTATTCAAATTAACATTTCAATAATACAATTATTCCAAAGTAATAACCTTCATCCCACCTCATGGATATTTAAAATAAATATTCGATTTATTATAAGGGATCCTTATATAGTGGTCCACAGCTTTAACACTCTTCCTATGCGTTTACCAATATGAATATTGACAAACCCTTATGCCCATACTTTATCATTTTCATTTGTTCGAAGGTTTGACCCACTAACAATTAAATGTCAATTTAATCATATAAACCTTCACACCATACCTTGGACTAAATTTTCACACGCCAATGGAAATTCGGCCCCACAGCAACTTAACATACCTCTTCCATTAGTCGCCTTGCAACTTTGCTTGGATTCGATGGCCATCTACTCTCGCACCCCAACAATACTTTGGGTGCACATCCAACGGATATCGCGCAACTAAAATGCGAGCTCCTTAATTCTTTGAAATCGCGCGATATAACCAGTTTCATAATACCGCCTAACAACATGTGTCAAGTAGGGACTGATATCACGTTCGAAAAGCGAGAAAAACTTATCACTTGCAAAGGTGCGTGAGACTACTCTTGGTTTCTTCAAAACCACTATTACTGTTTGCTACTCACAGTCTCGTTACTCCAGTTCCGTTCCACACATCCTCCCTCCGATTCCGAACTATTCCTTTGCATAGCTCATTATGGTTCCAATTTAATTCAGGTTCCACTTGTACCAACGCACAATTCTGAATTCATTCATTTCAGATTTACCCATCCTTATTAAAACTACACTCCTTTGATTCCTACACAGTTTTAAAACCCCGCAGACATTCATCACGTAGGCACCACTTATGGCATTCTTTCCACAAGGGTTTACAACACTTGTTCAACAGTACTCATAACCATTACTCGAACCTAATTACAAAGATTTATTTCAAAACCCCGACAAATTCAACCCCTCTGCTCTTCTTCACCCAGATATGCAACTACAAAAAAGAATATAGTTCTCTGTTGAACACATTATAAGATGTAATCCCAATTGTGAGATATATCCCGACAATAGTTGCCTTATAAAGGATTATGGCAATTTCATTCAATAGCATCGATCTACCTTAATCAACACTAATTTACCAGTCACACAAAACCCAAGTACATACAAATCACACAAAATTCAGAAACAATTTTTCATCTATGCATATGAACTCAAATACAAAAGCCTTCTTGGTTCTAGCCAGATTTTCAAATCAATGGCCCTTTCTAAAATTGCCCATAGGCTTACAAATAGAAACTATGTTTTCCCATATTCTATCTAACTCTCCCATGTTTGCTTAATGCCTTTTAGGCTTACATTTATACAAGAAAATAATGGATCAATTCAGCTCCTCTAACAGCTCAGCAAAACTCTTAAAATTCCAGATTTCTAACTCTACACTAAATCCCTGGGTTTGTGGAAACTGATTCCAACTCATTCCTACTCTGCAGTCTTTTCAAATCTCTCATCTCTTCATATGCCCAAATAATCATTTTAGAGTAGTTACAATTCTCTCCACAGTTAATTTAAATTAATTAGAACCTACTAAATTCATTACATAAAATGTAACTCTCTTGGAAACTAAAAACCCCTAAGTCTAACAAAAATGCCTGGAATTTGTTTTAGCCTAATGCCCCTGCATAATTGACCCATTGGCTTTTGGTTCAGAGGAACTCATCTTTGTGCCCAATAAGTCTCATAAAGAAATGGTGATATTTGAGGACAATGGTGGTCATGATCCATCACATAGCCCAACCAGGCCTAAAAGGACTTACAATGTCCATAAGTCTAAGCTCAGTGTGGCTCGTACCTTGTGCTTTGACAACTTCCTAGATTCAAATGACAAGAATAACAACATGAGCCTGAATTCCAACAATGTACATAGTTCAAAAAATACAAATCAATGTGACTTTGTAGTTTTTGCTAAATCTCTTGATTTATCTTCCTAATGAAGATCACGTGTACTGCATGTTTTTTATTTGTATTATGAGAAACACTCTACTTCGGAACGAAATAGCACCGATGTCCCAATTATACATCAAAATAGGAATAATGTGGATAATGGGAGCGTGTGGGTCATCATTCAATGCATAGTGCATGCAACTCCTTTATCCCCCAAATACTTGGAAATTGTCAAACCCATTGCCTTTCCATAATTCTCAGATTCTACTCCCTCAGAGGCGGCCATTCAAATTGCACATGCCATTGCTAAGAATGATTCCCCTTATTGGTATATGAAGATGGAGGGACTCGACTGCTGAGAACAATTATCCTTATTGTTAGCTGAGGATGGAGGGAGGGACTATTGAAAATGATAATAATGATCCCGAAAAATGCACAAAAATGGCCCAAGAACTGATTCCACTGTTAATTTCAAAGGCCTCTTCCAATAAGGTCTTCTTGAGTAGATGGAAAATGATCATAACGAAACTGGAGGTTCTGAATCGAACCATAACGAACATTAATACAAATTTTTCATGTTACTGGGCTGAGAATTCATTATCGAAGGAGCTTTTTCCTAATGGTGTATTAACATTGAAAGAGGCAAGAGAACATGCAAAGAGATGTAGAGAGCTTTCATACAGTAGGAAATTTTTAATGTAGTGAGGCCTATATATGCTCCTCATTAAACTAATTTTCATCAGCATGATTTGGATCATAAAGAGTGGAGTGTTGAGGGAACCCGGCAATGCCATTGTTGTGTCAACGTTGGGTAGCGAGGGTAATAGGGATCAGTATGTGGCCTTCTTTTTCAAGGATTTGTTTGCAAGGCTTCAGATTCGTAATGCCCCAATGAAGTAGAAGGCCTTGATTTCTATGCCACAGCTCCTTTAAGAGGATGACAAGAATATCATTGTTATGGAAGATGAAGGGGTAGATATTGGGTACTTGATGCATTTTCTAAATTCAAATGCTATAAAAATTAGAGAATATTTGGTAGTTGCAGTTTCGATTATCATGCAATCAAAGACTTGCAAGGCTCATCTTATTGGAGAGAGTGTTTGTATTGTCGCACCATTTACTAGGATGTTGGAATCTGGAACTTCTGTGGGTAAGGAGAAGGTTTCCGAGGCTATGTTGGTTTTGACAGTTGTGAACGGGGAACTAGTTCAGATAGATACCAAGAATGCATGGATGATTTCTTCACATGGTGGGCTCTCATCTCTTGCAAAATTTTTCGACATGGGTCTTTAGAATTGCAGGCTATTAGGTCAGCAGTATTAAGGAACTTGGCCTATATGGAGGACATCAGAGATCTCATGGAAGAGGAGGGAGCAATCCCAGTGCTAATTAATATTGTGAATTCTAGTATAGCCCCTGTATAGGAATCTTTTGCAGCATGTTTGCATTTTTGGCTGCCAATCATGAAAATTTGAGGCAGATGATTTGCAAGAGAAGGTGGGCTTGAATCCCTTCTTCTATTGTTGGAAAGAGAATTAAATCCTCAAGTCCAAGAGATTTCATTAAGGGTAATCCACAAGCTCTCTTCATCCATATGCTCTACAAGGCTTTTGATGTCCTCTCGATTTGTTAAGCAATTAACACTTCTTCTAAAAAGTGGGTCTTATGCAATTCAAGAATTGGAAACATCGGTCATCCGCAATGTATCAGAGTCAAAAGAATCAAAGAGAGCACTCGGGGAAGTAGGGTGCATTGGTCTACTTGCAAATATGTTGGATGGCAAGCCTACCTTCTCTCAGGAAACTATTTCACGGACACTCTCTAGTCTATTTATTGTGGAGAGAAATAGAAAATAATTCATCAAAAATGAAGAGAATGTGTCTTATCTAGTGCAGTTATTAGATCCCAAAAATGAAACAGTGGCCAAGGCAATGCCCATTTCGGCACTCTTGGCCCTCTCCCATAGCAGCAGTGGGAGGATGAAGATCTCATTTGTGGGAGCTTGGTTACATCTAGAGAAACGGGAAGGTATGGAAGTCGGTGGAGCAAAGAAGATTCTCCGTAAAATAGTAGGGAGAATACCTAGAAAGCTTTTTAGTGCCAAATGGTGAGACTAATCTAATATTCAGGTCATATTTACAAAGCTAATACCACATTACAGACACAGGAAATAGGTAAAAAACAGAAAAACCCATTTAAAAAACATAATAAACACAGATATTGGGTTGATAATGTCATGCAGACTTATCCTTCTTATCTATTATATCTCTTGAGAGCTTAACCGAAAATATGTTCAAATGGAGCAACCTTGTGTTGAATAGCCTTATATCCTTTTTAGTTGTTCTTTCTCCCAACATATTTTCTTAATTTCTGCAAACCTCCAAGAAACTCAATAGTGAACAGATTACCATAGATAGAGTCTACCCCGGGGCTTTTCTCATCCTCAGCAGCCAGTTCCAGCTCCTCCAATAGGCCTTCCATCCTCTCTTATGTTTAACATGGAGACTTGCACTCATAACTTGTATATCTCTTTGGCACCAAAACTTGTATATTGTATATCTCTTAGTCCTAACATATTTCGATGGAAAATCATTTTGTTCAAAGAGAGAACTGCATTGGGCCCATTTTTAGTGTATTTTGGAAAGAAACATTTCTGGAAAATAATCCCATTTATAGCAAATCCAATTTGATGTAGCTTGGGTAGTTGGGAGAAATGTTGGAATATTTTTCATTTAGGCTCTATGTGCTCAAACATGTGCTCATAATGAGTATATCCTAGTAATGCCTTTGAGGCTTGTTGTCTAAAAGTATCTTAAACATTGAAACATATATATTTCTTATGTGGAATATAAAAAAGTCTTAAATTATCCATTTGAAACATGTATATTTCTCATATGGAATATAAAAAAGTCTTAAATTATTCATTAATTTTCAAGCTGTTTTTTTCTTGTCACCCATTCTTGTGAAATCAATTCTCTGTAATTCTATGCAAACTTGACTACCCATGTAATTTTTGTTCACATTTACTCCCCTTTGTTATGGAAGGTTCAGAATTTACTTTTGAAATGGATTCATATTTTTGCACAAGAGTTCATGTGCTTAAAAACAATTGGCAATCGTTACTCTGTCACAATAGAATGTTTCTATGTTTTTCATGGGGAACTAATGCTCTGAACATTTACAACTCTATCTCAACTTTTACGTATGGCCTCAGTATTTTTTATTCTTAATTCTGAATTCTAATTTAGTTTCCTATTGGGAAACTAGACTCTTGGCGGGTACCCTTTCTTTTCATAAATTGTTATCACAAACTTTCAACGGTATCTAATAAATGAATTTTTTGAATTTAAAAAAAAAAAAAAATAGTTTCATAAATATTCTATCTTTGCCATTGTTATGTTGTTGTCTCTTCTATTTGTACCTATAGTTTACTCATGGCGAGAGACATTTTTGTTCTTTCTCAAGCAATCGATTGACAAAAAAATTGGTCTTCTGGCATTTATTATTTCTTCCTACCACTCTACTCTAGATTTCAAAAATTTCCTTAAAAAATGTAGACCCTTATTTGAATTTGAGCATAACGTAATTTTAGAAAGTTGAATATCTATCTTCATATTGCAATTATTTGGAAATGACCTCATCCATTATAGTTGATTTAAAAAAAGTGCCAAGGAAAAACAAACCTCTCACCTCTCCCTTACCTAGCTGTATAATTTTCCTACAAGAATATTATTTATGGCCTTGATTAGGTTGGCTTTCTGTTTCTACAGATAATCTTGGTTGGATAAGATTGAGAGAAAGGATAGATACATGCTGGTACATTTACATAGAGACCACTCAACTTTTAAATAGGAATGATTGAAGTTGAATTGTTATATTTACATTGAAACCACTTAGCTTCTAAATAGGAATAAGTCAAGTTGAACTAGACCAACAACTTGCATGGTATAACCACAATTATAGTGGGTTTTGGCATGTTTTTAAAGATTCAAAATTTTAAAGGAAATAGGGAATAGACAGACCTCATTTTATCTGGTCTTTAAAATAACATTGGTAGTCCCAATGGTTGTGGTATTTGAAAAGCCTGAGTGGGAGCAATATTCAATTACAAAAAAAAAAAAAAAATGTCTTTCCATTGTCAGCATTTACCATGAGTAGGATCACCTTAAATGAGCATTTCCCCCTGAAGAAACATCTATGAAGAACAGAATACTCAAATACTGCACTCCCTTAGAATTTACTATGAGTAAGGTCACATTAAATGGAGACTAACCTCTGAAGAAAAAAATATATGAAGAAGAGAATTCCCAAAGGCCAGAGTCTGTTATAAAAGTAATGGAGAGGAAAATCATAAATTAAAATACAAAGTGAATAGATTTTTCATTTTGAATGGATAAATAGAGGAAATATATTATCTATCTTTTGTAGATAGAGCATAACACATTATCATTTCATGTCATCTTTAAATATAGCTAATAATGTATTTTACCATGGTGAATTGGTAATTTGTTGGAGTAATTTGGGTTTTGCCCAAGAGTATATCTGACTCAAGCCCAAGCAAGAGAAGGAATGCAATCACAAGGAATGTATCCAAGTCTCCATCAAGTAAGGGACTGTTAGAATTCCAGTTTGGGAATATGTCAGAGTTGGGCTCAATAACTCATAGGGGCTTCAAATAAAATATGGAAACCATTATTGCACAATCCTCCTTCAAAATCTAATAGAATCAGCCATCAAAGAGGAGAGCAGATTCAAGACTGTTTAGGGAAACATCTCTCTTGTTAGATCAAGCCACAATTTAAGACGTAAGTATTGATTTTTTTCTTTACTATTTTATGAAGGTTTTGTATTTACAAGGCTGCTGGAAGGTGCTGCAAGAGAAGTATGAGGAGGAGGTTTTGAGAGGGCTGAGAGGTATAGATGGGACCACCTTCCCTAGCCACAATGATCTAAAAAGAAGGAAATCAGAGTGGTTACTTTCCCTCGAAGGATATTCTCTTTCTACTCTAGGCCACACAAAAGGATTTACTTCTACAGCAACTCAAAAAAGTCTTTCTTGAGGCATAGTTTAGGCTGAATCCATCCTAACATACAATATAGCTAAGAGAAAATATATTTTGGTGTATATGAAGACCTTGTTGTAGCAATCACGTGAATAGTAGGAGGCTTGGGGAGGAGAATTAAGCCCTTCCATCCATTATTTGGATTTCTAGTAGATCAGTATAAGTGGAAGCATAGTTGATCATGAACTCACAGTGATTTGAAGCAAGGTTAAGAAAGCCTAACTTTCAAGATCTCTGCTCTTGAGACTACATCTCTGAAATAATTGGACATTCATTATATAAATATGGTCTCGATATGATTTTCCTATAATATCATATGGCATATGCTTCAATATGATTCTTTGCACAATGACATTTTATATATGTTTCTAATATTAATATACTTTGCTTTGGCTTCTCATAATTGCAATGATGGGTATAAACCCATTCCTATATACTCTCAAATTTTTGTATAACAGCTCCAATATGGTATTGCTATTATAGTAGTATAAGTTTAACCTTGATTTCATCATTTGTATTCATATATATGTATAGCATCTCTATGGATGATGGTACAGTTCATGAATATATAGAACTGCATCCAACAGTTCATATATGGCTTTTATGCTCTATTCCTATGGTATATTCCCACTATCTATATTCATCGAGTTTTGCGTTATATTTAGAACAGTAAGATTCTCCTATATATGTTGTCGAGAATAATGTTGAAGTGGAGTAGCTGTAATATCATCCATTTAAAATATCAATAATCTTGATCACTTTGGGCCATATTCATTTAGTTCACAATCATGTTCCTTCAACAGTATCAGCATTCATATATAAAGTCACAGTCTAAAGCTTATTGATCCTTGTTCATTTTCGAGGATAATCTGCTTTTCACTTTAACAAACTTTAATAGCATCATTAACGAAGAAATTATATGATGACCAGACCTCCCTTGTGTCAGAAATAATGACAAGAAGTTAGGTTGACCATTGGACTCTCCATTAACATAAGTCAAGGATGTTGCATGTATTCAGCCTTTAATGACAAGCATCAGAACCTGGAAGGCAGAAGACATTTCTTCTTCACAAGTTTAAAGTGCATTAACTATTTTCCACATTCTTCTACAACAATACTAAACCTTCGAATAAATTCATTACATAAAATATAGTATTTGTGGCTGAGAAGTAACTTGGCATAATTTGAGAAATTCCTTGGTCTCTCTAGATGTTAATATCAGACTAGAAGTTAGGATCAATGGCATAATAAGACTTGGAAATCATTCCAAGGTTAAATTTAGAGTAATTCCCTTAGAATATTCAATTCTTACAATATCAGTAATAAGATTCTTCTGCTATCAAGATTGGTTAGTTGAATAAGTAGATCATGTGAGAGAGTTCATCTATGTATTACTGAGGTTTGGTATGAAAATGTGTCATCTTAAAGATAAGAATAATATTGATAAAAGGCTACATCAAGAATTGAGAGGGAGTTATTCTGATGACTTTGGCGCATGGACCAAAAGGAATGGTGACTCGAAAAGTAGCAGCTTGTAGATAGCTCTATGACTATAATTTTGGCAAGGTCACTCTCCTTATATTTAGGATTTATGGACAAGCCATTGGATTATAATGATGCACCTATCTTTGATTGGTGACAAGAGGGATTTGACTTTTGAAGTTCAGATGATCACATCATCACCTTAAGAGGGAGTTATAAAATCCCTGGATTGATATCAGATGGTTAAATTCTCAAAAGAATTATTTATCTATTGATGTTTTCTTTTACATTCCAGTAAAATAAAATGATCCATATTTCATCACAGAAAGTTGCAGGGTTGTCGTTAGGTAAGAGCACTACTAGGTGCCACATCTTCTGAGATCCACCATATATTTTGTGTATATGAAGACCTTGCTGTAGCAATCACATGAATAGTAGGAGGCTTGGGGACAAGCCTTAAGCCCTTCCAGCCATGCTTTGGATGTCTAGTAGATCAGTATAAGTGGAAGCATAGTTGATCATGAACTCATAGTGATTTGAAGCAAGGTTCAACAAGCCTACCTTTCAATATCTTCACTCTTGATACCACATCTCTGAAATAATTGGACATTCATTATATAGCTATGGTATTGATATGATTTTCCTATAATATCATATGGCATATGCTCCAATATGATTCTTTGGATTATGACATTTTATATATGTTTCTCATATTAATCTAATTTGGTATGGCTTCTCGTATTATCAATGACGGGCATCAACCCATTCATGTATACTCTCAACTTTGTGTATAACAGCTCCAATATGGTATTCTATTACAGTAGTATAAGTTGGGCCTTGATTTCATCAGCTATATTCATATTTATATATAGCATCTATATGGATGATGATATAGTACATGAATATATAGAAGTTCATCCAACAGTTCAGATATGGGTTCTCTAATCTATTCCTATGGTATATTCCCACTTTCTATATTCGTTGAGTTTTGCGTTATATTCAGAATAGTAAAATTCTCCTATATATGCTGTCAAGAATAATGTTGAAGTGGAGTAGCTATAATATCCACCATCTAAAATATCAACACTCTTGATCACTTTAGGCCATATTGATTGTGTTCACAATCATGTTCCTTCAACAGTATCAACATTCATATATAGTCATAGTCTGAATCTTATCGATCCTTGTTCAGTTTCAAGGAGAATCATTTTTTCACTTTAAATACCTTTAACAACATCATTAAGGAAGAAATTATTTGAATACCGGGCCTCCATTGTGTTAGAAATCACTAGAATAAGTCAGGTTACCCATTATAATCTCCATTATCATAAGTCAAGGATGCTACATCTATTCAATATTTAATGACAAGCATCAAAACTTGGAAGGCAGAAGACAGTTCTTCTTCACCATTTTAAAATGCATTAACTCTTTTCCACATTCTTCTACAACAATACTGAACCTTAGAAGAAATTTAGTACATCAGATGTAGTATTTGTGGCTGAGAAGTAACTTGGAATAATTTAAGAAATTCCTTGGCCTCTCTAGATGTTAATATTAGACTAGAAGCTAGGATCCATGGCATAATCTGACTTGGAAATCATTCCAAGGTTAAATTTAGATTAATTCCCTCGGAATCTTTAATTCTTACAATATCAATTACAAGGTTCTTTTGTTATAAATATCTATTAGTTGAATAGGCATATCATGTGAGAGAGTTCACCTATGTATTACTGAGGTTTTGTATGCTAACATGTCATCTTAAAGATGAGAAGCAAATTGATAAAAGGCTGCAGCAAGAATTGAGAGGGAGTTATTTTGATCATTTTGGCACATGGACCAAAGGCATGGTGACTGGAAAAGTAGCAGGTTGCAGATAGCTCTATGACTATAATTTTGGTAAGGTCACTCTCCTTATATTTAGGAGTTATGGACAAGCCATTGGATTATAAGGATGCAGCTATTTCTGATTAATGACAAGAGGGAGTTGAATTTTGAAGTTTGGATGATCACATCATCACCTTAAGGGGGAGTTATGAAATCCCTGGATTGATATAAGATGGTTAAATTCTCAAATCATATATTGATGTTATCTTTCACATTCCAGCAAAATAAAATGATCCATAATTCATCACAGTAAGTTGCAGGGTCGTCGGTATGTAAGAGCATTCCTAGGTGCCACATATTTTGAGATCCACCATATATTTGGTGTATATAAAGACCTTGTTGTAGAAATCACATTATAGGAGGAGGCTTGGGGAGGATCCTTAAGAACTTCCATCCATGATTTGGATGTCTACTAGATTAGTAAAAGTGGAAGCATAGTTTATCAAGAACTCACAGTGACTTGAATCAAGGTTCAACAAACCTACCTTTCAAGATCTTCGCTCTTGATATTGAATCTCTGTAATAATTGGACATTCATTAAATGGATATGGTATTGATATGATTTTCCTATAATATCCTATGAAATATGCTTCAATATGATTCTTTGCATTATGAAATTTTATATATGTTACTCATATTAATCTACTTTGGTATGGCTTCTCGTATTGGAAATGATGGGTATCAACCCATTCCTATATACTCTCAACTTTGTGTATAACAACTCCTATATGGTATTTCTATTACAATAGTATAAGTTTGACCTAGATTTCATCAGCTGTATTCATATTTATATATATAATCTCTATGGATGATGATACAGTACATGAATATATAGAAGTGCATCCAACAGTTCAGATATAGCTTCTATGCTCTATTCGTATGGTATATTCCCATTGTCTATATTCGTTGAGTTTTTAATTATATTCAGAACAGTAAGGCTCTCCTATATATATTGTCGAGAATAATGTTGAAGTGGAGTAGCTGCAATATCCTCCATCTAAAATATCAATAATATTGATCACTTTGGGCCATATTGATTTTGTTCACAATCATGTTCCTTCAACAGTATCAGCATTCATATATAAATTCACAGTTTGAATCTTATCAATCCTTGTTCAATTTTGAGGAGAATTAGTTTTTCACTTTAAAGACCTTTAATAGCATCATTAAGGAAGCAATTATCTAAATAACAGACCTCCCTTGTGTCATAAATAACTACAAGAAGTCAAGTTGACCATTGGACTCTCCATTAGCATAAGTCAAGGATGTTGCATGTATACAGTCTTTAATGATAAGCATTCGAACCTGGAAGGAGGAAGATGGTTTTTCTTCACCAGTTTAAAGTGAATTGACTATTTTCCACATTATTTTGTAACAATACTGAACCTTGGAAGAAATTTAGTACATCATATATAGTATTTGTGGCTGAGAAGTAACTTGGCATAATTTAATAAATTCCTTGGTCTCTCTAGATGTTAATATCAGACTTGAAGCCATGATCCATAGCATGATCAGACTTGGAAATCATTCCAAGGTTAACTTCAGAGTGATTCCCTTGGAATATTTAATTCTTACAATATTAGTAATAAAATTATTCTGCTATCAAGATTTGTTAGTTGAATATGCAGAGCATGTGAGAGATTTCACCTATGTATTACCGAGGTTTGGTAATGTGTCATCTTAAAGATAAGAATCAGATTGATAAAAGGTTGCAACAAGAATTAAGAGGGAATTATTTTGATGACTTTGGCACATGGACCAAAGGAATGGTGAGTGGAAAAGTAGTAGGTTTAAGATAGCTCCATGACTATAATTTTGGCAAGGTCACTCTCCTTATATTTATGGGTTATGGAAAAGCCATTGGAATATAAGGACGCAACTATTTATGATTGATGAAAAGAGGGAGTTGACTTTTGAAGTTCATATGATCACATCATCACCTTAAGGGGGAGTTATAAAATTCCTGGATTGATATCAGATGGTTAAATTCTCAAAAGAAATATTCATTTATTGATGTTGTCTTTTACATTCCAGTAAAATAAAATGATCCATACTTCATCACAGTAAGTTTCAGGGCTGTTAATGTGTAAGAGCACTCCTAGGTGCCACATCTTATGAGATCCACCATGGATGAATCATTGACTGAAGTCAGTGGATCTAAGAAATCATGGCTTATTATGAAGCTACTCATATTAAAGAATCTACTCCATCACAAAAAAAGTATTTCATATAGCTTTGTATTGTTGAAATATCATTGATGACTTAAGAAGTTTGGAGCATCCCTAGTATTGTTGAAGATCCCTTAAAGTCTAGTGTGCAGACCTTGTGAAGATTTGTTGATTTGTGCAAACATAAAAATGTAATAAATTCATGTATAATTCACTCGAATCTAATCCTTGATTAAGGTAATACATTATTTTTTTTTACCTATGGATAGTGTTTATGCGCATTAGACTATGAATCAAACTACCAAGAATTCATCCGTCAGCTTAATTTTTCAAATTGGTGGAGCTTTATTCACTTATATTGTACAAGGAAGGACACTAATCACGATGGAAAATTAACCAAAGTAGTTTATCCCATTGATAACAGATTATCAGTTAGGTCCCTTCAGCTTTCAACCTTCTGCTCTCTCTTTACTCATTACTTTTCTACCCATTTTTACAATTACATAGTTTGAGTTTGGTAATCGTGGAAATGGGTTTGGCAGAGTGTTTTTGGCACCATTGAGTAGACACATATCCTATAATTTCATGCCCCAACCACATTAAATCCTATACTATTCACATAAAAGAAGGCCTCGAGGTCTTCTCATTGCAGAAGCTGTTAGCATATGCTCACAAGAACAACATAATGCAACAAGGAAGAGTGATTTTGGAAATTTCTGTTATGATGAGGGAATCGAGTGGAATGAAAAGGTTTATAGAGAATCCCTAGAGTGATGCCAAGAACCTAGAGCAAAGTACTCTTGAACTGTTGGCTTTTGGTTTAGAGGAACTCATATTTTTGCCCAAGAAGTCTCATAAATAAATGGTGATATTTGAGGACAATGGTGGTCATGATCCATCACATAGACCAACCAGGCCTAAAAGGACTTGCAATGTTCATAAGTCTAAGTTCAGTGTGGCTCGTACCTTGTGCTTTGACAACTTCCTAGATTCAAAGGGCAAGAATAACAACATGGGCATGAATGCCAACACTGTACATAGTTCAACAAATACAAATAAATGTGCCTTTGTAGTTTTTTCTAAAGCTCTCAATTTGTCTTCCAACTCTTCTCATGAATCTACTAGCTCCACGAACTCATCCATGGTTAAAGGGAGACTGATTTTGGTTTTTATCTGGCTAAGGCACACGCATAGAGAAGACCTTCTTCACTACACTTTCAAGAAGAAAGCAAGGAAAGGCTAGAACAAATAATAAATGAACATGCTATTATTGTGGGAAGCCAGATCATGTTGCCTAGAATTTTACAATTCCTGTTGCTAATTTTCTTTAAGGGAATAACCCACATTCCTTACCCACGTAGATGTTTTGCAGTTTGGCTTCATGACCCTACACAAAATGACTTCAAATCTAGGCAGTCTATCCTCTCTAGTGCCACATCCTGAAAGCTCATCATAAAAATTATGGAGGCTAATCATGAATGTGAACCATCCAGAATATACCTTGAAGCTTCTAACAAAGGGGAGGGGGGGGGGGGGGGAATCTTAGATAAGCACACATGTATCAATAATATAATTCAATCCATGAATAAAAATTGGAGGCATAATACATCAATTTCAAGGCTATAGGAGCCCTCCCTAACAAGCCAAACAGGCCTACAAATATCTGTCTCACCACAGACCAACCTAAAATTTGATGTTTAATTGTATGCCTATTTTGGAGTCATACTGCTGTACAATGTAGGAGTATCACACTAGAGTTCTGAATATCCCTGCAAACATTTTGAATTCATTTTCCCAGGGAAAAATCTGCCAACATGAGAGGCCACCCAGGATACCCTGGGGAGTCTATAGATTGTTCCCCTAAAATCCCAGTTAATGTAATGTATAGTTCTTTGTCATTTTGGTGACCATGGTTTTTGAGTTACAAGGAACCTAGAATCCATGTGAGCCATAGATCTCTAAGGGAAACTACCACATCTGGTTTACAACACTTTTTGTGTTTCTTATAATTTTCTAATTTTTGTTACCAGATCTCATAATATTTCAAAACCACATATTTGTTTCTCCATTCAAGGTGACATATATAATGGTAAAATATGCTCTCCAAATCCTTAACCAAATAATGGAAAATTCCACGAAGAGCCACCTCACTACCCTCATGTTCAAATTAATAGGAACAGTGTAATGATTCTGAAGAGTTATTGGAAAGTTTAACTATAGAGCTAACAAGTGGAACTTAAAGAAACAAAAAACATATATCTAAAATGATAGAAAACAAATTCTAGATACATAATTTTTCACCATAAAAGAAGCCATATTAAGCTCTAAGTCACTTATTACTATTGTCAGACAAGCCAACCATACAACCATAGTTTGGAATCTCAAAGGGTATTTCTGTGGTAATACAACAATGGAGGATTGATGAAACAATAAATCGTTGGAGCTTGTATCAGAGATAGAAGTTACACTCTGAAGAGTGTGAAGAGTTAATTGTTGAGAAGCTTCACATTTGTGATTTAACACGCTTGTTTGTGGCTTAATGGAGGATAACATTTCCTGTGGAAATACCAGTTGAAGAATCTAGTACCTACATATGCACACAGTGACTTGAACACGTTATGACATTTTTATAATGTTTTGTGATAACCTGTGATGGAACCATAAGGCTATAAGAATAACACTTACATACAGTCCATCACCTATAAGAAACTATGGAGGCATCATTCAGGCATGTGCAGTTGTTAGGTTTGTATATTACTAGTATAGTCCCTTATTATTGTTAGTGTAACCCCCTTATTGTTACTTTTGTATCCGTGTAACCCCAATATTTTTATTATTGTGCCCTTATATTATTATTGTTAGGTTGGCTAGGATTATATTGTGATCCCATGGACTCCTATATATAGAAGGAGGTTTTGTCATTTGTATCATCCAAGAATTGTTCATTTATGTAATGTATTGGACCTTTCCCCCTCAAACTGACTAATTTATAATACTTTGATCTCTCTTTTCTTCTATTTTTGGAGCTGGTTTCATAACATTTAGTATTAGAGCTTTGGATTCTAGGGTTGTGTTGCTCCAAATAGGTCATCATGGAATTTTCACTATAATTTTTTTCTACGAAGGCGCAAAAGCTTAAATTTTTACAGAGAGAAGTTAAAATCCTGAGGATATTCGTGTAAAAATTTTAGATCTTGGTTCACAATATTTTTGGAGATATGATTAGTGGAATTTAGGGTTAATTCAGGCTCCTGAATTTCACGTAAAACATGTCATCGTGGAAGTTTCGCTATAAATTTTTTTTTACTAAGGTTTTGAAGCTGAAATAATCAAAGAGCGGAGCCAAAATCCTAAGGAACTTTGTGTAAAAATTTCAGTTCTTGGTTTGCAATATTTTGGGATATATGATCTGTGGAAGTTAGGGTTGTTTCAGGCTCCCGAATTTCATCTCAAAGAGGTGACAATGGGAAAATTGTCATAACTCTCTCTTTGAGCATCAGATTGGAATTCTATAAAAAGTGGATGCACGTACATGGACTGCAATTTCCTATGTATCAATTTTAGAGCCGAAAGAGGAAACAATGACATTTTGCACGCCATACAAGTTCTCTCTACTAAAATAGTGCATAATTAGGTCATTGTGGGAGCTTGGGCATAACTTTGCCTTAAAGAATCCAAATCAGGTTAGACCTATGGCATTGAAAATAAGCTTTATAGGGTTACATCACGGCTGAATTTCATATATTGAAGATCTTAAATTACAGAGATAATTCAATTTCATTATTGAGTTCCTTAAAAGCAAGAAAAATGTGTGTATTGTTTTTTTCAAATTGCATAATTCTTGTGTGAAAAATCATTTTGAATTGATTCCAAGCGAATATTGTAGAATAGATATTAGTATTGGGTTCTAAAATGCCTCCTAAAAATAACTCAACACCCATTAATCCTTTATAAGGCTCTACTATGACTCATGAAGACGAAGAAATGCAACATGACATGTCGAAATTACAAGAGAAAGTGCACCAAATTTCTCTCTTGCAAAGAGAACCAAAAAATGAAATGAAAGTTTTGAAGAAAGCCATGGAAGCTAAGATGGATGGTTTAAATAAAGGCATGGAAGGCATGGAAGCTGGCATGGAATCTAAGATGGACGACAGGGAAGAAAAAATGAAAGACAACATGGAAAACATGAAGAATGATCTAAAAGAAGACATGGAAGGTTTGATAATGTTGATACAAGAAATTTTTTAATGGCGAAAAGATAGTAGAGGAAAATCATGATGAGAACAAAATAAATGTTAATCATGATTTTACAAACTCTAATGTTGGATGGAAGAAACACCATATTCCAAAGATGGATATGAAGAATTTTTATGGAAAGGATCCTGTAACATGGATACTACAGATGGAGCAATATTTTGATCTCAATAATGTGAAAAACACACAAAAGGTACGCATTTCAAATTTACATTTAGAAAAAAATACATTTGTATGGTATCAATGGCTTTGCTGCCGTAAAAAAATTGTCACTTGGTCATTTTTTATGGAGGAAATGATAGCACATTATTAGGATACAAAGAGAAACACCTTCTTTAGCCAATTGATAAATCTCAAATAGAAGGGTTTAGTGGTGGAGCACATTCAGGACTTCCAGAAATTGAATATAAGGGTAATTGATATTCCAGAGGAACATGGGATTGTTGTCTTCATAGGGACTTTAGAGGATAATGTCCAACATGCAGTTTGCGTTTGGGAACCTGACTCATTGGAGAAGGCATTTAGATTGGCAAGAAAATATGAATGTAAAATTATGGTGACAAGGAAGCCTACTACTCACATCTATAAAGATGGAAGTGTTGCTACTCCTAAAATTCCACAACCTACAAGTTTGACACCACAACTATTGGAATAAAAAAGAGCAAAAGGGCTTTGTTATAGTTGTGATAGAAAATACACTAAAGGTCATTAGTGTGCTAAGAATAAATTATTTTAAATAGATTGTGAAGAGGAGGAGGAAAATGAACAAGAAACTTCAAAAGAAGAGGATATACATCAGGAACCAACCCTAGAAGAAGAATAAATGAGCCTGGCCATATCGTGTAATGCATTTGCAGGTATTACCACTCCTCAACCTCTCAAGATAGAAGGACATATCAAGAAGAAAAATTTAATATTGTTCATTGATTCGAGTAGTACCCATAATTTTATTCATTGTAAGGTAGCCAAGGAATTGAATTGTTTCCTATACCCAACACCAGAATGTCAAGTGATGGTTGCAAATGGAGGAACTATAAATTTCTCTGGAAGATGTCATAATATCAAGCTAACCATGGGGGAATATGTATTGAATAGTCCAATGCTTTCCACTACAATGGGAGGTATTGATGTTGTACAAGGAGTACGATGGTTACAATATTTGGGGATGGTAGCTTTTAATTTTCAAGAGCTTTTCTTGAACTTTTTTTCCATAGGAAAGGATGTCAAATTATGGGGTATCATAGGGAAGACGAGATATATAATAAGCTCTAATTTCATGACAAATATTCTGAAGTAAGAACAACGAGGCATAATTTCACAATTATGCTCACAAGAAGTTCCAACATCAAAATCATATATTTCTCCAGATCTCCAAAAAGTCTTGGACAATCATTCCAATGTATTCGAAACACCCAAAGGACTCCCACCTATTCATGATCATGATCATGCTATTCATTTGATTCCAGGAATTTTTCCTCCAAACATCAGGCCTTACAGATATCCTTATGTCCAAAAGATCGAAATTGAACATATGACTGTAGCAATGTTAGAGGCTGGTATGATTAAACCAATTCAAAGTTCTTTCTCTACCCTAGTAGTATTGGTGCATAAGAAGGATGGATCATGGCACATGTGTCCAGATTATAGGGAGCTCAATAATCTCAATATTAAAGAAAAATTTCCCATTCCTATGATTGATGAATTATTGGATGAATTATATGGAGCAATTTATTTTACCAAGTTGGATCTTCATTTTGGATATCATCAAATTATAATGAAGACAAAATATATTCCGAAATAGCATTTCGAACTCATGAGGGTCAGTATGAAGTTTTGGTCATACCTTTTGGCCTTACCAATGCACCTTCTGCATTTCAAGGGTTAATGAATTCCATTTTCAAACCCTTCTCTAGAAAATTTGTGCTAGTATTTTTTGATGATATACTAATCTACAATAGGTCTTGGAAGGATCATGTTCAAAATGTTGACATGGTGCTCAAACTATTGGAGGAGAAACAATTATATGAAAAAACATGCAAATGTTTCTTTGGAGAAAAAGAGGTGGAATATTTCGTTCATATTGTATCTCATGAGGGTGTTAAGGTAGACCCTAACAAAATTAAATCCATTAAGCAATGGAAATTCCCCACAACCCTAAAGAAGTTGTGAGGATTTCTCAGGTTAACAGGGTATTATCTCAAGTTTGTTAAGAATTATGGGAGAATAGCAGCACCCCTAACAACATTATTGAAGAAAGATTCATTTTCATGGACTCCTGAAGCAACTAAGGCCTTTGAACATCTTAAAGAGGTAATGTGCTTAGCACCGGTCTTATCTACGCCAGACTTTACAAAAACATTTATTCTGAAATGTATGCAAGAAGGAAGAGCCATTGCTTTTGAAATTCATCCAATCAAAGGAAAGTATTTACATAAATCTATTTATGAGAGGGAAATGTTGGCAATACTACATGCATTAAATTAATGGTGACCTTACCTAATGGGAAGACACTTCAAGGTAAAAAGTGATCATGATAGTCTTAATGAATTTTTGGAACAAAGACTATCTTCAAAATAGAAGTAAAAATGGGTCACAAAGATGTTGGGTTATGACTTTGAAATCATCTACAAAAAAGGGAAGCTAAATGTTTTCGCATATGAACTCTCAAGAAAGGATGAAGAGGTGGAAGCATTGCATTTTTCCATTTCTATTATCCAGCCAGATTGGATAACCGAAGCAAGGGATGAATGGAAGAAGGATGAAGAAGTGTGGACACTCATTCAAAATTTGCAGCAAGATCCTAGTACATCTGATACATTGAGTTTGAAAATTGATTCCTTATGGTACAAAGATCACTTATATATTTGTAAGAATTCCCAACTAAAACAAAATATTATTTTGGAATTGCACACTTCTCCTTTAGGAGGACACTCGGGATTTTAAAGACTTACCACATGGTGAAGAAAGATATTTCTTGGGATGGTCTTAAATCTGATATTCAAAATTTTCTGGCACAATGTCTGGTTTTCCAGCAAAAGAAAGTTGATACATTTAAGACAAACCTTTAACCATTCCAAGTCAATGTTGAGAGGATATTTCAATGGATTTTATCATAGATTTACCTAAGTCCAAAGGAAAGAGTGTCATCATGGTGGTAGTTGATAGACTTACCAAGTATGTTACACTTTTGTGCATTATCTCATCCATTTAAATAAAGTACGGTTGCTACTGCATTTATGGAAACAATTCAAAAGCTACATGGAAGCCCAAATATTATTGTAAGTGACAGAGATCCCATTTTTACTAGAAATTTTTGGACGAAATTATTTTCTTGTTTGGGTACTCAACTAGCTCATAGCTCATCTTATCATCCTCAATCCAATGGTCAAACTAAGATAGTCAATATATGTTTGGAAGGAAATCTCTGTTGTTTTATATCTGATAAGAAAACATAATGGGTCAAGTGATTACCTCTTGTTGAATGGTGGTATAAAAATTCCTTCCATACTGCAGCAAAAATGACCCCATTTATGGCACTTTATGGATATCATCCACCATCCATCACATCATCTTTAAGAGAAAATTCTAAGGTTCAAGTAGTGTAAGATCACATCAAGCATCAACAAGAAGTTCTCCAACTCTTAAAGGATAACCTAAATTTGGTACAAAATCGAATGAAACAATAGGAAAATCAACATTGTAGCGAGAGAAGTTTTGATGTAGGAGACAGGGTATTTTTATGGCTACAAGCGTACAAACAAATGTCCCTCAAGCAATCTAAGAAGGATAATAAATTATTGTCAAATTACTATGGTCCTTACAAGGTGCTAATAAATATTGGTACTATGGCATATAAATTGGAGCTTCCTGCTTCTTCGCGAGTGCATCTAGTTTTCCATGTTTCATGCTTAAAGAAGGTTATAGGTGAGAAACTTCCAGTTCAGACAATATTGCTAGAACTTGATGAGGAAGGAAAAATCATATTGGAACCTGAAGTAGTCACAGAAATAAGAACTTGACAATTATGAAATCGATCAATTTCATAGTGTCTCATCAAGTGGAAGAACTTACCCACTAAATATTCTACATGGGAGGAAGAGAGTTTTGTACGGAAGCATCCAGAGCTACTCAAGTGTTGAGGAAAACACTTTTTTGAACAAGAGGGGAATTTTAGGTCCCTATATTACTAGTATAGTCCCTTATTACTGTTAGTGTAACCCCCTTATTGTTATTGTTGTATCTCGTAACCCCAATATTTTTATTATTGTGCCCTTGCATTATTATTGTTAGGTTGGCTATGATTATATTGTAATCCCATGGAATCCTATATATAGAAAGAGGTTTTGTCATTTCTATCATCCAAGAATTGTTCATTTACATAATGTATTGGAGGTTGCCCCCTCGAAGTGGCTGATTTCTAAGGTGTTCATCTCTCTTTTCTTCTATTTTTGGAGTTTGTTTCATAATAGCAGTCAATGATGGGGACCTGAAATTTTAAGAATATTGGACAGTGAATCATTTAATATTTTTGGAGAAAATTGAAGCATTGAATAGTGCAAAATTTGGAAATTCATTGAATACACCTTGAGGCATCATTAAAGATAGTTTGGAGTTTTCTTGACACATCACCAAGCATTGTTGAAGACCCTTTGAATTTTGGAGGGCAGATTTATTGAGGAAAGTAGTTTCTGGAGCTTATGTTTTTGGATATGTTTGGTGGGCATCATATTTGGAGCAGTGATTGAAAACCAAATCATGTAAAATGCCATGAAGAGCCACCTCATTGTCCTCATGCTAAAAGTAACAGGAACAATGTAATGATTATGAAGATTTCTTGGAAAGTTTAACTATAGAGCTAACAAGTGGAACTTAAAGAAACAACAAAAAAAATATCTAAAATGATAGAAAACAGATTCTAGATACACAATGTTTCACCATAAAAGAATCCATATATTGGTGATAATGATCCTGATTATGCTCTCCAATTTAATATGTTTTGCATCAGTAGCAAGGTAGTCTCTGCCTTTTTCCATGCATAAATTTAGAATAAAGATCATAAAACTGACTCTATTTTCTTTAAAGCCTCTAGCAAGGATTGCAGTTTAGGGAAGTCTAGTCTCAACCACTGCAGTCCTCTTCCCAAGAAAATGGGCAATAGGAATAGAACTGGATAAAATAAATGTGTAGTTCCCACTGGCCCAAATCCCTTGCACAACAAGTGAACCAGAAAGATTGCATGATATTATTTCACCATGGAGGTTGATGATTAACCTAGGGTTGAGATTTCATTGCATGAAAAACCCAACTATATCTATCTTTCTATATATGTCTATTACTGTCAGTATATCTATATACCTATATCTATGCAAAAAATGAGTTGTGTTAGAGTTTTACGTTGTCTGAGAAACTCTATTGAAGATGTTCATGGCAGCCATGAACAAGACCAACCAAAAGGAGTATTGTAACATAGAGTCGATTATGATATTTTATCATAGCTGCAATCTTGTGGCGTAGTAAATTTAATTATAGTAAGTAGAGTATTGGCTCATAGTTTGTTCATGGACCAAATTTTGTCTCAGTCTATATTATTTTTATACATATGTTTATATATGCCACTATTAGCTTCTGGAGCATTGGTTTCATGTCCGAGAAGCTCAAAGTGGGGTGAAATCATTCTATGTTTGCAGTGAACAGAAGCCAAATTTTTTCTTTCCAATGGTTAATTGGAATCTATTTTATACATTTTATGTCTATATTTAAGCTCTACTTCATCTATTCCTATTGTCAGATGTGCATACAACGTCGATTATGAAACCTCCCTGTCCCGCTAGTGAATTATTTGCGAGTGCATAGAGTAGAGGGGAAGTTCAAGTGGTTAGCTTGCACTGGAAATTTGTAAATAAAAAATATAAGGGAAGGTTAGATTTATTATTTCGTTATCAATGGGGAGGCTAATTGAGAAATTGAAATCCTATATAGCGATGATATCCCTACATTTTGGATATGCGAGTATGAAATTTAGCTTACAGGTTCAGTGGGGGTGAAAACTTCTGCCATAAAAGGTCTATGGTGAGCCCCTAATATTCTTCAATGTCATTTAAACCAATTTCTTTGAGAAAAAAAATCATGTTGTCAGACGTGCATACAATTTTCGATTATGAAACCTCCACTGTCCTGCTAGTGAATTATTTGCAAGTGCATAGAGTAAGAGGGAAAGCTCCAGTCATTAGTCTGCACTAGAAATTTGTAAATAGAAAAGATAAGGGTAGGTTAGATTTCTTATTTCATTATCAATGGGGGAGGCTAATTGAGAAATCGAAACCCTATATAGCGATGATATCCCTGCAGTTGGATATGTGGGTATGAACTTTATCTTACAAGTTCAATGGGGGTGAAATATTCTGCCATAAAACGTCTATGATGAGCCCCTAATATGCTTCAAATGTCATTTAAACAAGTTTCTTTGATAAAGAAAAAGATATAAGAAAGTGTGAATGTTATGAAGAAGAAAATAACTTCAAAAATCATAAATAAATATTAAACATTAACTTGTATGGAGATCCATACTTTTAATCAAAGAAAAATAACTTCAAAAATCATAAATAAAACTGCAACATTAACTTACATGAAGAACTGTCACTTTAATCTTGTTCATTCCTCTGAATTTCTTCAACCGAGGGAGCACTACAGAATCTTAAACTAAGAGAGCACTATAGAATAAAGAGGTTTTTTAGGACCAGTTTTTGGCTCCTAAGTAATTTGGTTTTCCTAGAAAAATCGATGCTAGCTAGGCTCGATTCCCATCTTTTTAATCTTGTTCATTACTGAGAATTTCTTCAACTGAAAGAGCATTGCAGAATCAATAGGTTTGTGAGGAGCAGTGTGTTGGATCATAATTTCTTGGGCTTACCCAGAGAAATGGATGCCTGGTGGGCTTGATTCTCTAATAGGTTTGCCAGAGCTAGGGTAGGGAAGAGTTGTACTTGAGCGTCATTAGGGAATTAGCTTTTCCAAAGCTAGGGAAGAGGAAGAGATGTATCGTTAGGTAAAATGTGCTCCATATGGTTCCATTGAAGTTAATCACGTACAATACCATTCTTCACAACTAATACTTTTGGGGAAATTGTAATTATTTTTTTGAACCCATAAGTCATCATGAAACACAAGAATATACTAAGCGCCAAGAAGTAGCATTTAAGCCGCGTGTAGGAGTTGTTGTTTTCCTACATTTGGAATGTATTGTTCACTTGTGATAGGCTAGGTGAATCTTCTGTGGCTCATGGTAATCCCTATCCCTGTGTTGTTAGGTGAGCCTACAAGAGTTTTATTTCTAATTTAAAGCATAAAAAATTTGTCAAGGGACAAGTCATAATATACTAATTTGTAAATTCTATCTCCTTACCTAATGAGAAATGAGGATAGGCTAATTGATGTGAAGGTTTCATCATTCTAACTTCTTACCTTGACTACTGATACAAACGAAATATGGGAGGGCTTAATAAGGTATTTGTATGTAGATGGATATCGAAGGAAAGTGAAACATGTTTTTCAAAGTTTTGGGTCCATATCTCGGGTGGATATGACATCTATCTTATCCTTAAAAGATATGAAAGTATGAACTGGGACTATGGATTTGACAAATTATGGGTTCAAGGGACTCTCAACGAATCTCTCTAATGACTACGTCTAATGGTTTAGGCTAGGTTACATGGAGAAAAGGTAAAAATGGTCTTTTTAAAGGTATGGTACTAGATAAAAGGCTTTGATAAGAATATATATATATATATATATATATATATATATATATATATATATATATATATATATATATATATATATATATATATATATATATATATATATGTATGTATGTATGTATGTATGTATGTATGTATGTATGTATGTATGTATGTATGTATGTATGTTATGGAGGCTAGGGGTAGGAACATGTTATTAAATAAATGTAGAGTGAACTAACTACCTAAACATAATTTCATAGGTTATTGAAATCACAAGGTATCTATCCAAAAGAAACATGTAAAATAATGTAAGTATCAGCAATATGTGGAAAAAAACCAGGAAAAAGCCTTGGTATATGTCGATGGAAAAAAAACAGGAGAATAAAAAAATCTACAAAGAATCATTTTCATCAGGAGAATACCTGTCACCAAGCGTGGAAGATGAGACCAGGAGTCGATACCCATCACCAAACTAGAAGACCAGAGATACCTGTCACCAAGCACAAAAGCACAAATCCAATTAACAATGGAGATGATGATTAGAGTGTGAATATATATATATGTTTCCCAACAAAAAATGGAGGGAAAACTTTGGAATTGGAAGGAAAAAATGGAGGGAAATGGAGAGAAGTAGTGGGACTTAATATTTAATTTTTATTTTTACCTTCATTTTTTTTCTAAGTTGTACTAAATTATATTAATGTAACATAATGTACAAGGAGAGTTTGGCCTATGGAATCTCTAAACTAGCCAATCCCAAAGGCATTATAAGTTAAAAAAGAAAAATGTTGACTGCCCCAAATGGGTAAACCAGTCACAATACAGCTGCCCACAGAGAGGAAACCAACTTCATACAAAAAAGAGCTAAGTGTTATGGAAATATTCAGGAAAGAAAATTTTACCAAGAAAATTAACTAACTATAAAAAAATACCTCTCCATGTTAGGTGTCATTTTGCTGAGGCGGTGGTTCCTCAACAATGAGGCACCTGTAGTCTTTGGAGGAGTCATCTACATGCGTCATTTGATGAGTCATTGGTTCTAGAGTTGTGGCAGTGCGAGCAGTGCTTGCATTGCCTTTGTAGCCATATTCTCCTGACCAATCTAAGTTTCCACTTCCACTGCAACCCCTTCCACTGCTACCATTTCCTTTGTTGTTGGAGGAGAGGGTGCCCTGTTTGACTGGAAGGGCTTCAGACTTAAGAGAGAGCGGAAGAGGCGCAAATTCTATGGTGGATTTTCTTTGCTTTTTCCTACAGCTATGGCCTACTTTGAGGGAAGCCTCCTCCTTGAAGCTGATGGTGATGGTGGCAGTGAGGCAGGGATGGTCTAGAGCACAAGTACAGTGGAATTGAGAAGAATTATCCCAAGGCAAAAGAGGTCACGTCTCCAGATGAGGGGTCTGCAGAGGTGGAGAAGGATGGTGTGTGGTGTGTCGCAGAGCCGAAATACTGTCAGGAGAGTCAGAGTGAGGCGACCGAGAGGCGTGACCTCGACCTCTGCCACTGCGAGTGGCTGGATAGTGGGAAAATAGCTCATTGTGAGGTGGCAAAGAAGAATCAGAACAAGTGGACAGAGGAGGACGAGACGGTCGACCGCATCCACTGCCGCGATGGCAATGCATTCTATGCCGCCTAGGCATATTGGAGTCGTTGAAGGCGCTAGAGATGTAGGTGAGTGGAGATGGCTGAGCAGAGGGAGCTGTGGGCTGAGGATTCTGAGACCAAGGGGCCGAATTGAAGTTATAGTAAAGGCTATGTGAGAAATGAAGACCAGGGGCAAGAATAAGGCAATAATAAAGGCTGCATCGCCTCCCTGTGTGCATTCAAGAGCTCGGCTCTAAGGTAACAAAGCGGAAAATGCAGCTGGAAGGAAATGGGGGATTGATACAACGCAGATACATTATGAGAAGGTGGTAGCAACATCGACATTCAGGCATATTAATGATTCAATGTTGAGACCAAATGACAGTTATAAATGCCACCAGCTTGAGCCCATGCGTTACCATGTGGTCAGGCCATGTGTCACGTGCTGGGCTCGCCATCCACCTACCCGATTCATTCACCTACATCCAGGATTATTTTTACCTTCATTAATAATTGCTAATTTTTATATTATTTTATTAATTTTTTATTAATTTATTAATTTATATTCATAAATTAATTTATATTGTAAATTAATTCATTTATCAATTTATAAAAAAGTTTAAATCCAACAATGACTGACAAATGGTTTTCCAAAATCTCTTTATGAGGTTATTTATTTCCTCTTATTTTAATTTTCTCAAGCCTTGTATTAAATACTCATTCTTTAACCATTTTTTGTTAAACAATGTGTCAACATATTTTTTTTGTTTGTTTGTTGGAAATAAGAATTATTGGTTTGGTGGTTTAAGAAACATTGAAATAGTTTCTCTCCATACAAATTAGCTTCAAAAATTAGTTTCAGTGAAGGAAATCTATATACATTCCTAAGAAAATAAAATTCATTTCACCTAAAGATTAAACATAAACTTAGCCCTAATCTATTCCTATTCTACTAAATTTCTTTGTATTTACATTGATGTGGAGTGTTATCATATTGACATCATTACCATATAATAAAGGTTTTTCTAATTTACATAAATATATTTGAGGAAGTTTCAACTAACCATTCTTCCAAGACTATACTCTGAAGGAGGTATATCAAGTGGAAGGATTAGCTGCCCTTTGCTGAAATATGGTATTTTGGATGTTATTCATGTAGATGAAAGATTGTTTGACCATTCCCCCAAGGTAGTGTGATCAAGGGTGTGTATCACTTGGAAGGGATGACTCACACTTCCACTAGGATAGTATTTTATTAATGAATATGAGAAAGAGGAATGGTTAACTAACCCTTCCTAAAATATTTTATTCACCTCACATGTCATATAGAAGAAGCATCGGTCAACACTCCCTTCATGATAGTATGAATAAGGAGGTGGATCACTTAAAAACGTTGGTTGACCCTTCCTCCATAATAGTGACCTCAAAGAATATAACCATAGAGAAGTATTCCAAGTAAGGGTTAGGTAACCTGTCGTCTATAACAATACCCTCAAGGAGGAAAATCAATTGGAAGCATTGATCAAGCCTTCATCAAATATGATATTTTGGAAATGATTCATGTATAGTAAGAGTTGATTAGCACTTCCTCTAGGGTAATATTATTCACATAAAGGAATGGTATATTGAAACAATAAGGGTCATTTGACCCTTCGACCAAGATAGTATTTTATTGAAAAAGATGAGAAAGAAGAATTGTTAGCTAACCCTTCTGAAAATATGGTATTTTCCTCTTTCATAATCTAGAGGAAGAATCAACCAAACATTCATCTATGATAGTATGACTAATGATATGGATCATTTATAAGGGTCAACCAACCCTTCAACCATGTTAATGATATAAAATATTATAATCCTTCAGAAATATTTCAAGGGAGGGTTGGTCGACCCTTCTCTATAACAATACTATCAAGGAGGAAAAGAAAGTGGAACGAAAAACTAATGACCTTGACTTAGAAGGGTTGGTATATACACTTCGTCCATGTTAATGACCTCAGATATTATAATATTATAGAAATTTTCTAGGTTAGAATTTGTCCTCATCTCATATAGGATAGTAATCTCAAGGACGTAGGTGAAGAGGAAAGGTTATCAAACCATTTCTCAAATATTGGATTTTACTCATGATTGATGTAAATCAAGTGTCAAATGACCCTTCACCTAATATTGTATGATCAATGAGGTGGATAACATGGAAGATTTGACCAACCCATCTTCCATGATAACATTCTCAAGGAGATAGAAAAGTTATAAGGGTTAGTTGATCTCTCCTCCAAAATGGTCTTTATGTGATGATCTATGTCAAGGAAGGGTCTACCAAGTCTCTCTCCTGGATAGTATTATTGAGGTGGATCACATAAAAAAATAGTGAAATACATCCTCTAGGATAGTATTCTCAATGATGCAAATGAAGAGGAATGGTCAACCAGACCTTCCTCAAATATGACAATTTTGTCGTGGTTCATGTAGAGGAAGGATCAACCCACCTTCCCTCCATAATAGTATGATCAATGAGGTCGATCACGTGGAAGGGTAAATTGACCCTTATTTAAGGATAATATTCTTAAGGATGTGGATAAAGTGTAAGTATTATCTTACCCTTCCTCCAATGTGATATTTAGGTGATAATTTGTATTTGGTATTTGTTATTTTAGTGATATTTCTTGATGGGATCGATTAGTTTTAGAGATGATTCATTGAGTAAGTTCAAGGAATGGAGATGCATGGTAGTGCTATGTGTTTATATGTTTCCCTAGTGTTAGTACTAGGATGTGACATGTATTGCAACATGGTGGAGTAGGGAGCAGTTGTGTGGCACATGAGTTGCATTGAAAACATGGGAAATAAATCAATCAAGTGTGAAAATTTTTTGGTCTTGAACCAAATGATGAATGAAAAAGGGTTTTATTCAGGATTTGGAAGTTAGCCTCCAAAATTGTGGAGTTTAAACATTGAGTAGTCCATTCAGAGAATCATTACCCCTAGCTTATGGAAAACACCAATGAGAAATGGTGATGGATAAGCATGATACCATATTTATGGGAAGGATGATTTTAATTGATGATGTTAGTAGAGGATGCATGGAAGAAGTAGAAAACAAAACATGGACCCAAAATAGGGGTCATGCAATGACATAGTAGTGCCATATGGAAAATAAGATCATGACCATGTGGAAAGTGAGTTTACCGAGGAGTAAAAAATTCATTAAGTGTTAGGAGGCCTTTATTTTAGACCCAATGTATTCTTTAAAATTTATTTTTGTTGGGAGTTAAAGTATAGAAATTCGCAAAGAAGTTCCATAAAAACTTCCCTTCGAGGAATATTTTGCCTCCCTCCATCGACAAGTGTCGAGAGTTGGAACTAATGAGATGGTGACATAAACTAGGAAGAAAGGTCAATTAAAAGAGTCAATAGTTACTGACATCAACATGATATCATACAACTGAAAAACTCAATCAAGTGGAATTGAATATAGTCATATCCCCCTCAAGGAATCTTTTCTCATAGGTGTTTTATAGGAAAACCATAGAAACCAATGGATGATTTTTATGGGAATGACATTAATGTGATGTCATCCCAATAAGAATCATATGGAGGTAAAGGATATGAAGGGAAAGGATATGGATAATATTCATGGCCTTAATAGTAAAGGGAAACAATGGTATTTGAAGGAACGACTGAGGAAAGAAAAGGCCAACATTATGCACATCCAGGAATCCAAGCTCAAAGATATAGTTCGAAGTTTCAAGCTATCATATGAAGTGAATACACTTGGCTCTAGAGGAAGTGTGGGAGGAGAACCATTTTTTGGAACCGACGGAATTTGTCTTTGTGGATTGAGTAATTAGTCCATGAATGCTTATAGGGTGCTTTATACACATAGGATCCAGTGATTGGGTTCTCTTTACTGGGGTTTATGGGCCTAATACCCCAAGGGAGAAAGAGGCCTTCCTCCACTACCTATCTAGTATGAGAAGATAATTTAAGGAAGACTTATCCATAGTAGGAGGGGACTTTAACATGATAACGTCCCTCGAAGAGAATAAAGAAGGAATTCGCCAACAGGGCCTATGGATATGTTTAGGGATGCAATATTGGATCTTAAACTGGTGGACCTACAAACCAACAATGGAACCTTCACCTGGAACAATCGGAGAGGTGGTAAAAATCATATTGTGTCCAGATTGGATCGGTTCTTGGTCTCGGAATAGGTCATCTCTAGAGACATATACATGGAAACCTCCATTCTCCCCATAATGGGCTCATATATTTGGCCGGTAATACAAGAAATTGATCTCAGAACGGGAACAAGAATGATATTTGAAGCATTTTTGCTCCGAGACCCTAAGCTATTGGGGAAACTCGAAGAATGGTGGAATAACAAAAAAGTGGTGGGAAGAAATATTATGCATACATTCCAACTCAAGCTAAAAGATATCAAGCAAAGGATCAAGAAGTGTAACAAAGAGGACTTTGGAAACATATTCATAGATCAGGAGGAGATAAAGAAGAAGATAAATATTATCCAACTGCAGATTATCATAGAGGGCAGATCAAAACTTCTAGTAGAAGAAGAGGGGTGACTCATAATGCAACTAGAAGAGCATAGAAAATAAGAGGAGATACTCTGGAAGCAGAAATCTGGAGTTAACTGGTTGAGGGAAGGAGTTAAGAACACACACTTCTTCCATAAATCAATGGTCCAACACAGACAACATAACAGGATCTTCTCACAAAAAAATGAGGTTGAAGACAAAATAGTCTGTCATGAGGACATGGAAGAACTGGTTGTACATCACCTTCATACCTTTCTCTCTGAACCAAAGCAGGATCACTCTAAGGCAAGCCATATAATCACCCAAAAAATTCTACGCCTCATTACTAGAGATCAGAACCTCGACCTTATCCGAGTGATCACAATGGAGGAGGTGGAGGAGGTGGTAAAAGGTATGAAAAAAATAAATCCCAAGGCCCTGATAGCTTCACCATGGAATATTCCAAGCTGCATGTAAATTCATATGACAAGACATTCTAGAAGTGGTTGAGGAGTCAATACGGCACCAAAAGGCATTTCCGAGTCTCAATGCTACTTTTATAATGTCGATTCCTAAATCCGCTAAATCATAGGATCCCCAAGGATTCTTCCCAATTGATTTATGTAATTTCATATAAAAAATCATTGTAACTATTATGGTTAAGTGCCTTAAACCTTTTTTTCCTTCCCTCATATCATCTGAACAAACTAGATTGTAGAGGTCGTCAAATCCTAGATGGTTTTATTATCTCTCAGGAAGCAATTCACTTCCTGAAGCATATGAAAATCTCGAGGATGATGATCAAAATAGATTTATATAAAGCGTATGATCACATAAGTTGGACCTTCCTCACCAAATTCCTTCAAGCTTATGGTTTTGATCAGAGATGGATCTGATGGATCTATGTTGTGGTTTCCTCTCCTATCTATTACATTCTCTTAAGTGGTTCCCCCACCGAATATTTTAACCATACTCGGGGGCTAAGAGAAGGAGTTCCCATGTCCCCGTCCTTATTTATTCTGGATTATGAAGGCCTTGGTAGGCTCCTAAATAAGGAAGCTCGTAATCTCAATATTCATGGTCTTACGTTCTGGGGCAATGACCTCCCTCTTACCCACCAACAATTTGTTGACAACTTTTTTCTCTTTTGTCATGTCTAGCTGAAGGAAGCCAAAAAAATTAAATATATCCTTCATGTGTTTATGGAAGCCTCTCGAACCCTTATTAATAATGAAAATTCTTGCATCTTCTTCTTTAGCAAGGCTAGAACTATCCAAACCATTCTGATGAGAGTGTTGGGGTTTGGTATCAGCTCTCTTCCCACTAAATACCTGGGCATGCCCCTTGCTATAATCTCTATAAAAATTTCTTAGTGGAGTCATCTTATCCAAAAAATTCAAATCAAGCTAAACAATTGGAATTTTAGAGCCCTCAATATGGCTAGTTGCACCATCATTCTTAAAGTCGTCCTCCAATCCATCCCCATTTACCAACTATCTGGAATGGTTGTGCCCAGAATAATCTGTAGAAAAATGGAAGAAATATTCAAGAATTTCCTTTGGGGAGGGCCCCAACAGTTGAAAAATTAGTCCTTGGTAGCATGGTCGAACCTCATCAAACCAAAGATGGAAGGGGGAATAGGCTTGAGAGACCCGTTTATTCTAAACCAGGTATTGGGGGGGAAATTACGATGGAGATGGGCACATGGAGGAATGGTATTATGGAGGCATATATGGATGAGGAAATATGACATGCCAAACCATACAAAGGATATTTTAAGATACTGGGACCCCCTAAATGATTTACCATCTGGAATCTAGCAGCCCAAAATAGAGATCTTATTTTGCAACATTTGTTTTGGGAAATAAGGAATTGAAAAACAACCCTATTTTGGAAAGAATACTCTCAACAAAGGGGAAAATTATTCCCTAGACAAGAGTTGAGTGAATGGTTCACTTATGCTATGAACATAAATCAAGAAACAGTAAACCGATACTAGAGGGAAGAGACCATTAATTGTGGATGGAGAAGATGGAAAGTCAGGACATATTGGACAAATGCATTGAATTAAGATCAATGTATCCATTTGAAGAAGGAGCTAGACTTGAGAATAATCACCTTCTAGGAAGGGTCAGACTCCTTGAGATGGGGCTATGCTACAAAATGATCATTTACAGTCAAGGAGGCTTACATGATAAAAGCAGGATGGGTATAGGAGAATCAACATTAAATATGGATGAAAATTTAGGGAGGGAAGTGGTGGTCGAAGGTGACCTACTTCATCTGGTTGGTGTGTAGAGGCAGAATATTGACCTGGGACCAACTGACCAAAAGAGGTTTCCAAGGGCCCTTGATCTATGCCCTATGTGGAAATCATGGGAAAACACTAGAACACCCCCCCAATTCTTGTCAGTATGTGGAGAGAAAATGGAGACAATTGGAAGCGTTGTTTGACAGGATAGATTGTGACCTGAGCAACATAAAGGAGACCATCCTAATCTGGATACAAGACTTATACTCCATCCCAGCCCTTGACCGAGCATTCGCCCTTGTCCCAGGGTTCACTCTATGGGAAACATGGAAGGAAAAGATCTGGAGGATATTCAAAAACACCAGCTTTGACCAAGAGATAGTGTGAGAAGGAATTAAAAACAACATTAGAGAAACCATCCTCTCGGAGAAATGGATGCAATATTATTGGAAAGTGGCTCCTCAGGAAGAAATAATTCTCTAGGGCCTCCACCTAGCGCCTATCATGGTCTCTCCAACTTCTTGGAAAGTGATCCCTGACAGAGGGGAAACCATCAAGATATTCAATCCTCCTCGCGAAGGATTCATCAAACTCAACTTTGATAGTGTCTTGAAAGGAAATTCGCGGCAAGCAGGAGCTAGAGGGATTTTTGGAGATCATAAAGGCACATCAAGATTTATATATGCTGACTCCTATGGCTTTTCCAGCAATAATGAAGTGGAATTCATAGGAGTGCACCAAGGTCTCCTCTTGGTCATTAGGCTAGGATACAAAAAGCTGGTAATCGAAGGAGACTCTCAGTTGGTTTCAAACACTCTAAAAAATCTTAATCAATGAATGAAGTGGGACAAACTCAGCCAGAGCTGGCATATTGCTCAGCAGGTGCAGGGATTGGAGGATACAATTAAGAAATTTTATTATGTCATTATCACCCATGTAAGGAGGGAAGGAAATAGAGCAGTTGAACTCCTGGAAAATTGTGGTTGTGCTCACTCGAATGAACCTATTGAATTAAGAAAGCCTCCTAATCTCATGGAAGAACCATGGATCAAGCTGAAAACCATCATAGAGCAGGACAGGTCGAATAGCGGAGCTCACCCAAAGTTCTCAAAGTCAGCTCCCTGATTGAGGTGTGATGAAGAAGATTGACCCTCCCATTAGTATTAATGGTAGTGGCCTTGGGGTTGACACCCACCACCTTCCACATGAGCGGAAATGGTGGCAGGTTGTATTGTCACATGTAGCACGAGGTGAGGTGGCAGGACAGAGGCCCACACATGGAGCTTAAAAGAGGGTGGAGGAAGGCATGGGGTTTTTTTATGACCACAGAATCCAGTGCAGGCAATACTACAGGATAAAAAACCTCCATCACACTTCCACCACAACGAAAATCAGGTATGTGCTTGGTTTCCTCTCCCTTGTTCATGCCATGTTTAGGTTTTATGAGTTGGTTTGGTCTCTATGGGAGCCTAAGGGGATTAAACAGGATGGGTATAGTCTTCTACTAGGTAGGGGAGAGCGGAACCATTTCGAAACTGGTTGGGGGAAGGTTGGGGTTATTTTGGGTCTCTGCCTCTGTGTATGAGTAGGAATTGGGCATGGCCTCAGCATGCACCCAAGTATGAGTCTTTTGGGTAAGGGATGCCAACAGGAAGGAATCGTGAAGGGTCGGGAAATCTTGCCAAGGTATATAGTTAAGGAGCAGTCCCAGGCTACATTCAGTTCAAAGGCTTTGTAATTTTATACTACCTTGAGCTAATTGAGATTGGTGGGCATGGGAAATGGGAGATGGAATTCCACCTAGGGCCGAGCAATGGGCATCGACGCCTTCTATGTAAATTTCGAGGGTGGGATGAATGATGAGAGAGAGGACACTAGAAGTGAGGCTGAGAGATTGAAGGAAGGTGGAAACTCTTTGGGGTATGGGGAGAATTTTTGGGGTGCGCACAACCATTAGGGATAGGGGGTGAAAAAAATTAAGTTGGGTATGAGGGTGATGGGTCCGCAGAGGAAGGGGCAAGGGTGAAGTCCTAGGAAGAGACCCCCGGGTCACCTTTTTTCTGATAACTGGGATGCATGGATCTTTGATCGTTATCATTATATGGAATTACACCTTCGTTTGATTGTGTGGATAGGTCACCTACCCAGAAACCTGGTCAAAGACTGTGGGATGGCACGCTCCAAGATTCTTGCAGCTCGCGACCACTCCAATAGCCTTGTAGCTTGAGGATATGGTCGAATTGGTAAAGGGAAGGTGGTAGAAGCACAACCTAGCTCACCCTCGAGCAAGCTGAGATGACAAAGGCATGTAATCGATGTGATCCAAGAGGAAGTGAAAGCATACCACGAAAACACAACAAATGAAATTCAAAATATCATTGAAAAATGGGAAACTAACATAAATAGACATGCAGAGACAAAAATGGATACTGAGGAATGGAGAGTTTTAATACCAAATATGGAAAAAACAAGAGAAAAACTAACACAATTAAATCAAACACTATATCTTTCTTGGCCTTTGAAGAGCATCCTTGGCAAAGCCTTGGAGCAGATCTCTATGAGCCTAGTGACATTATCCCAAGACTTCCCAAAATACAAGAGTGAGTCTGATAAGATCAAGTTCTAGCTGAGGAAACAGGATGGGAGCCTTGAGTGTATTAAATACCACCTCCCATCTATTGCCAAGCCTTTTGACTAGGCTGGCACCTCAGTTGACGATCTGACACTAGTGGAGTCAACCTCGGTTCCAGATGAGGCTCAGTAGTTCATGGCCTTTTTAATCTATCTTTTTGCTTAGTATTTATATGCGGCTAGCATTTAAATTTCAAGTGTCCAGTAAATATGTTAGTCAATCTGTGAAAAATTGTATATGTGTGAGAATCCAGGCTTTGTTTTCTTGGTATGAAAGACTCAAAACCTTATTTTTTTGGACGGCATACCACGCCATCAGGTGGCCAACATACTCGGTTTCCCGCTCAGGGTGGGTTGAGGCCACCAAACTAGTAAACCTGGTTGTTTGTTGATTATAAAATGAATGAAAAAGGGGTCCTTCCAAGCTTACAAAAAAAAAACACTATAAAATGTATAAAATTATAAAATTGCATACATACATATATCTAATGAAATAATATAAAAGTATACCAAGTATAATATAAAAATGCAAACCATACTATATCATGTGCAATACTATTGGCTTCTCAATGCCATAATCCCAAAAAACACTATCATTAAGTTGAAGAAAAATTTAATGGCATATGTACATATTATAGCTCTATCAAGCTATGTGTCTCCATTAAGCTCCACAGCAAGATGGAGCTATGCAGTTTAATCGAGGATTTTATTTAGTCTTAGATGGAACTTTTAAGAGCTTGATGGAGGGCTTTAAAAATACGCTCACAGAGCTACATTTTCAACCTTTGGAACACAGGTTCTTCCAAAAAAGAGTAATCCAACTCCATGGATTCACCCTTCTTTTATTTTGAAATGACAATAACATAAAAAATATTTATCTCAATTGGCTATTCGTAAAGTAAATAATTATGTATTATGGTTTTGTGTATTTTTTTTCTCATGAGAATAATACAAAAAGTAAATAATTGAAATAAAATACTTAGAAAACAATTACTTTGAATTTTTTTGTATTTATGGTGCAAACTTGCATAAAT
Organism: Pinus albicaulis; assembly: GCA_034641835.2. Taxonomy (NCBI): domain Eukaryota; kingdom Viridiplantae; phylum Streptophyta; class Pinopsida; order Pinales; family Pinaceae; genus Pinus; species Pinus albicaulis. The sequence continues at coordinate 1,099,739,337 of CM076581.1, forward strand.
ACATTTTAGTTTTACATCTAAACATGAAAAACAAATAAAATAAATAAACATTTGTGATTTTAGTTCTAATTTATATATTCATAATATAAATATTTGTAAATTTTTTATTATGGTGGAAATCCATATAAATAAATCCACTTGTACATGTCAACATGGCAAACACAAATTTAGCTACCCTACTTTATAGAACTTGCCAATATAGTATATTACACCACTTCTTTAAATATATGGTGATATACTCTGCTAGCGTTTTCTGATTTAATAAAGCTTGTGAGAACTAATCACATAGGCCAACATCAAAGCAACTTTGGAAACTGGGATCTAGCCATGCCAGTTGTAGAGAGGGCTCTCTCTTTAAGATTTAACTTTGTTTGGATAAATTTTTAGCCTAGTTATGATTGTACTTGGGTTTTGAGTTTTGTTTTGGATTTTGGAAATTTGATTGTATTCAATTGATTAATGTCTATTGGACAATGGAGTCAAAATATAATTGGATAGTTGCATCAACTTTTCACAAAGTAAAAACAGGGCAAGCTAGGAATATTTATTTATCTTTCAAATTTATAAATATATTTATGACATAAATATGGAAATATTTAGCAAAACTAAAGAGAAATTAAGATTTTTTTAGTTTGGCCTTCAGCGGAAAACATTATGATTGTAAACGCAGCCAGAATAAAGTACTCAAAAGTAAATCCTATTCATCACACTTTCTGCTTTACAATTGGAATTCAAATGATTACAATGAAATATGACAATGAAACATAATAAAAGAAGAAAAAAATCACCATTATTTAAGACACGAGAGTCTTTTGAATGATCTGATTATTATTGATGCTCAAGTGATTTGAAAAAGCTTACAGTACCTCAATAGACAAAAATATTTATGATCTCAATCAATAGACCCTTGATACTTCCAAAACTGAAGTATTTATATAAAAATAAAAAGAAAATTACAATCAATGCCTGTGCGACAAGGAAATCTATAATTTCTCAAAATGAATTGAAAGGAAAGAAATCGAACTAAAATGAGTGCATCTGCGTTTTTGGCCCTGTTCTGCTTGAGATTGTTGCTGAGTCACCACATTTTTAGTGTTGTGTTGGCAAACTGAGTATTGTGCTGGCGAAATCTATTGTATGAACGCCCTTTTCCTATCTTGACCCATGGTGTCTATTTTCTACTCGAGTCCTTCCTACCGTGTTTAAGCCTTTTTTAAACAAAACAACAAAAAAATAAAACATATACCTGGACTTGAAATCCTATAGGCTTTAGTTCTAAACATTATCGCTTCAATAGAAACATCTCACATCGCATGTTTTACAGTTTATGATCTGAGAAATGGAATCGGCGATGCGATGCGAAGTGCGGAGGTGATGTGGTAGGGAAGGTGGGACCGACACCTATCACAAATCACAAATCTTAAGGTTTTTCTATGAGCGTTGGAGGTAAACTATAAAACTTGCAAAGTGTGATATGTGATTGGGACCCACCCACATCGCTCATCGCAATATTTATAGCTTACCACACATCGCAGAGTTTAGTGTTTTGGGAAATGTGGTAAGCGCTAAACCCTCGAAGTGTGATTTCTGCTGACGGAGGATGATGTGGAAAGATGGAGATTGAAACCACTGCATCGGCAGAGTTATAAAGTGTCGAATGGTAGCGAAGGAACGACATATAGCGGTGAGAGGAGTATTATGGTGGGGCCAACCACATTGCAAATCACAATTGAGACAGGATAGGTTTTGGGAATATGGTTAAACTTTAAATTTTTCGAAATTAGATGAGCAAAAAGTTAAGATATGTGCGATGTGATACATATCACACATCAGCGATCACAAGTTTTAACGGTTGGCGAAATGGAATAAGTTATTTTTGTCGATATGCAATGCAGTATATTTTATGATGTGTGATGGATGGTGGGGGAAAGGGTGACATGGCAGGGAGAAATGGTGCCACATTAATTGCAATCAGGGAATCGGGAAGGCGGAGGTAAGTGGAAACAATGATATAGTGATGTGAAAAAGGTAAAGTAGAAATTAGATAAAGAAGAAAGGCGGAAAAGGTAAGGTTTATTTTCACGCGGCGGGTGAATAGGTCCCACTATCATCACATATCTCATTTCTAAAGGTTTGTAGGAGATGGAAATTAAAGGATTCTGAAATTTGGCCGATGCGAAATGGAATTTGAATGTGCGGTAATGAAATAAAAATGGAATGACTTGCGGAAAATGAAAAGGGATAAATGATGGGGTGATTTTTTTTATATGGTATTAAAACTTGGAATATAGGAAAAAAGGCTTAGGATAGTGTTTTTAAAACATATAAATGAATCTTCTTTATTTGGCACATTTAGACTAGCGGCCAATGAAAATTTTAAAACATAAATGAAGCTTTCCTTTTCTTTTTGCTTCCCTAACATTTTATTTTTCCTTATTTATTTAGAGTATCTAACACCTAAAATTTTATTGACATGGATGCCTACAAAAAATAATAATTTTCCTAACATTTTTTAATTTTTCATTCTTTTGCATCTATATCTTACCTTATCATTTTAACAATTTTCTCTTTCATCTGAGTGCATTTAGACTAGCAACTCAACATTTTCTTTTTAACAACTAATCTACTTCTATGACTTATTCCTTCCTTGGTTCAGTTTAAATTATTGAACCAAATTTTATTTTCTACCTAACTATTGATATTTCAAGATTAAATAATTTGAAAAATTATTTTTTTCTACCTAAAAACAAGCAATTTAAACCTAATTCAATCATTCTTAAACTGTATGATTGAATTCTATTGAACTTTTGTGGCATTTTAAACAAGTTGCACACAATTTATTTTTATAAAAAAGCTAAACTAAGAGTAGTGGCATTTGGAGGTGAAACACTTTCAAAAGTTATGGTTTTTATTCTTTATTTTGGGGTTCACATTCTATATTTTTTATTTTTAACATATACCCTCTTTCGATTTTTTATGTTATCTCCTCTCTTTTTTTTTAAATTATTTGTAGATTGGAAATAATTTTACAAAATAAATTTGACAGATAGAATAAAATTATTCACCTTGAGATCCTATGAAATATAGGAGCCTAACAGTGGCTCTAGCTGGGGATGACACTTCCATGCATTGAAGTGTCAAGAACTTTTGATTAGTAGCCTTATCCTTTTGCACATGTGAGAAATATGTAATCTGATTCATTTTCTGCTTCAAATATTATGATAATTTGTTGACCATGGCTTAGGGCCTTCTCTGTGGGCGTCAACCTTAATCAGTGAAAAATTCAATCCAATCTATGTTGACTATGATATTTACAATGATCTAAGAGAATTCTTAGACTAAGATAAATAATGCTTCAACATCATGCCATTTTCAGGACCACCAGGTAACTCTGTTCCATTCATATCCGTGAGAAAAAATGCATGATCACCTCTAAAATCATTTATAATATATGAACCCATCCATATATTATCAGACTTTGTATGCTTCCCTTTGTCTTATCTCCTTGCATCCCATTTTATAACTTTTTCGCCAATAGAAAAATCAACTGCCCTTGGTCTTTTTGTCAAATATTTTCTTCATATTTTCCTCGATGATATGTGTTTTGTTATACACCTCTTCTCTTGTTTGCTGCAACTGAATGGTTTGATGGATATTTATGAGTGTATCATTTGGTTCCACTTGTAACTCTTTCATTATGTTCACCACTGACTATGCTAGAGAAGATGGAAAAATAGCATACATCTCATAGACAAGCTAGTATGGTGACATACCAATGGACTTCTTGGTAGTAAGCCTATCAGCCCAAAGTGCACTGATTAACTTATTATGCCAAGACTTTTTATTCTATTCTAATAACTTCTTGATGATGTTTACCAGACTCTTATTGGATGATTCAACCAGTCCATTACCTTATGGGTAATAGGTCATTGGATTTCCTAAAGAAATATGATATTTATCATAGAATTCAATCATCTTTTTGGACTTAAAGGTTGTTGCATTGTCAATAATGTTTTTCCTCGGGAAACCAAATCTGGATAGGATATTGGTCTCAAGGAACTTTGTAATAACAACATCAGTGGAATTTCTGGAAGAGATGGCCTTTATCCACTTAGTGAATTAATATGTACTTGTTAAAATCCACATGTGTTGGAAAGAGGAAGGAGGATGGATTTCACATATGAAATCCCAACCCAATTGTTGGAATGGGATTTCGATAGAAATGGGTTTTAGTGGCAAGGGTAGAATTTTTTTTTACCTTCAAAAATTTGACACTTGTGGTAGGTTGTGACTTTCTTATGGATATCAGAAAAAAGGGTGGGCCAGTAAAAACCAGCCCTGATAATTTTATTAGTAGTAGTCCTCCAATACAGGTGGCCACCACAGTCTCCTTCATGGAAATCATACATAATCTTATCTGCATCATTCTTCACCAAACATTTGAGTAAGAGGCCACCAGAATCTTTCCAATAAAGGACATTATCAATGATGAAAAATTTTACTGCCTTTAATTTCAGAAATATAGCTTTAGTTTTTATAAGACTAGGAGGAGCATTTAAATTGAATAATACATAAAGCAGAGCTTCATACCAGGGAGAATTTAAAAATTATTCATTGATTTTTGGAGTCACCTGCTCCTCTTGATCATCCAAAGTTTCCACCAATTTTATCTAGAGCATGAAAATTGGACTCAGCCATAAGCCGTGCAAGTCCTTCCCATTTAATTAGTTTGGTGGGTTTTATTTCCAGATCATACTCCAAAATAACTGCAATCCATTTTCCTATTTTTCCATCTGGTGCATTCCGCGTTAACATATCCTTTACCACAGAGTTAGGTAAATAAGAAATTACATGTGAATTCAGAATATAAACTCTAAAACCTTTAATTGCTTTGACTAGTGCAAAGGCTTGTTTTTCCATGATGTTGTGCTTGAGAAGCATCTCTTAGCTTTGTTGAAGAAGGCTATTGGTTGCGCACAGAATCACTTCGCTCTTCTGCGATAAAACAACCGCAACAATGTGCTCGAGAAGTGAAAAGAAAGGATCATTAAATATTGTGAAATATGTGCGATTAATCTCTTTGGTGCTTTAGTTAATGCATGTTTTACCATGTCAAAATATTGCCTAGCCTCTATGCTCCATTTGATTTTAGAATCTGTCTTGAGCATATTGGTTATGTTTTTGAGAATTTCAGCAAGATTAGGAATAAATATTCTTAGAAAATTTATTTTAACTATGAAGGATTGAAGTTCTTTAATATTTCTTGGGGGACTGATCTTTAAGATTGCTTCAATTCTCTTAGGGTCAATTCTAACTCCATATTTTGATATGATATGTCCTAACAGTTTTCCTTCTTCCATGCCAAATAGTGTTTTCTTACGATTTAAAGATATGCCAAATTTTCTGCATTTCTCAAAGACTCATTTTAAATGTCTCAAGTGTTCTTCATCAAATTTTGAATACACAGTTATATCATCCAGATGTATTACAATAAATTGGCCAATCTCTTCTAAAAAGGTAATGTCAATCGCTCTTTGGAAGGTGGCCCCAACATTCATTAGTCCAAAAGGCGTTTTCACATACATGAAAGTGCCCCTTGGAGTGGTAAAAGTTGTTTTATCTTGATCTTCTGGATCAATCAAAACTTGGTTATAGCTAGAAAAACCATCTAGTAATGATATCCTACTTGATCCTATCAATTTTTGTAAGATATGGTCCATTTTGGGTAAGGGATAGTTATCTTTCAGAGAAACCTTATTCAGATTTCTGAAATCAATGCACAACCTGATTTCTCCAGTTTTCTTTCTGGTTGGTACTATGTTTGACATCCATTTGGAATATCTAAGAGGGACAATTATTTTAGCATCGTACATTCATTTAACTTATTTTTCAACTAAAGGTAACAAAACTGGATTTATCCTTTGAAGTTTTTGTTTGAAAGGTTTTTGTTCTTCTTTAATTGGAATTTTGTGTTGTATGATGCTGGAATCATAAAATTTCAGGTCCTCATAATTCCAAGCGAAAACATCAATGTATTCTTTGAATAGGGCTATATATCTCTATTTGGTGATAATAGGTAAAAAAATTTACAATTTAATCATCTTTGGGTTTTGTTCTGTACATATGTTGGATTCCTCAACTTCTGCTCCTATGGGCTAAATTTTAGGCTTCCTTGCTACATCATTGAAGTCAAAAAGGTCTTCTAATGGAGCTAATCCCCGAGGAAAAATATTATCTTTCAGTTGAAGAATTTGAAAATCTTCTTTTTCAGGATCCATTTCATGAATTTCTAATTTAGGCACACTTTCATCTAAATGATTATTGACATATAAACTATCACACTGGTTCACCAAAGGATTATATACAACTATTTGATTTTCTACATGATCTTCTGTTTTTATTTGATTTTGTTCCTGATTATCTAAATCTAACTGTGTTTCCTCAAACTCATCATTTGACAGTAAGAAATTTTTAATATGTTTGTCATTTCTGAAAACCTGCCAGTATCGCATGTTATCTGGTATTGCAGGTCGATGTTTTATTTCAATTGTATGTGGTTTGTTCAAGTGAGGAATTTTACAAGTACTTGCAGAAACATCAAGACTATCATCTTTGACATTTTGATTTCTTGGAATTACTACTAGTTCATATTCCACAAAAGTATCTAAGAAATGGTGCACTGCATTTTTGTAGGCTCTTAATCTAGGGTGTTTAGCAGCATATTCTCCTTTTATTTGTTTGATGATTAATTATGAATCTCCCTACACAACAATTATTTTTTCACCTAATTTCTTAAGTAACTGTAGGCCTAACATCAGAGCTTCATATTCCACAATATTATTGGTGCACTGAAAATTAAGTTTAAAGGAATGCCCTTCACAATGATTATTAGATGGATTAGATAACCAGATTCCTGCTCCAGAGCCTTCTTTACTACAGGCTCCATCAAAGCTCATATTCTAGAAGAGTTCTGGAGGAGGATCTAATTATTCAAGTTGAGCTTTGTTTTCAGGTGTATCAACATTATTTCCAAATTGTGCTTCAATTTCAGTATCATTGAATAATATGAATGAATCCAAATCAGTGTTAACAAAATATAGAGGGTAATTATGAGGCTTTTCTTAACTTCTTGCCATATATTTCATGAGAGTTTCCCTATACAATCTTCTCTGCTGACCAAAGACTGGTATTGTAGCATATGTCATATCTAGTTGAAGGGTGCCTTGTAACTTTTCTCCCCAAGAACGTGATAAAAGAATTTCATATTTTGGAGGGATATCTGCTACGACAATGTCCATAACTAGGATTTTGGCTGGATTTGAGACAAAGTTACACACATGTCCTTGAGGAGATCTAAACATTTTACTTTACTTGAATCAAATGAGTATAGATCTTTGTAGGGCCTAGTGATGTCAAGACCTAACTTTTCCATTACAGCTTTGGGTATTAACTTGTGTGAAGCACCTGAATCCAACATAGCATTATGTAGGATTTTATCATGTGTGTTTAAGCTGACATAGAAAGGAGGGACTACTCCTTCTTGTAACTTACCATCTAATTCTGGACCAAACAACAATTCAGGCTGATCATCATTAAGGTTGAGGGTGTTTGTAGTTTTCCCTATCTTTAGTACTTCCTTTACCTGAGTTCTATATGTTTGTTTTTTCTTTAGCTCTGTCAAAGGGATGGGAATTTTGACTTTGGCTAGTTCGTTTTCAAAATTAAATGATGATTGAATCTTTACAATATTTGGAATGTAAGGACATTGAAAGTTTCTTTAGATTTAATTAGGGTTTTTGCTAACTGGTGGTTGGAACATCAGTTTGAGTTGGTTTAGAAAAAAAATCAGTTGTATTTTTAGAAGAAACCTCTGAAGATTTATTTCCAAGGTTTAACCAGATTTCTTAGAAGATTTTTCTAATGTTTTCTTAGGGTCTGAATCAGAAGTAATTTTGGCAGGATGATCAGTGTTCTTCTTAGTAGTATTGTCAGAATTTTTTATGCTCCTAATATTATATTGTTTGTGAACCTCCATAATAGAATTTTCAAATCCCTATTTATAATCTTCAAATTCTTCTGACTCAAGCTCTGTTTGGGCTAATGAAAATAGTTATTGTTCTTCTTTTGTGAGAAAAATAGTGTCATTATCATGTAAACCCAACAAATTTATTTGGTTTTATTCTTCCTCTTGAGGGATCTCTCCATTTTCATCAACATAATTAAATCCTAAAAAGGGGGTCTAATTTGTTGGTCCAGTCCCCTTTGTTTAATCTGTGGTTGATTTCTTCTATTGTTTTGATTGTGATTTTGGGAAGGGTGTTTATTTTCCTTAGGGATTTTTCTATCAATCACTATTTGTTCCATTGCCCTCACTAAATAATCTATCTTGGCATCAGTGTTGGAGGTTGATGCTTCTTCTATGGATTGGTAATCTTGGGGCATAGACCTTATATTTTGAGGAAGAACCAAGGGAGCATAATGTGCAGCCATGATTGGAGGTGGAGGGTTAACAATAATAAGTGGTGGATTAATAGATGGTGGAGGAGGTGGAAAAGGATGAACTATATGTGAAGGAGAGGATGGATGAAGTGATGGAGATGATGGTTTTTGAGTTTTTATGAGAGGATAAGTAGCATAATTTTCAAAAGAAGCTAGACTCACATATATTTGTTGAATTTTTTGGGATGCGATGGATGAAGCAACAATATTTAATGCAGACAATTCTACTGATTGTTGGAGATATGCATTTTTAACTGTTGAAGTGAAGTTTTATATCAAACCTTCAAGGATCTCAAAATCCTAGACAATTTCCTAATCATATTTTGTTAAAGAAGGAAAATATTTAAGTGAATTTGGTTTCAAAATATATTTTTCAATGACTAATGTATCTGCCCAATTTTGGAATTTGCTTCTAAACAGGCTTTGCTCAAATTTGAAGTCAAAGTCGATATCTTGTAAGGTTTCAAGCTTATTAGGAAAGGATTATGCTTTTGGGAGAGGATTATTACTTCCCTGGCTTTCGGATGAACTAATCTGTTTGACTGATTTCTGTGAAGTATCCTTAGTTTTTTTTCTAATCCTTTGAGGATCATCCACTATTTCAGGAGGTTTGGGACTAGGATGGGATCTTGTATAAGGTATCTTGGAAGCCAGATTTGAAAATCAAAACACACAGTATAAAATGTAACTCACACCAAGCCTTTGAATTTAAAATTGCACACTTTATTTACAAAAAATAAAAAAGGTAGAAATCTCGATGAAATATTTTATACAGTGATTACTTAACTAGTGATTGAATTCAAAAGAAAATATGATTAATTTCAATTCTTTCCCAAATATGGTCACCACTTTGTTAGCGTTCTGTAATTTACTAGAGATTGTGAGAACTAATCACATAGGCCAACATCAAATCAACATTGGAAACTGGGATCTAGCCATGCCAGTTTTAGAAAGGGCTCCCTCTGTAAGATTTAACTTTGTTTGTATAAATTTATAGGCTAGTTACGATTGTACTTGGGTTTTGAGTTTTGTTTTTAATTTTGTAAAATTGATTGTATTTAATTGATTAATGTATATTGGGAAATGGAGTCAAATATAACTGGATAGTTGCATCAACTTTTCACAGAGTAAACACAGGGCAAGCTAGGAATATTTACTAGATTTTTTGAATTTATAAATGGATTTATGACAAAAATATGAAAATATTCAGTGGAACTGAAGAGAAATTAAGAATTATTTAGTTTGGCCTTCAGTAGAAAACATTATGATTGTGAACGCAACCAGAATAAGTTACTCAAAAGTAAATCCTATTCATCATGCTTTCTTCTTTACAATTGGAATTTAGATTTTTACAATGAAATATGACAATGAAACATAATAAAAGAAGAAAAACATCACCAGTATTTAAGCCACAAGAATCCTATGAATGGTCTGAATATTATTGATGCTCAAGTTCTTTGAAATTTCTTACAGTACTTCAATAGTAAAAAATAGTTCTGATCTCAATCAATCAACCCTTGATACTTCTGAAACTAAAGTATTTATACAAAAATAAAAAAGAAATTACAATCAATGCCTGTGTGAAAAGGCAATCTATAATTTCTCAAAATGAACTGAAAGGAAAGAAATTGATCTAAAAGGAGCACATCTGCATTTTTAGCCCTGTTCTGCTGGAATATTGTTGCTAAGTCACCACCTTTTTAGTATTATCCTGGAAAACTGAGTGCATGTGTTGGCAAAATCTGTTGTATGAATGCCCTTTTCCTTTCTTAACCTGTGGTGTCTATTTTCTATGCGAGTCCTTGCTATCATGTTTAACCATTTTTTAAACAAACAACATAAAAAGAAAACATATATCTGGACTTGAATTCCTATAGGCTTTAGTTCTGAACTTTATCACACCCACAAAAATATCGCACATTGCATTTTTTATAGTTTATGATATGAGAAATGGAATTGGAGATTTGATTCAAAGTGCGAAGGTGATGTCACAGGGAAAGTGGGCCAACGCCTATCGTAAATCGTAAATCTTAAGGTTTCACTATGAGCGGTGGAGGTAAACTCTAAAACTTGCGAAGTGATATATGTGATTGGGACCCACCCACATCGCTCATCGCAATATTTATAGTTTACCGTACATCGCAGAGTTTAGAGTTTGGGAAATGTGATAAGTGCTAAAACCTGCGAAGTGTAATTTTTGCTGACGAAGGATTATGTGGCAGGATGGAGATGGATCCCAGTGCATCGATGAATTTATAAACTGTCGAATGGTAGCGAAGGAACGATGTATAGCAGTGAGCGAAGTATTATGGTGGGGTCAACCGCATCGCAAATCGCAATCGGTACTAGATAGGTTTTGGGAATATGATTAAACCTTAAATTTTTTCGAAATGCGATGAGCGAAAAATTAAGATATGTGCAATGCGATACATATTGCACATCGGAAATCGCAAGTTTTAACGGTTGGCGAAATGGAATAATTTATTTTTTTCGATATGTGATGTGGTATATTTTTTGATGTGCGATGGATTGTGGGGGAAAGGGTGACGTGGCATGGAAAATGACCCCACTTTAATCACAACTGGGGAATCAGGAAGGCAGAGGTAAGTGGAAACAATGATATAGTGATGTGAAAAAGGTAAAGTAGAAAGATAAAGCGAAAAGGAGGAAAATATAAGGTTTATTTGCGTGCAACGAGTGAATGGGTCCCACTAACATCGCATATTGCATTTTGGAAGGTTTTTAGGAGACAAAAATTAAAGGATTCTGTGATTTGGTCGATGCGAAAATAAATTTGAATGTGCGGTAATGAAATAAAAAGGGAATGACTTAGGGAAAATGAAAAGGGATAATTGATAGGGTGTTTTTTTTTAAATGGTATTAAAACTTGGAATAAGGGAAAAAAGGCTTAGGATAGTGTTTTTAAACCATATAAATCAATCTTTGTTGTTGGCCGCATTTAGACTAGCGGCCAGTGAAATTTTTAAAACATAAATGAAGCTTTCCTTTTCGTTTTGCTTCCCTAACATTTTATTTTTCCTTCTTTATTTAGAGCATCTAACACTTAACACTTTACTGACAAGGATGCCTACAAAAAAAAAAAAATCCTAACATTTTTAATTTTTCATTATTTTGCATCCATATCCTACCTTAACATTTTAACAATTTTCTCTTTCATCTGAGTGCATTTAGACTAGCAACTCAACATTTTCTTTTTAACAACTAATCTACTTCTATGACTTGTTCCTTCCTTGGTTCAGTTTAATTATTGAACCAAATTTTATTTTCTACCTAAGTATTGACCTCTCAAGATTAAATATTTTGACAAATCATTTTTCACTACCTAAAAACAAGAAATTTAAACCTAATTCAATCATGCTTAAACTGTATGATTGAATTCTATTGAACTTTTGAAGCATTTTAAACAAGTTGCACGCAATTTATTTTCAGAAATAAGCTAAACTAAGAGTAGTGACATTTGGAGGTGCAACACTTTTGAGAATTTATTGTTTTTCTTCTTTTTGATGGGTTTCACATTCTATATTTTTTAATTTTAAATACCCTCTTTTGATTTTTTATGTTATCTCTTTTTTCTTTTTTTAATTATTTGCAGATTGGAAATTATTTTACAAAATAAATTTGACAGATAGAATAAACTCATTCACCTTGATATCGTATGAAATATAGGACCCTAACATACTCCACTTCCAATAATATCAATAAATTTACTCCACTTTAACAAGACATATAGTAAGAATGGTGCTAACTTGTCCATTAAAAATGGTAATATACTTCATTTTTAAATGATACATAAAATTTTACACCACATTAGCACCACATAACATAAGTTGCTAACTTATGGTGCTAAAAGAAGGTTTTTTTGTTGTGATTAATTATTTATATATATTTTAGAGATTAGTAGAATTGATGAGATTTAGTGAAATGTAAAACTTGAATGGGTGTGGTGAAGAGTATGCAAGTTCAAATTCAATGCAGGACCAAAAAATCTCATACACCAATTTTGATATCTCAACGAAACATAACATTTTTACAGTTTCAAATTTATTTAATTTCAAACATCATAAAAAACTTTACACTTTTAAGAATCATGAATGTCACCACTTCGATCTCAAATCTCGATAAGGTGTTGCCACAACATCCTAATCTTGGACATTGTTTTTAACCTATAATTAGACTTGATAAACACTACTCTTAGTCATGATAAACCCAACCCTACTTAGAACTTTGAAAATAAGAAAGAAAGAAAAAATTTTGGATTAATTGGTCCTTACAAAAAAAATGGGGAGGGGGGGTGTTCCACTTTGTATATGCTAAGCAATTAAATGTTGCAAAATGGGAGGGGGAGTGCTTCACTTTGTATGTGCTAAGCAATTAAATGTTTTGTAACATTTTGTATTGCAACTGAAATTATTAGATTTTTGTTTTCAGGATTGTAAATTATACAAAATGGGGGGTTTCCACTTTGTATATGCTAAGAAATTAAATTCTTTGCAACATTTTGTATTGAAACTGAAATTATTAGATTTTGTTTTCAGGATTGTAAATTATGTGATTTCGTTTATAGGATGAATGATTAATTGATCCAAGGGGTGGATTATTCATTCAATAATAGAGATACGAATAGCAGTATTTACACAAATAAATAATAGGGGGATCGAGTCTACACAAAATGAAAGAGTATATATATAAACATAGTTACACGGGTACCACTCCCAGGCATTGGAGAGCACGTACCCCAAGTTCCCCCGCTCATAGGAGCTTGGGAACTTTTAGGAAATGTTCGAAAACCATCGAGAGCTTCAATAGGTACTTTGGAGCTTTCGGGAGTGCAACAATTTTTTTATGTTTTGGGAGCTTCACTCTAATGAATAAGTGAAAACTTAGGTTTATTTGACGATGATGGAATTGTGTTGGGTTTGGATACGGATATGGGTTTGGAACTAAGCGAAAGTGCCTACCAATACCGATTGGAAATATTTGGATGGAAATAAATAAATTATTTTATTTTTATTTTTAATATATATTATATTTTAATATATTATATTATTTCCGCTCCCAACTTGACGTTTCCTGTAAATTTGGGAAAAACTTCTAGCCGTACCAGATACTCATTTCCACGTACTGGAAGTACCCGTGTACCAGAAACTCATTCAACATAGTATATAAATATATAGTATTGGGATGGAGTCAAGGTAGAAGGTAAGAAAATATAAAAGAAAATGGAAAATTATAGTGTATTTATATAAATACATAGTACTAGGATGGAGTCGAGGTAGAAGGTAAGAAAATATAAAACAAAATGGAAAATTATAATGGAATAGAAAAGTTTACTATTTTCCAATTTCATTTTTGTTTTGAAAGGATTAACTAGGTTAGAAAACAGGAAAGGAAGGAATCACCATGTTAATTTATAATAGAGTGCTAATTTAAAAAGCAGAAAATATTCTTGGGAATTTTTATATTTTCTAAATATGCTTATATTTATTATGAAAAATTTTAGATACATAAATTTTTAAATTAGAAAATAATTTTAAATTTATGTTTATAAAAAAAGAAATATTTTGAAGAGAAACGATAGGTGTAGTTTTTGGTTTAGAATATATTCAGAAAATAGTAAGTAAAAAGTATTGTTCTACTTAGACAAAAGTCTTTACCATGTATAGTGTAAAAAATTTTAAAATCAATTTTTTTGTTTCAAACTTTTGTCTATCTTATCTCTAATTGAAACTTAATCCAAATTCGAACTAGTAACTATGCCTCGTACTTTTATTTAAGATTTCGTTTTGTTGTTGGGGGAAATTCTATCTAAAATTATTCTGTCGGTGTTAAATGACTAATTACTATAAGATTTCATTGGACAACAAACGGGAATTTGGAAAGAGTTGCATATTACTCTGGCTAAACTATCTTTGCCCCCAACATTAAACGTGGAAGCATTTCACCAGATGAGGACGAGCTTATAATTCACCTGCATTGCCTTCTTGGTAATCGGTGTGTGAAAATCACTAATCATTTATTCACTTATAAGAATCCATCGATTCCCCGTGTTGCAGGTTCGACTTGATATAGTAAAAAGTGTGATGTAAATGATATATGCATGCCCACAGGTAGTCACTGATAGCAGGATGACTACCAGGGTGAACATGCAACAAAATCAAGAACTATTGGAACATGCATCTCAGTAAGAAGTTGTTGTATATGGATAACTCTTGGACCAATTCACGTGCACAATTTCTCAAGACAAGATCAAACCCTCCCCATTCCCTCCAAAATATTGTGTTCAAAACAACCCCTGTCAGAATCTTCTCTTCTCTGCTTCAGACTATTCAACAGATTTTGGAGTAGATGAGTTGGACTGGGAGCGGCCATGGAGATGAATGAGTTTGAAGATAACATATTCTCTGACAAATGTTACATGCAGAGTGCTAACAGGCTCACTGTCGCTTATCATGAAGGAATGGTCGAAGGATTCTACAACAACACACAACACGTGAATTGGATTCATGAAATGGATTATTTACATGATCTGGATTCATGAAGTTGGCTATTTAAAAAAAAAATGCAGTATAGAAGGATACAAGTAAGATGAATGTAAATCTCATTATCAACTTAGGTCTGGCTTTTTAATGTTTGGAATCGATTTACAAATAATCTCGCCTATGTTGTTTCTATACTTGCTGCTATTAAAATCCCTAAGGAATAATAAGAATATTATACAGTTAAAGTTAGTCCGTAAACACAGATCCCATAGGAAACATGATCGATCATAGTTCTCAATAAATGTAATCATTAAAATTTCAACGTCCCCTATGTGAATTGAGTTTCCATACATTTTATCTTGTATCTTGCAGTAGATACATTGTTCTACACTTTATAGATGCAATGCATATTTGATTGAGTTTTCGTTTTTTCTAACGGTATTGGATCATAAGGCCTTATGACTGCATAAGACTATAATATTTTGACTGTGTAAGTCGAGTTACGATGGTTCGACGATGAACATCGAATAGGAAGAGGAAAATCTGAGAGGAACTTTAAGATCTCAGTTCGATCAAATGAGAATTAAATAAGATGTTGTTGGCATTGACCGTGTGAAATTGAAGGTTCTTGATTAGTAGTTGTTGATTTCCGGATTTCCTTTGATGAGATTCTTGCTCTTTCTCATGGCGGAATGGTCGTAATATTTCTCCTCCAACACTGATACAACACCGGAAAGATACCACACCGTGGTAATATACACTTCGGCGCATATGAAACTGTAATTACAAGATGCAGAATGTTGAGAGGGTGAAGAAAATGGGAATTAAAATGGTGGCGCGGCTGCTTCTGGGGCTTCTATTTTAATATCTAACTAGAAAATTAATGGCGAGAAGGACAGAGAATTGAGTAGAAAAGATAAAGGGAATGATATTAATGGTGGGTCTGAGCATTTTCTTATTTGTGGGTTTGATTAGAGAAAAAATGGCGAGTTGTAGGTGTGGATGGAGAACTACAGACCTGTAGAGGTAAAAATTTCATTCATCTGATAATGATAATGGGACGCAGCCTTCAATCTGGTAGAAGAGATAGAGATGGAGCTTTTGAAGGCTATACAGAGAGAGTGATTTAGAGAGGCTGGCTGAAAGAGAAGGCGGTTGTGTCATGGCTCATCCAGGTATTTTTCTCTCTCGTTAAGGATGGAGAAGGAATATTTTCCTTGTAAAATCGGCAGTGAGGGTGTACATACACATATTTTAGGGCTTGTTTACTTTGGAGCCAGGACCTATCCATCCGGGATAGGAGGTCGACGAGGAGCTGACACATTGGTGTTAGGAGAAAAGAATTGTTGAGGATGTATTGGCATTAATGGGGGAATGTTTCAATAGTTTTTCTTCCCAAGGTCTGGACTCATGGTATCATCTCTGGTTTTTCCCATAGGTCATAAAATCTGGGATGACACTAATCGGAAAATTTTCAAATTTCACCGGAATTGTCACTGAACTTCTCGATGGATCAACATCTCCTTCTTTGACAATGTGGACTGTCTTTTGATGTATGGGAACTGACAACACGTGTCATGTATCGATACTAATCTGACAAGGTTAATTGTCTTCATAACTACCTTGATACCGGAGGGCTAATCACTATTGCGTGGCAGAAGGACGTACTGTCTTAGCTGTTGTGGGGAAAATCATTATACGAGAAAGAAATAGGAAAAATAACTGAATTACAAACTGAAGGATAAACACTTGGAAACTCTTATTAATCAAATAGGAAAAATAAGCCCAGATCCTGAAAACTGAAGGATAAACACTTGGAAACTCTTATTAATCAAATGATTCTCTGTGCTTTACAAGCCTCTTGAGCCATCTTATTTAACCTGGAATTTTTTCGTTATTCCAACTACATTTCGTTATTCAAACTACATTTCGTTATTCCAAATACATCTATAGATAATAAGTAAATTTTCCTAGAATTACTTATTTACATTTTTGTTGTCATATTTTAACAAACTCCACCTTGACAAAAAATTTCCTAATCCCTTGCCCATGCCCATTCATCATTTTTTCTACAAGCTGAGAGAAGCGAGACACCATCTCAGCTTTTCTACTGTAACTGGCTTCGTGAATATATATGCATGATTTTCCTGAGTGTGGACCTTCTTGAGAACTACTTTGTCGCCTTTGATCACATGTCTCACAAAGTGATACCTTACATCGATGTGCTTGGTCTTGCTATGATAGGTTGGATTTGTAGCCAAATGAATAGCGCTCTGACTGTCACAAAACCCATTGACTTTCTCATGTGTCCTTCCAATCTCATCAAGCAGAAATTTTAACCAGATTTCCTCTTTACAGGCATCTGAAGCAGCGATATACTCTGCTTCAGTAGTGGACAAAGCAACTGTCTCTTGAAGCTTTGACATACAGATGATTACTCCACCTATAAGAGTAAAAACATAACCTATAGTAGACCTCTTTTTTTCTAAATCACCTGCATAATCAGCATCCACATATCCGTAGACTAAACCTTCATGACCATCAAAGCTGATGCAATGATCACTAGTGCCTCTCAAATATCGAAGCACTCATTTCACTGCTCTCCAATGTTCTTCCCCTGGATTTTCCATGAACATGCTGACAACTCCAACTACATGTGAAATGTCAGGTCTTGTAGATACCATCGCATACATTAAGTTGCCTACCGCATTTTCATATGGTACACGAGACATATACTTCTTTTCTTCATTAGTTATAGGACTTAAATATGAAGAAAGCTTAAAATGGGAAGCTAATGGAACATTAACAGGTTTCACATTGTTCATACCGAAATTTTCAAGTACTTTCTCCACATACTTCCGTTTTCATAACCAAAGCTTACCATTCTTCCTATCTCTATGTATCTCCATGCCCAAGATATGTTTTTCTTCTCCAAGATCTTTCATTTCAAATGTCTTAGATAGCTGAGCCTTTAACCTGTTGATTTCTTCCATGCTTTTTCTTGCAATAAGCATATCATCAACATACAACACCAAGATAATGAATATGCCATTGAAAATTTTGAAGTATACACAATGATCATACTCACTTCTGATAAAATTCTGGCTCACCATGAAGGAATCAAACTTCTTGTACCATTGCCTGGGTGACTGCCTCAGGCCATACAATGATTTCCTGAGCTTGCAAACTAATCTTCTGCTGCGACCTTGTACAAAACCTTCTGGCTGATCCATATATATCTCTTCATCCAAATCACCATGAAGAAAGGTTGTTTTAACATCTAACTATTCTAACTCAAGGTCAAGTAAAGCAGTTAGTGCTAACATAGTATGAATAGAAACAAGTTTAACTACTGGTGAAAAGATCTCATGAAAGTCAATACCTTCAACCTGAGAATACCCTTTTGCAACCAATCTCGCTTTATACCTCTCGATACTTCCATCAACTTTCCTTTTCAACTTGAAGACCCATTTGCACCCAACAACACTTCTCCCTTCAAGAAGTTCTACAAGATCCCAGGTATTGTTTTTGGCAAAGGATTCCATTTCTTCTTCCATAGCCTTTTTCCATATCTTGCTATCTGCACCATCAACTGCTTCCTGATAACAAGAAGGTTCACCATATTCAGTAATCAATGCAAATGATGAAGCAGAATCTTCATACCTTTTAGGTGTTTTTCTTTCCCTTGTAGACCTTTGTAGAGTGACTGGTTGCTGAATTGGTTCTGGAATTTCTCCAATTTCCTTTGCTTCTCCACCTTCTTCATCAGAAGTCTCTCCTTCCTTTCGACTTTCTGAAAATGGTTTAGTCTCCAATTGAATCTTCTGACTTGGAGATACCTGCTTCTTTTCAACCTTTCCAACATCTGATTTTAAAAGAGAAGATTCATCGAATATTACATCTCTACTAATGACTATTTTCCATGACGAAAGATCCCACAACCTATATATCCCTTCACTGAATAATCATATCCAACAAAGACACAACATTTCAATTTTGGATCTAATTTTGAACATTGATTTCTAGGAATAAGAGCATAGGGATCACAACCAAAAATCTTCAAATGCGAATAATCACAAGACTGACCCGACCAAACTTCTTCAGGAATTTTACAGTTTATTGCAACTGAATGTGATGTGTTAACTAAATAACAAGTAGTGGATACTTCTTCTGCCCACAACTCCTTTTACAAGTTAGCATTACTGATCATGCTTCTCGCTCTTTCCATAAGAGTTCGATTCATCCGTTCAACAATGCCATTTTGCTGAGGGGTATAAACAACAGTTTTATGTCTAAAAATCCCTTCATCCTTACAAAATTTTTCAAATTCTAAAGACGTAAGTTCACCTCCATTTTCAGTTCTTAAACATTTAATTGATTTTCCTGTTTTATTTTCCACCATTTTTTTTAATTGTTTAAACACATTAAATACATCAAGTTTCTTTTTCAACATATAGACCCAAAATTTTCGGGAGAAATCATCAATAAACATTAAAAAATATGATGCACCTCCATAAGAAACAGTGGGAGATGGTCCCCATAGATCAGAATGAATGTAGTCTAAAATCTGTATATTATTATGATTTCCAGTCTTGAACCTTTGTTTACATTGTTTACCAAACACGCAATATTTACAAAAATCCAACTTCAAGGATTTCAAAGCAGGAAGCAACTTGCGATTCATCAGTACCTGAAGACCTTTCCCGCTCATGTGACCCAAAATCTGATGCCATAGACGAGAACCCTCTTCTGCTTTCTCTGGCACGATCGCTGCTTCACTAACTTGAGTGCTTCCTTTGAGTCTGTACAGATTTCTGACCTTTTCATCCTTCATCACAACAAAGGCTCCTTTTGAGACTTTCAGCACTCCATTATGACCTGTAAATTTATAACCACTCAAATCCAAAACTCCCAAGGAAATCAAGTTCTTCTTTAGATCAGGTACATGCCTAACATTAGATAATGTTTTAACTGTACCATCATACATTTTAATTTTTACATTACCAATCCCAATAGTCTGACAAGATGCATTATTTCCCATGAATACAGAACTACCATCTACGGTTTCATATGTAATAAACCAACTTCGATGCGGACTCATATGATGAGAAGCACCAGAGTCTAATAGCCAACTATCAGCATCTTGAGAGACATTACAGACAGGAAGAGCTTCAGCAATTAGAACCTCATCAACCATACCTGAATCAACCTGATTTGCTTTCTTGTTATGGTTCTCTGACTCCTTCTGTTTCCAACAATATTTCTTGAGGTGTCCGAGTTTATTGTAGTGCCAGCACTTGGCTTTACACTTATTGCCGCCCTTTGACTTCGATCTGGAAGAACCTCTTGTTTTCTCCCCCCTTTCCTTTGACCGACCTCTGGCTACCATGGCTTCAAGTGTAGATGTCTCAATGCTAGATTTCCTTCATACCTCTTCAGATAAGAGAGCACCCACGACAGATTCAAGTTTTAATGAATCGTCAGTGCTCAAACTGATTGAGGTCACGAAGTGATCCCATGACTTGGGCACGGAACACAACAAGGTTATTGCCTTGTCTTCTTCCTCTATTTTTACTTCCATATCAGACAACTGGAAAATAAGCATATTAAAAACATTTAAGTGATCTGCAATTTTCGTACCCTCCTTCATCTGAAGACTGTAGAGTTGTTTTTTTAAATAGATTTTGTTTGTCAAAGATTTTGTCATATACAAGGTTTCCAATTTTTTCCACAACCCTGCAGTTGTACTCTCTCCAAAAATATTGGAGAGTACTTCATCTACCAAACATAACCGAATGGTACTGAGAGCTCGAGCATCCTAGTCCTCCCAGTCTGAATTTGTCATGCTTGTCGGTTTTTTATTTACCCCGTCTAATGCCTTGTGCAACCCTTGTTGCACCAGCAAATCCCTAACCTTCAGTTTCCACAGAGAAAAATTGTTTTTCCCTATGAATTTATCCACCTCAAATTTTGCGTTTGTCATTTTTTCCATTTCTCCCTCCTAGGGTTTCAAATTTCCCTTTCTTCGACAAATTAAAAGAAAATTTCTCCTCTTCTTCTAGGGTTTCAAGGGTTTCAGATATTTTCCCCTATTCTGCTAGGGTTTCAAGAGATTTCAGATCTCTTCTTTCTGCTACTAATTTTAAATAGAAATAAAAAATTACAATTTCTATTTTTTTCTCTTTCACTAAATCAATTCTTTTGAAAACAATTTCTGTTCAAAAAACCCTTTTTCTCAAACTGAACAATTTATGTTCAAACCCGTTTAACATAAACAATTTCTGTTCAACCAATTTATGTTCAAAAAAAAAAAAAATTCAAATTACCCGACTTTCTCCTCAGTCGCAGCTAGGCTTGCAATTTCAGGAGAAGACTTTGACGATTTTAGATGGAGTTTCTTCTTCCAGCCAGCGGAAACGGTTTCTCTAGCACTGGCCCACAGCAGGCTTCTTCATCGCCACTCGACACCGGCCCACAGCAGGCTTCTTCACCACCACTTGACAACTGCTTCACCCTCTGTCTGCAGTCTCTTTATCACTACCCTCGACAGTCCCCTTGATTCTGATTTCAAACACTCACTTCCGGAAAAGGCAGCACTTTAGCCTCACCAGTCAAGTCAACGTCTCCCGATCAGAAAACCCTCTACGTCCTTGAACGTCTCGAGCAAATCGGCAGCATTTCTTCTTTGCTGGCATAATCACCTCCTTTGATTCTGATGGAAACTGAATTCTCCCATGGACAGTTGACATCCAACCAAAAACAAAGATCAACTCCTCTCGGCTCTAGTGTAGCCGTCGATAACCACTACAACCACTTCATAGGTTTGAATGCAGGTTTCTTCTCCCACGACGGCAGACAGGTTTTAACTCCAACCACCAGTGCAACAAAAATCGACTCTTGTGATCGACTCCCAACCTTTGATACCACTTGTTGTGGGGAAAATCATTACACGAGAAAGAAATAGAAAAAATAACTGAATTACAAACTGAAGGATAAACACTTGGAAACTTTTATTAAACAAATGATTCTCTGTGCTTTACAAGCCTCTCGGGCCATCTTATTTAACCTGGACTTATTTTTTTATTCCAACTATATTTCGTTATTCAAACTACATTTCGTTATTCCAACTACATCAATAGGTAATAAGTAAATTTTCCCAGAATTACTTATTTACATTTTTGTTGTCATATTTTAACATTAGCTGGGAGGAGGATGGTTGTCAGTACACCTTGCTTGGTTAGTTAACTCTCCTATGTAGGGAGTTATGTTCTGGCGGACGATTTAATTTTTATTACTTTTTATCCTTTTATTTTATTTGTGTTTTTGGGATGGGGGAATTAGAATCATTCATTGCCATGTGTGATGAGGAAGTACTGGATATGTCCTTCCTCCATGAAATTGGGGTAGCGGAAGAAGAAAGGGCTACACGAAAGGGTAAAACACATATATCGCACAATTCATCACCTGTTGAGCAATTATTGGGACACGAACAACTGGGGAAGTCTTCTGTATCGGGCGATGGTTGTAGCTCGCTAAATCCTTGTATTTCTTTGAATCCACAGGGTGGCGCGATGAAGCCAACTAGACCGGGCTCAGATTACCGATTACTTAGTTTTGGCAATTATGTCATGTGGGAATGATTAGAAAGCCTTACAAAAAAAGCAGTGGTAGGGAGGTGGAAATTCCAAAATCACGGCAAGGGTGATTTAATGGGGTGGCTTTTAGGTTCCTGGGAGAATTTGCTGGGATACAAGCCTATTATAAGTAAATTATACTGGGGTTGTTGTTTTCACATGCTAAAGGACAAAGATATTGCACTAGTTCTCGGTAGGACATGGGTGAGTGGTAGATGCTTTCTGGCTTTGCACTGTTGGGATATTGGTTTCCACCCGTGACTGAATGCACCTGCAAATCATCTTATGTGGGCTAAACTTGATGGTCTTCCACTCCAATTATGGAGCCAGAAGGCTTTGACGGCGATAAGGGATTGAATATGGAAATGTTGCTATGTGGATCCTAAATGCTTGGTGTTTATGATAAGCGGACAACCTGGATACTGGTAGAAGCATCGTTTGGTGGGGGCTTGCTAGCAAATATTGACTTATTATGGAATGAAGTAATAATTTTCATGCTACTGGTCATCTATTGAATAAATGCCTGAGGAGGTTGGACAATGCCATAGAGAGGAGGGCGGAGGCAGGAAATAAGGAAAATCAGTCGTGCTCGAGGACCTGTGCAGATGAATTGGCTGTGCCTATGGATACCGTGACGGTGCCGGGTAAGTTTACAATTCAATGTTCTGCTCCTCTTACTAATGGCGTCATTGAGAATTCGTTTCCCATATTGAATGAGGGTCATGTTGAGTCTGTGTCTCCTTTATCGTTGTCTCTTGTTCAGGATAGTCAGGGGGGTTTTTATGTCATTTATCACCTGGGGTATGAGACCTAACCTGGTTAATAGGGGTACTTATGAAATGGATTTAACATTTCCTCCTATGAATGATTTAGAGACCTCTTCTCCCCAGAAGTCCCCTATCTTGTTCACCTCGGATGACGGTAATGGAAATGAACATTTGTCCTTGGTTCCTGTGTCTCCAACTATCAGACTTGAGGACTCCTTATCCCCGAGGAACTCCATAGGGAGTGATATTGAATTATTTTTGTCGGGAAATGATTCAATTCTGGTTCCGCTGATGGTGGATAAGGGTAGATTGTTGTCTCCAAAAAAATTTATTAGCCGTCCTCGAGATCGAATGTAACTCTTAGGAGGGGTAAGGATAAGCCGAAGAGGAAGAAAAATATGGTCCCGATCTCTGATTTACATGATATTTTTCCAGACTGTAATTTTCAGGACGTACTGGTCTCCCAATCTATTAGTCGAGTCCTTGGAGAATTGACCTCGGAAGTTCAGGATCCTTAATGAATCTTGTTTCATTAAACTTAAGGTGTCTGGGGGATCGAGAGAAGCTATTATCGGTTAAGAACTATATTTTTTTATGTAATCCTACTTTTATTTTTATTCGGGAGTCAATGTAGTCTGCGGAATGTGCTATCATGTATTTTCATGCTATCTACCCAAATTCGCACATGGTTGCTATTGATACTGAGGGCCACTCTGGAAGGCTGGTGGCTCTGTGGGATCCCAGATTGGTGACCATGAGAGCTTTCAATTTCTTTGGAGGCATCCTCCTCTCGGGACACTGTCGAGGTTTACCTCACAGGATTAATCTCATTAACAAATATGCTCCCTATCAGGAAAGGCTTGTAATTTGGCGGAGATTGGAGGACAGTGGCATATTAATTCTACAAAACCTCGTCATAGTTGGTGACTTTAATTGTGTTCTAGATGATGATGAAATTTGGGGTGACAAAGGCAGACGGGATCAAATGGTGGATGTCATCAAGAATATATTCTAGAATGCAGGGGTAAGTGATATCTCTTTCACAACTAATAGTCCAATGTGGTTAAATGGCAGGAAAGGCAACGATTTCATTAGGAAAAGGCTACACAGATTTGTAATAAGTAATGGTTTGAGATCTAATATGGAAAAACTGAGAGTGAAAATTGGGGATCTAACGGTTTCTGATCATAGGCCAATAACATTATAATGGGATTTTGAAGAAAGGAAAGGTGGTATACCTTTTAAGTTTAATGGCACATGGTTGAGTAATGAATCATTCAATGTTTTGATAAAGGATTATTTGAAAACTCATAGAAGGATGAAGGAGATGTCAGCAATGTCTTATTTATCAATCACATGAGGAATTTAAAGAAATTGGTAAAGACTTGGGAGGGAAATTGGGGGGGAAAAAGAAAAAAAATGAAATGGATAGGTAGAGAAAGGGAAGACATTCGATGGACTATTGGGAAAAACTGAAGCTATTGGAAGAAGAATACAGGACACATCTCCTCATGGAGGAATAAGAATGGAGACTCAAGAGTAGGGCCACATGGCTCCAATGTGGTGATAAAAACACAAATTTTTTCCACAAAGTGGCAAATGGTAGAAGACGTGCAAACGCAATTTGGAATATTGAGGCAAATGGGGAAACTATGTGTATGACAGAAAATATTAAGAAGGCTGTGGTTGAGTTCTATGGGTCACTATATGAGAAACAATAAACAATGGACATAATATTACAAATGGATTATATTGAATATTTTCCTATCATGTTTGACTAGGAGGATCTGAATAATTTAAAACAGCGGGTCAGCACTGATGAAATTAAAGCTATTTTAAAATATTTTGCCATGGACAAGAGTTCAGGTTCGAACGGATGGACTCCGGACTTCTTTTTGCATTTCTTTGAAGAATTATACCCTGAGTTAATAAAGATGGTGGAAGAAGTTAAACAATCAGGGAGAATGCATGGGGCCATAAATTCAACTTTCCTTGCATTGATTCCAAAAAAGAAAGGGAAGATTACATTCAATGATTATAGACATATTTCTCTCTGCAATACCCTTTATAAGATTAATTCAAAAATTATTTCAGAGAGAATTAAGGGAACCCCGTCGAAGTATATTTCGTTGGAACAGGCAGGCCTTCTGAAGGATAGGAGCATCCACGAACCTGTTTTCATCACACAAGAAGTATTTCATTCTATGCAGACAAAGAATTTAAATGTGGTGGTCATGAAAATTAATCTAAATAAGGCATATGACAAGGTCAACTAGAATTTCTTAAGATTTTTTTTTTTTTTAAATCGGTCTGGATAGGGACTTGGTGGCTTGGATAATGGCGTGTATAAATCGGACTTCTATGGTTGTATTAATTAATGGCATAGCATCTAATTTCTTTAAACAGGGTCATGGATTGAGGCAGGGTTGTGCATTGTCACTGCTATTATTTATATTGATTATGGACGCTCTTATTTTGAAGATAAAGAAAGTAATGAACACCGGAAATTTTAGAGGGGTGGAAGTATGTTGTGAGAAGTTGGTGACACATGACGTCTTTGTTGATGACGTTCTTATTTTTGGGGCCAAGGAGAGAAGGAACTGGGAAGCGTTCAGGAACATTCTGAATGGTTTTTGTGAAGCATCAGGTATGTTGGTGAGCGTAGGTAAATATTTTATATATGATGCAAATGGGGAGGAAGAGGAACTTAATGAGCTGGGAACACTTTTTAATTTCAAAATTTCCCGACTCAGTAATGGTATGACTTATCTGGGATTCATATTAAATCTGACGAGGTATACATTGGACAATTGGAAATGGATAATAGAGAAATACAAAAAAAAAGATATTTGTTTGGTCATCTAGATGGTTATCTAGAGGTGGCAGGCTTATTCTATCTCAAGCGGTACTTCAACAGTACACAGTCTATTGGGCACATATCTTTCTGATACCAAAACAAGCATTAGTAGAGATTAATAGGATAATGGCAAGATTCATATGGAGCAGGGGCAAAGAGTGTAAATCCATTCATTTGGCTCGACTGGAGTGCATCACGAAGCCGAAGGAGAAGGGAGGTTGGGGGTTGCTGGACCTTGATACATTTGGGAAGTCACTTACCTTTAAATCCATGTGGAGATGTATAACTAAGGATAGCCTCTTGGCAGAGATCATAAGATTAAAATATATTGGTTTGAAGGATCCTGAGTACATTCTCATCTCAGGTTGGGAGGATACCAGATGCAGATCATAAATCTAGAGAGGTTTCGACAGGTGTTGGCCAATATTCAGAGAGAATCTAGAATGGAAATTTGGAAATGGTAATAAGATACAGATTGGTAGTCTATAGCTTCATGGTCATGGACGATGCATAAAATTGAAAAGTGATATCATTCACCAAATAAACCATAGAGGAACTTTTTACATGGGATAGATGATAAAGGAGTGGGTAAATGATATTCTGAGATGGAAGAATTACAGGAAGATGGGATTAGAAGAAAACAAAAAAGAGGATTGGGATTATTATATTACTTTGATCAAATGCTTGGGTTTGATAAAGGATGCAGCAGGTGACAGAGTGACATGGGGAGGGACTCCAATGGAATATTAGATTATCACGAAGGATTTCTATACTGCATTGACTAATAAAAGACTAGGACAGGAACTGGATAGTTGGTTCAAATATATGTGGAAGGATAAGGTCCATGTTAAAATGATCATTCTTATGTGGCTTATATGGAAAAATAGAAACCTGGCCTCGAAAAATTTGCAAAAGAAGGGTTGGCAGGGTCCTGGAAGGTGCTCTATGTGTGAAGATCATGAGGAAGACAATACACACCTATTCTATAGTTGTTCATTTGCCATGGATACCCTTCATTCTCTATGTCTGCACCTTAAATTACCGATTCCCGAGTACAGATCAATGACATATTGCATTAATTGGTGGTTCAGTAGGGGAGGCCATTTAAGAGCTATTCCTATATTATTACATTGGCATATATGGTGTGGTAGGAATAGGAAAATTTTTGAAGGTATGTTTTGTACACCTTGGGATAATTGCATAAAGGTTTATAGTTCCATGGAGAAGTTGAAGTTAAGTCAAAAACCTCCTAGTGATTTGTCTGAGAGGTTGAGACCATTTGAAATTCACTATCCAATAGGTTTTTTTGATGGGGCATCACAAAGCCAAAACTGTGGTTGTGGGACATGGTTAATGATATCACCGGATTGCCACTACAAAATCTACTGGAATGGAGGTAGAGGAACCAATATGCGTGCTGAAATTATATCTAGAGGAGCTTTGGGTATTTGGAGATTCGAAGGTTATCATCGAGTATTTGAACAAAGGAACACAACTAAATCCTGGCTCTCTTATTCATTGGTTGGAGAGGATCAAAGCATTGAAGAGAACATTCTACACAATCACTTTCAGCCACATATTCAGGGATATACCTTAATCACTTCGGTTAAGGTATAGGTTCTAAATTTTGTTTTTGACTAAGAGGGAAATAATGCAAAATAACAACGATAAATGGTGATACTTTGAAGAAGTTTTTTGTACAGCAAAGAACCAACCGATATGAAGAAGGCTGAGAATCTAAGGAAGCTCTATGTCAATGTATTTTTGATTAAAATATTTTGAAACCATAGATGAAAATGTAAATGTGGAATATGGATAACTTTATGATATAAAGAAGACATGTGCCCTGATACATTTATATAAACCAAAAGTATTTTTCTTGCTGAAAAAAATATATATATATATTTGATTGAGTTTTCATACATTGTATCTCTTGTAGTTTTACCGTGTATAGATGATAAGCCTACCGATAAGATTTACAGTGTACCCTCACAAGTAAAATTTGAATGAATAAGCTTTTGACCAATCACTAGTGTTACCATTACTAGTATCATTAGTGACGGATACAAAATGTACGATTGGTGAAAGAATATAAATGCAGAAATGGTTATGGTATTTGAAAATCTTGAGTGAGAGCAATATTCAATTACAAAAAAAAAAAAAAAAAATGTCTTTCCATTGTCAGCATTTACCATGAGTAGGATCACCTTAAATGAACATTGCCCCCTGAAGAAACATCTATAAAGAAGAGAATACTCAAATAAATCACTCCCTTAGCATTTACTATGAGTAAGGTCACATTAAATGGAGACTGGCCCTTGAAGGAAAGAATATATGAAGAAGAGAATGCCCAAAGGCCACAGTCCATTATAAAAGTAATGGAGAGGAAAATCACAAATTAAAATACTAAAGGGAATAGATTTTACATTTTAAATAGATAACCAAAGGCAATATATTATCTATCTTTTGCAAACAGAGCATAACACATTATCATTTCATGTCATTTTTAAATATAACTAATAATTTATTTTACGATGGTGAATTGTTAATTTGTTGGAGTAATTTGGGTATGGTCCAAGAGTATATCCAACTCAAGCCCAAGCAAGAGAAGGAATGAAATCACAAGGAATGTATCGAAGTTTCCATCAAGTAAGGGACTATTAGAATTCCAGTTTGTGAATATGTCAGAGTTGGGCTCAATAACTCATAGGGGCTTCAAATCAAATCTGCAAACCATTATTGTAGAATCCTCCTTCAACATCTAATGGAATTAGCCATCAAAGAAGATAGTAGATTCAATACTATTTAGAGAAACATCTCTCTTGCTAGATCAGAGCACAATTTAAAACGCAAGTATTGATTGTTTTTTTGTACTATTTTATGAAGGGTTTGTATTTACAAGGCTGTTGGAAGGTGCTGCTAGAGAATTATGAGGAGGAGGATTTGAGAGGGTTGAGAGGTCTAGACGGGACCTCCTGCCCTAGCTACAATGATATAAAAAGAAGGAAATTGGAGTGGTTACTTTCCCTCGAAGGATATTCTCTTTCTACTCTAGACCACATAGAAGGATTTACTTCTACAATAACTTAGAAAAGTCTGTCTTGAGGCCTATTTTAGACCGAATCCATCCTAACATACAATAAATTTAAGAGAAAATATATATTTTTGTATATGAATACCTTGCTGTAGAAATCACGTGAACAGTAGGAGGCTTGGGGAGGAGCCTTAAGCCCTTACATCCATGCTTTATATGTCTAGTAGATCAATATAAGTGGACGCATAGTTTATCATGAACTCACAATAATTTGAAGCAAGGTTAAGCAAGCCTGCCTTTCAAGATATCTGCTCTTGAGACTGCCTCTCTGAAATAATTGGACATTCATTATATAACTATGGTCTCGATATGATTTTCCTATAATATCATATGGCATATGCTTCAATATGATTATTTGCATTATGACATTTTATATATGTTTCTAATATTAATCTACTTTGGTATGGCTTCTCGTATTGGCAATGATGGGTATCAACCCATTCCTATATGCTCTCAACTTTGTGTATAACAGCTCCAATATGGCATTGCTATTATAGTAGTATAAGTTGGACCTTGATTTCATCAACTGTATTCATATTTATATATAGCATCTCTATGGATGATGGTACAATACATGAATATATAGAAGTGCATCCAATAGTTCAAATATGGCTTATGTGATCTATACGTATGGTATATTCCAACTCTCTATATTCATCGAGTTTTTTGTTATATTCACAATAGTAATATTCTCCTATATATATTGTCGAGAATAATGTTGAAGTGGAGAAGCTGCAATATCCTCCATCTAAAACATCAATACTCTTGATCACTTTGGGCCATATTGATTGTGTTCACAATCATGTTCCTTCAACAATATCAGCATTCATATATAAAGTCACAGTCTAAAGCTTATCGATCCTTGTTCAGTTTCGAGGAGAATCCATTTTTCACTTTAAAAACCTTTAATATCATCATTAAGGAAGAAATTATCTGAATACCAAACCTCCCTTGTGTCAGAAATCACTACAAGAAGTCAGGTTGACCATTGGACTCTCCATTAGCATAAGTCAAGGATGTTGCATGTATTCAGTCTTTAATGACAAGCATCAGAACCTAGAAGGCAGAAGATAGTTCGTCTTGACAAGTTTAAAGTGCATTAACTATTTTCCACATTCTTCTACAACAATACTGAACCTTGGAATAAATTCAATACATCAAATATAGTATTTGTGGCTAAGAAGTAACTTGGCATAATTTAAGAAATTCTTTGGTCTCTCTAGATGTTAATATTAGACTAGAAGCCAGGATCCATGGCATAATCAGACTTGGAAATCATTCCAAGGTTAAATTCAGATTAATTCCCTTGGAATCTTCAATTATTACAATATGAGTAATAAGGTTTTTCTGCTATCAAGATCGGTTAGTTGAATAAGCAGATCATGTGAGAGAGTTCACCTATGTATTACTAAGGTTTGGTATGCTAAAGTGTCATCTTAAAGATAAGAAGCATATTGATAAAAGGTTGCAGCAAGAATTGAGAGGGAGTTATTTTGATGACTTTGGCACATGGACCAAATGAATGGTGACTCGAAAAGTAGCAGGTTGTAGATAACTCTATGAATATAATTTTTACAAGGTCACTTTCCTTATATTTAGGAGTTAAGGACAAGTCATTGGATTATAATGATTCATCTATTTCTGATTCGTGACAAGAGGGACTTGAATTTTGAAGTTCAAATGATCACATCATCACCTTAAGAGGGAGTTATGAAACCCCTGGATTGATATAAGATGGTTAAATTCTCAAAATAATTATTCATCTATTGATTTTATATTTTACATTCCAGAAAATAAAACGATCCATACTTCATCATAGTAAGTTGCAGGGTTTTCGATATGTAAGAGAACTACTGGGTGCCACATCTTCCAAGATCCACCATATATTTGGTGTATATGAATACCTTGCTGTAGCAATCATGTGAATAGTAGGAGGCTTGGGGAGGAGCCTTAAGCCCCTCCAACCATGCTTTGGATTTCTAGTAGATCAGTATAAGTGGAAGCATAGTTGATCAAGAACTCATAGTGATTTGAAGCAAGGTTCAGCAAGTCTACCTTTCAAGATCTTCGCTCTTGATACTGCATCTCTGAAATAATTGGACATTCATTATACAGCTATGGTATTGATATGATTTTCCTGTAATATCATATGGCATATGCTTCAATATGATTCTTTGCATAATGAAATTTTATATATAATTCTCATATTAATATAATTTGTTATGGATTCTCATATTAGCAATGATCGGCATCAGCCCATTCCTATATACTCTCAACTTTGTGTATAACAACTCCAATATGGTATTTTTATTACAATAGTATAAGTTTGGCCTTGATTTCATCAGTTGTATTCGTATTTATATATAGTATCTCTATGGATGATCATATAGTACATGAATATATAGAAGTGCATCCAACAGTTCAGATATGGCTTCTATGCTCTCTTCGTATGGTATATTCCCACTGTCTATATTTGTTTAGTTTTTCGTTATATTTAGAACAGTAAGATTATCGTATATATGTTGTCGAGAATAATGTTGAAGTAGAGTAGCTACAATATCCTCCATCTAAAATATCAATACTCTGGATCACTTTGGGCAATATTGATTGTGTTCACAATCATGTTCCTTCAACAATATCAACATTCATATATAAAGTCACAGTCTGAAGCTTATCGGTCCTTGTTCAGTTTCGAGGAGAATCAATTTTTCATTTTAAATACCTTTAATAGCATCATTAAGGAAGCAATTAATTGAAGACCGAACCTCCATTGTGTTAGAAATCACTAGAAGAAGTCAGGTTGACTGTTGGACTCTCCATTATCATGAGTCAATGATGCTACATGTATTTATCCTTTAATGACAAGCATCAGAACTTGGAAGGCAGAAGACAATTCTTCTTCACCATTTTAAAGTGCATTAACTATTTTCCACACTCTTTTGCAACAATACTGAACCTTGTAATAAATTCAGTACATCAGATATAGTATTTGTGGCTGAGAAGTAACTTGGCATAATTTAAGAAATTCCTTGGTCTCTCTAGATGTCAATATCAAACTAGAAGCTAGGATCCATGGCATAATCAGAATTGGAAATCATTCCATGGTTAAATTCAGAGTAATTCCCTTCGAATGTTTAATTCTTACAATATCAGTTATAAGGTTCTTCTGCTATCAAGACCTATTAGTTGAATAGGTAGAGCATATGAGAGAGTTCACCTATGTATTAATGAGGTTTGGTATGCTAAAATGTCATATTAAATATAATAAGAAGTTTGATAAAAGGCTATAGCAAGAATTGAGAGGGAGTTATTTTGATGATTTTGGCACATGGACCAAAGGAATGGTGACTGGAAAAGTAGCAAGTTGCAGAAAGGTATATGACTATAATTTTGGCAAGGTCACTCTCCTTATATTTATTAGTTATGGAGAAGCCATTGGATTATAAGGATTCAACTATTTCTGATTGATGACAAGAGAGATTTGAATTTTTAAGTTCAGATGATCACATCATCACCTTAAGAGGGAGTTATGAAATCCCTGGATTGATATAAGATGGTTAAATTCTTAAAAGAATTATTCATATATTGATGTTTTCTTTTACATTCCAGTAAAATAAAATGATCCATACTTCATCACAGTAAGTTTTAGGGTTTTCGATATGTAAGAGCACTCCTAGGTGCCACATATTTTGAGATCCACCCTATATTTGGAGTATATGAAGACCTTGCTGTAGCAATCACGTGAATAGGAGGAGGCTTGTAAAGGAGCCTTAAGCTCTTCCAGCCATGCTTTGGATTTCTAGTAGATCAGTATAATTGGAAGCATAGTTGATCAAGAACTCACAGTGATTTGAAGCAAGGTTCGACAAACCTACCTTTCAAGATATTCGCTCTTGATATTGCATATCTGAAATAATTGGACATTCATTATATGGCTATGGTATTGATATGATTTGACTACAATATCATATGGAATATGATTCAATATGATTCTTTGCATTATGAAATTTTATATATGCTTCTCATATTAATCTACTTTGGCATGGATTCTTGTATTGGCAATGATGGCTATCAACCCATTCCTATATACTCTCAACTTTGTGTATAACAACTCCAATATGGTATTGCTATTACAATAGTATAAGTTTGACCTTGATTTCAACAGTTGTATTGATATTTATATATAGAATCTCTATGAATGATGGTACAGTACATGAAT
This sequence comes from Pinus albicaulis, assembly GCA_034641835.2. Taxonomy (NCBI): domain Eukaryota; kingdom Viridiplantae; phylum Streptophyta; class Pinopsida; order Pinales; family Pinaceae; genus Pinus; species Pinus albicaulis. The sequence goes on from CM076581.1 coordinate 1,099,772,907, forward strand.
ATATAGAAGTGCATCCAACAGTTCAGATATGGCTTCTATCCTTTATTCGTATGGTATATTCCCACTGTCTATATTCGTTGAGTTTTGCGTTATATTCAGAACAGTAAGATTCTCCTATATATGTTGTCGAGAATAATGTTGAAGTGGAGTAGCTTCAATATCCTCCATCTAAAATATCAATATTGTTGATCACTTTGGGCCATATTGATTTTATTCATAATCATGTTCCTTCAACAGTATTAGGATTCATATCTAAAGTCACAGTCTAAATCTTATCTATCCCTTTTCAGTTTCAAGGAGAATTAGTTTTTCACTTTAAATACCTTATAATAGCATCATTATAGAAGTGATTATCTAAAGACCAGACCTCCCTTGTGTCATAAATCACTACAAGAAGTCGGGTTGACCATTGGACTCTCCATTATCACAAGTCAAGTATGCTGCATGTATTCAGTCTTTAATGACAAACATTAGAACCTGGAAGGCTGAAGACAATTCTTCTTCACCAGTTTAAAGTGAATTAACTAATTTCCACATTCTTCTGCAACAATAATGAATCTTGGAATAAATTCAGTACATCAGATATAGTATTTGTGGCTGAGAAGTAACTTGGCATAATTTAAGAAATTCCTTGGTCTCTCTAGATGTTAATATCAGAATTGAAGCCAGAATCCATGGCATAATCAGACTTGGAAATCATTCAAAGGTTAATTTTAGAGTAATTCCCTTGGAATATTTAATTCTTACAATATTTAATAAGGTTCTTCTGCTCTCAAGATCTCTTAGTTGAATATGCAAATCATGTGAGAGAGTTCACCAATGTATTATCGAGGTTTGGTAACATGTCATATTAAAGATAAGAATCAGATTGATAAAAGGTTCCAACAAGAATTAAGGAGTTATTTTGATGACTTTGGCACATGGACTAAAGGAATGGTGACTGGAAAAGTAGTAGGTTGCAGATAGCTCTATGACTATAATTTTGGCAAGGTCAATCTCCTTATATTTAGGGGTTATGGAAAAGACATTGGAATATAAGGACGCAGCTATTTATGATTTATGACAAGAGGGAGTTCACTTTTGAAGTTCATATGATCAAATCATCACCTTAAGAGGGAGTTATGAAATACTTGGATTGATATCAGATGGTTAAATTCTCAAAAGAATTATTCATTTACTGATGTTTTCTTTTACATTCCAGTAAAATAAAATGATTCATACTTCATCACAGTGGGTTGCAGGGTTGTCTATATGTAAGAGCACTCCTAGGTGCCACATCTTATGAGATACACCATGGATGAATAATTGACTGAAGTCAGTTTCTCTAAGAAATCTTTTGGAAATACTGAGAGGGTGGGGTGAATCAGTATTCCTTTCAATTAGAGCATTAGTTAATCTTCAATTATTATCAATGTTTGTACAATGATAGCATAAAACAAGAGGAACACAAATGCACACAATTTTTAAGGTGGAAACCCACTTCGGGACAAAAACCACCTAATGCTTTTCTAATAATTCTTTAATATTCAACTCCAATTGAAAATGAAGCTCCAACTTCCTAGAATCTAGAAAAGAATTCTTCTCCAGCTCCCTCTGGATGGATGCTCCAACGCCTAAGATTCTTCAGTAGTCAACTGAACGGATGCCCCAACACCCAATGAGCTACAACTCACCCTAGCACCACCCTACCACCCTATAGAAGAATAAAATAAGAATGGACTCCCGTACCAGGGAAAATGGTCCACTTTACAATGATATAGAATGATGCAGAAGAAGAAGATATACTAGACCATAACCCAAACTTTGACACAACCACCTAATGATGATCCTAGACCTCCCAACACTACCTCTTCAACCCTTGGTAGATAGACACTAGTACAATTTTTACAATAATGTATTTACAATGACTTAGTACAATGATACCTTTACAATGATTGTATGCAGTGCTTCCCACTTGAAGACTTCATATGATGAACTTCTTGTTGTTGTTATGCACCTTGTTTGCTTCTCTTGTCATGCTACCCTCTGCTGCACCTTGCTTTGCTTTGTTGCCGTAGAAATTATGGTCCTTTGCAACCCTTGACAACACATGATCTAAATTTTTCTTTCCTTCTAGGAGCTCGATATTGAATCTGGTGTATCTCTATTATTTCAGATCCTCAATATCTTATTTTTGGCCTTGTATTAGTCCTCTCGAGCTTCTTTTCTAATGCCACATTTGACTCAATTTATTCTATGGAAAGTTATACCCAATCTCTCACAATTCCCTAATATGAACTATTTCAAAGAGAGTAAGCAAGCTTTACATGCATACATGTTAATAAGTTTTTCATTTATTCTAAAATTGATAAAGAGAATAGTGAAGACTACTCACTATTTTCCACTTTTATGGGAATTCCAATCCAATACTCAGAGAGAGAGTTATGATGAATTTACCAAGATCAATTCTTTGAGATGAATTTCAAGAGCTTGCAAAATACTTGACTTCCACAGAACATATCTCCAAAAATATTGTGCACCTTGATCTGAAATTTTTACAGCAGCTTCCTCAAGATTTTGGCTTCGCCGCATAAAAATTTCAGCTTTTTAACCTTCGTAGAAAAAAAGTTAGAGCGAAAATTCCACGATGACCCTTTTCAGATGGCCGAATCCCTTGCCTAAGGAGGAAATGAAGATCACAACTTATATAAATGCTTAAGTTGAGAGGGGCTTCAACAAGTGAACGTGGGAGGGATTTTAGGAGCTTAAAAAAAATATTAATTATGAATTTTCAATGACCCATGTCCCAACCCCATAGGGTTTTAGCCCACTAACTGGGGGTACAAACTTCAAACATGAATATCTCTCAAACCATGAAGAATTACATGGCGTGCCATATATCAATGGAAACATCTCGACAAGTAGAAACCATCAAAATCATTATTGACCCAGAATATATTAATTTGGTAGGTCAAAATTCCCATGCAATATTGGGTTAGCCCCTGGTGCTGCTTGGGTTGACATCAATGACAACCGCTGATCAACAATCTCCCCCTTTGGCATTGATGGCAACACAAGTACTCCCCCTACGATCATGACACCTCTTCCTACAACATTCTCTCCCCCTTTGACATCAATGGCAAAGGGTAACTCCCCCTGAAACACAACCATCCTGCGGACCTGTACACACTTCCACTCCCCCTGACACACAACTGTCCTGCAGACCTGTAATCTACTTCCACTCCCCCTTTATATTCTGAAAAAGGAAAATATAATGAGAACTTGGGAGAATCCCAAGCTTCTGGCGAAGATATTCCAATGCTGGCGAATATTTAATATGTGATTATTTTGGTGCTGCTTGGAATCTTGCTACTTGTCCAACTGCTTGCATAACATCTGGTTGGGAGGCTGTTACATATAGAAGACTACTAATCATAGATCTGTACAACCTTTGATCCACATCCTTAGATGAGTCGTCTATGCTCAATTTGCAGCCTGTTACCATTGGAGTAAGGATGGGTTTGCAATATTCCATTTTAAATTTCTTGAGCATTTCCTTGATGTACTTGGCTTGACATATAAATATTCCTTTCTCTTGTTGAGATATTTGAAGCCCTAAGAAGTATGTCAGCTCACCAAGTAAAGACATCTTGAAATCACTTTGCACCTTTGTAGTAAAATTCTTACTTAGTCGATCATCATTGCTACCAATTATTGTATCATCCTCTTTAGCTATTAGACATGCTTTAGTTGCTTCATCCAGAACATATATGTCATTTGGAGCTCGACTTGCTGTAGCCACAATTTCACCATACACTCCTTTCCTGATTTCACATTTTGTGGAGTTGAATAGTATTGTGTGTCCTTGATCACACATTTGTCCAACACTGAGCAAATTGTGATTCATGTTTTCAACCAATAGAACATTTTTGG
>CM076581.1:1099776918-1100080602 GCA_034641835.2 Pinus albicaulis
CTAGAACATCTTTGCTTCTGAGAGTGACAGTACCTGATCCTATAAAATTTGAAGATCCATCATTTCCAAAGGACACAGTTCCATCCTTCTTCTCTTTCAGAGATACAAATTTATTTCTATCTCTAGTCATATGCGTTGAGCAACCGCTATCAACATACCACACATCTTTGTTCTTTTGAGCCTTGAGAGCGAGAGCACAATTATCATTCTTCTTCTTCTTCCATGTTCGTTCATTCTGTGGCTTCGAAGATTCTTCTGGAGGATTTTCAAGTCTGCAGTCTTTGGCTATGTGTCCAAAGTTTCGAAATTTGTAACATTCAATATTATTTCTTAAATGTTCAAATCTATTGATGTTTCGCTAAGCCCTGGGAGGTTCATATTTGACAGATCTCCTGGAATTGTATTTTTTCCTAGGGTACGTGCGACATTCTACAGCTTTATGACCAAATTTTCCACATGAATAACAGTAGCCATAAAAAATATGTTGGTACCTGGATGGAAATTTTCATCGAGGAATTGTCTTCCAAGGTTGTTCTTGTGAATCTTGTCCAGTGAAGTCTACATGCATGTCAGATCTCATAGGTTCATTGTATTTTGTTGTAGAAGGTCCTGCTTCTTCTTCTTTGTAACCGATGCCAGTTCTGTCATTGTAAGATCGTTGATTGTTGATGAGTTCTTCCAATTCCCTTGAGCTGTTGGCATAGTTTTGGATAGTTTTTCCTTTCTTCACTTCCTCACGTAGCGAGACTACTTCGGCTTCTAATTCTTCCCTTTCTTGGTTTATTTCTTCCAACTTCTTTTGAAGTGACTCTTCAATGCATTTTTGTTCTTCAACTTCAATTTTGAGACCTTGAACTTGTTCTTCAAGAGTTTTGGAACGGATCTTCTCTGCCTTGAGATCTTTTATAAGCTTGATTTCTTCCTCATAAAATTCATCTATGGTCCATCCTTCTTCTTCGTTGTTTGATACCTCTTGCTTATTGTGCTTGGGTTTATTGTGCTTGGCCATAAACAATACTCTCTCATTAGCTTCTTCTTCACTATCATTGTCTTCATCGGATGATGAGCTATCTTCTTTAGAGAGAAAGTTCCTTTTGGATCCTTGCTTGTTGAATTTCTTAAAGCCTTTCTTTCTTTTTGAGTTGCCATTACTTTTGTTTGGACATTTTGCTACAAAATGCCCAACCTCATTACAGCTGAAACATATCAATGGAAGTTTACCTTTGAATTGTCCCTTACCAATTTGTAGTTTTCTCATGAAGTAAGCATATTCTTCATCTGAAAGACCTTCTTCATCATATCCCTTTTCTTCACACTTGCAGGTGCATGTCTTTTCAATTGAAGGTTGTTTATCCTTATTGGTTTTCTTAGATGCAACGAACGCAGTTTCTAGATGCGAAGTACCCTCTTCTTCATCAAGTCTCATGTCATATGCTATGAGAACTCCATGTAATTCCTCTTTGCTGAGTTTGTCCAGATTTGCACTGTATTCTAAGACCGATACCTTTGGGTTGAATCTCCCTGGTAACATTCTAAGAATCTTCTGTATAATAGTCTTCTCGTCAACTGGCTCTCCCAATCCTTCCAGAGTATTGGTTATTTCATCAACGTATTGAAAGTATGCAACAATGTTGCAATCTTCTTTCATTATGAGTTGCTCAAATTTTGCTCTATAGATTTGAAGCTTTGCTTCTTTGACATTTGAGTCACCTGCATGTATATTCTCAAGATTGTCCCATACATTTTTGGTAGTTTTACAACCCATCACCTTATGATAAGCAGATTCAATAAGTCCACTGATAATAATATTCTTTGCTTTTGCGTCATTCACCAAATTCTTCTTACCTTGTTCATCCGTGGTTGATGTAAATCCATTTTGAACAGTGTCCCATACTTTGTAACCTTGCGCCAAGAGATATACCTCCATTATTCCTTTCCAGAGTGCATAATGGTTTTCATTGAATAGAGGTACACCATTCTTGGTATGCTCCATGACCTTCTTCTAGCTATTAAACTTCTATTGAAGGAACCAAGCTCTGATACCAATTGTTGGAAATACTGAGAGGTGGGGGTGAATCAGTATTCCTTTCAATTAGAGCATTAGTTAATCTTCAATTATTACTAGTGTTTGTACAATGATAGTAGCAAACAAGAGGAACACAAATGCACATAGTTTTTAAGGTGGAAACCCACTCTCGGACAAAACCACCTAATGCTTTTCTAATAATTCTTTAATATTCAACTCCAATTGAAAATGAAGCTCCAACTTCCTAGAATCTAGAAAAGCATTATTCTCCAACTCCCACTGGATGGATGCTCCAATGCCCAAGATTCTTGAGTAGTCAACTGAATGGATGCCCCAACACCCAATGAGCTACAACTCACCCTAGCACCACCCTTCCACCTTATAGCAGAATAAAAGAAGAATGTTCCTGTACCAGGGAAAATGGTCCACTTTACAATGACATAGAATGATGCAGAAGAAGAAGATATACTAGACCATAACCCAAACTTTGACACAACCACCTAATGATGATCCTAGACCTCCCAACACTGCCTCTTCAACCCTTGGAAGATAAACACTAGTACAATTTTTACAATAATATATTTACAATGACTTAGTACAATGATACCTTTACAATGATTGTATGCAGTGCTGCCCAGTTGAAGACTTCATAGGATGAACTTCTTGATGTTGTTATGCAGCTTGGTTGATGCTCTTTTCATGCTACCCTCTGTTGCACCTTGCTTTGCTTTGCTGCCCTAGAAAGTCTGGTCCTTTGCAACCCTTGACAACACATGATCTAGCTTTTTCTTTGCCTTCTAGGAGCTTGATATTGAATCTGGTGTATCTCTGTTATTTCAGATCCTCAATATCTGATTTTCAGTCCTATAGTATTCTTCTAAGTTTTTTTTCCAATGCCACAGGTCTAATCCAATTTGGATTCTTCAAGGGATAGTTATACCCAATCTCTCACAATGCTCTAATTATGGACTGTTTCAGTAGAGCACACTTGTATGGAATGCCACGTGTCATTTTTTTTCTTTATTTGGCTCTGAAATTGATATAGAAAAAAGTAAAGGCTATGCACTATCTGACACTTTTTACGGAATTCGAATCCGATACTCAGAGAGAGAGCTATGACGAATTTACCAAGGTCACTTCTTTGAGATGACCAAAGGAGGAAATGAATATCACAATTTATATAAATGCGTAAGTTGAGAGGGGCTTCAACAAGTGAACGTGGGAGCGATTTTAGGAGCTTAAAAATATTAATTACGAATTTTCAATGACCCATGGCCCAACCCCATGCTGTTCTAGCCCACTAACTGGGGGTACAAACTTCAAACATGAATACCTCTCAAACCGTGAAGAATTACATGGTGTGCCATATATCAATGAAAACATATCGACAAGTAGAAACCATAAAAAGCATTATTGACCCAGAATATATCAATTTTGTAGGTCAAAATTCCCATGCAATATTTGGTTATCCCCTGGTGCTGCTTGGGTTGACATCAATGACAACCGCTGATCAACAAAATCATGACTTATTATGAAGTTTCCCATATTGAAGAATCTACTCTGTCGCAACAAAATTATTTCGTATAGCTTTGTATTGTTAAAATATCATTGATGACTTAAGAATTTTGGAGCGTCCCTAGTATTGTTGAAGATCCCTTAAAGTCTAGTGTGTATACCTTGTGAAGATTTGTTGATTTGTGAAGACATAAAAATGTAATAAATTCATGTATAAGTCAGTTGAATCCAATCCTTGCTTAATGTAATACAATAGTTTTTTTTTACTTATGCATAGTGTTTATGCACATTAGACTATTAATAAAACTATCAAGCATTCATCCATCAGCTTAATTTTGCAAATTGGTGGAGCTTTATTCACTTATATTGTACAAGGAAGGACACTTATCACGATGGAAAATTAATCAAAGTAGTTTATCCCATTGATAAGAGATATCAGTTGGGTCCCTTCACCTTTCAACCTTCTGCTCTCTCTCTCCTAATTAATTTTCTTCCCATTTTGACAATTACATAGTTTGATTTTGGTAATTGTGGAAATGGGTTTGGTAGAGTTTTTTTGGAACCGTTGAGAAGACAGAGATACTACAATTGCATACCCCAACCACATGTAATCTTGTACTATTCATAGAGAAGTAGGCCTCACGTTATTCTCATTGCAGAAGCTTCTGGCATATGCTCACAAGAAAAACATAGTGCGACAAGGAAGAGTGATTTTGGAAATTTCTATTATGATGAGGGAATCAAGTGGAATGAAAAGGTTTGTAGAGAATCCCTAGAGTGATACCAAGAACCTAGAGCAAAGTACTCTTGAACCGTTGGCTTTTGGTTTAGAGGAACTCATATTTTTGCCCAAGAAATCTCATAAAGAAATGGTGATATTTGAGGGTAATGGTGGTCTTGATCCATCACATAGACCAACCAGGCCTAAAAGGACTTACAATGTTCATAAGTCTAAGCTCAGTGTGCCTCGTACCTTGTGCGTTGACAACTTCCTAGATTCAGAGGACAAGAATAGAAACATGCCCCTGAATTCCAACATTGTACATAGTTCAACAAATACAAATCAATGTGCCTTTGTAGTTTTTTCTAAAGTTCTCAATTTTTCTTCCAACTCTGCTCATGAATCTACTAGCTCCACGAACTCATCCATGGTCAAAGGGAGACCGATTTTGGTTTTTATCTGGCTAAGGCACACTCACAGAGAAGACCTTCTTCACTACACTTTCAAGAAGCAAGGAAGGAAAGGCTAGCAAAAATAATAAATGAACATATTATTATTGTGGGAAGCCAGTTCATGTTGCCTATAATTGTACAATTCATGCCGCTGATTTTCTTGAAGGGAATAAACCCCATCCCCTACCCACATAGATGATTTGTAGTTTGGCTTCATGACCCTACACAAAATGACTTCAAATCTAGGCAGTCTATACTCTTGACTGTCGCAACCTGAAATCTCATCATAGAAATTATGGAGGCTAATCATGAATGTGAACCATCCAGAATATACCTTGAAGCTTCTAAAAAAATGGGGGAAATATTAGATAATAACACATGTATCAATAATATAATTCAGTGCATGAACATAAATTGGAGGCAGAATGCATCAATTTCAAGGCTACAAGAGCCCTCCCTAATAGGCCAAATAGGCCTACAACTATCCGTCTCACCACAGACCAACCTCAAATATGATGTTTAATTATATATTTCTTTTGGATTCATACTGATGTACAATGTAGGAGGATCACACTAGAGTTCTGAATATCCTGCAAACATTTTGCATGCAGTTTCCCAGGAAAAAAGCGGCCAACATGAGAGGCCACCCAGGATACCCTGGGGAGTCTATAAATCATTCTCCTAAAATCCCAGTTAATGTAATTTATATTTCTTTGTCATTTTGGTTACCATGTTTTTGGAGCTACAGGGAACCTAATATCCATGTGAGCCATAGATCTCTAAGCCAAACTACCACATCTGGTTTACAACACATTTTTTGTTTCTTATAATTTTCTAAGGGTTGTTACCAGATATCATAATATTTCAAAACCACATTTTTTTTCTCCATTCAAGGTGACATATAAAATGGTAAAATGTGTTCTCCACCTCCTTAACCAAATCATGGAAAATTCCATGAAGAGCCACCTCACTACCCTCATGTTCAATGTAATAGGAACAGTGTAATGATTCTGAAGATTTCTTGGAAAGTTTAACTATAGAGCTAACAACCGGAACTTAAAGAAACAAAAAAAGCATATCTAAAATGATAGAATACAAATTCTAGATACACAATTTTTCACCATAAAAGAAGCCATATTAAGCTCTAAGTCACCTATTCCTGTTGTCAGACAAGCCAACCATACAACCATAGTTTGGAATCTCGAAGGGTATTTCTGTGGTAATACAAAAGTGAAGGATTGATGAAACAATATATCTATGGAGCTTTTATCAAAGATAGCAACTACACTCTGAAGAGTGTGAATAGTTTAACTATAGAGCTAACAACCGGAACTTAAAGAAACAAAAAAAGCATATCTAAAATGATAGAATACAAATTCTAGATACACAATTTTTCACCATAAAAGAAGCCATATTAAGCTCTAAGTCACCTATTCCTGTTGTCAGACAAGCCAACCATACAACCATAGTTTGGAATCTCGAAGGGTATTTCTGTGGTAATACAAAAGTGAAGGATTGATGAAACAATATATCTATGGAGCTTTTATCAAAGATAGCAACTACACTCTGAAGAGTGTGAATAGTTAATTGTTGATCAGCTCAGATCTGTGATCTAACACGCTTGTTTGTGGCTTAGTGGAGGACAACCTTTCCTGTGGAAATACCAGTTGAAGGATCTGGTACCTACATATGCACACAGTGACTTGAACACGTTATGACAATGTTATAATGTTTTGTGATAACTTGTGATGGAGCCATAAGGCTATAATAATAACACTTACATATAGTACATCACCTATAAGAAACTGTGGAGGCATTATTCGTACATGTGAATTTGTTAGGTCCCTATATTACTAGTATAGTCCCTTATTATTGTTAGTGTAACCCCCTTATTGTTATTGTTGTACCCCTGTAACCCCAATATTGTTATTATTGTGCCCTTATATTATTATTTTTAGGTCGGCTAGGATTATATTGTGATCGCATGGACTCCTATATATAGAAGGAGGTTTTCTCATTTGTATCATCCAAGAATTGTTCATTTATGTAATGTATTTGACGTTTCCCCCTCAAAGTGGCTGATTTATAAGGCTTTGATCTCTCTTTTCTTCTATTTTTGGAGATGGTTTCATAACATTTGGTATCATAGCTTTGGATTATAGGGTTTTGCTGCTCCAAATAGGTCATCGTGGAATTTTCGCTATAAATTTTTTTCTACGAAGGTGAAAAATATTAAATTTTTATAGAGAGAAGCTAAAATCCTAAGGAAATTCATGTAAAAAGTTCAGATCTTGGTTTGCAATATTTTCGGAGATATGATCTGTGGAAGTTAGGGTTAATTCGGGCTCCTGGATTTCACCTAAAATAGGTCATCGTGGAAGTTTCTCTATAAATTTTGTTTTACTAAGGTTCAGAAGCTGAAAGTTTTAAAGAGCGAAGCCAAAATCCTAAGGAACGATGTGTAAAAATTTCAGTTCTTGGTTCGCAATATTTTTGGATATATGATATATGGAAGTTAGGGTTGTTTTAGGCTCCCGAATTTCATCTCAAAGAGGTGACAGTGGGAAAATCGTCATAACTCTCTCTATGAGCATCAAATTGGAATTCTGTAAAAATTGGATGCAATTACATTGTTGTAGTTTCTTGTGTATCAATTTGATAGATAAAGGAGGAAACAATGACACATGGCACTCCATACAAGTTCACTCTATTGAACCAGTCCATAATTAGGTCATTGTGGGAGATTGGGCATAACTTTGCCTTGAAGAATCCAAATCAGGTCAGACCTGTGGCATTTGAAATAAGCTTCAGAGGGTTACAACATGTCTGAATTTCATATATTGAAGATCTTAAATTACAAAGATAATTCAGTTTCATTATTGAGCTCCTTAAAAGTAAGAAAAATGTGTGTATTTTTTTTCGAATTTCATAAGTATTGTGTGAAAAATTAGTTTGAATTGATTCCAAGGGAATATTGTAGAATAGATATCGGTATTGGGTTCTAAAATGTCTCCTAAAAATAATTCAACACCCATTAAGCCTTTATAAGGCTCTACTATGACTCATGAAGATGAAGAACTACAACATGCCATGTCAAAATTACAAGAGCTAGTGCACTAGATTTTGCTCTCGCATAGAGAACCAAAAAATGAAATGGAAGTTTTGAAGAAAGGTATGGAAGCTAAGATGGATGGTTTGAAGAAACTCATGGAAGGCATGGAAGCTGGCATGGAAGTTAAGATAGATGACATGGAATAAAAAATGAAAGACAACATGGAAAACATGAAGAATGATCTAAAAGAAGACATGGAAGGTTTGACAAAGTTGATACAAGAAATGTTTCCTAATGGCAAAAAGATAGTAGAGGAAACTCATGATGAGAACAAAATAAATGTTAATCATTATTTTATAAACTCTAATGCTGGATGGAAGAACCACCATATTACAAAGATGGATATGAGGAAGTTTGATGGCAAGGATCCCATGACATGGATACTACAGATGGAGAAATATTTTGATCTCAATAATGTGAAAAACACACAAAAGGTACGCATTGCAACTTTACATTTAGAACAAAAAACATTTGTATGATATCAATAGCTTTCCTCTCGTAAAATTTGTCAATTCGTCAATTTTTATGGAGGAAATGATAGCACATTATGAGGATACAAAGAGAAACACCTTCTTTTTTCAATAGATAAATCTCAAACAAAAGGTTTTAGTGGTGGAGCATATTGAGCACTTCAAAAAATTGAATATAAGGGTAACTAATATTCCAGAGGAAAATGAGATTGATGTCTTCATAGGGACTTTGAAGGATAACATCCAACATGAAGTTTGCATTTGGGAATCTGATTCATTGCAAAAGGCATTCAGATTGGCAAGAAAAATTGAAAGTAAAATTATGGTGACAAGGAAGCCTACCACTCACATATATAAAGATGGGAGTGTTGCTACTCCTAGACTTCCACAACCTTCAAGGTTGACACCACAACAATTGGAAGAAAAAAGAGAAAAAGGGCTTTGCTACAGTTGTGACAGAAAATACACTAAAGGTCATTAGTGTGCTGAGAAGAAATTATTTTACATAACTTGTGAAGAGGAGGAGGAAAATGAATAAGAAACTTCAAAATAAGAGGATAAACACCAGAAACCAACCCTAGAAGAAGAAGAAATCAGTCCAACCATATTGTGTAATGCATTGGCAGGCATTACCACTCCTCAGACTCTCAATATATAAGGACATATCAAGAAGAAAAAGGTAATAGTGTTGATTGATTCGGGTAGTACCCATAATTTTATTCATTGTAAGGTAGCCAAGGAATTGAACTGTTACCTATACCCAGCACCAGAATGTCAAGTGATGGTTGCAAATGGAGGAACTATAAATTTCTCTGGAAAATGTCATAATATTAAGCTAACCATGGGGGAATATGTATTGAATATTCCAATTATTTCCATTCCAATGGGAGGTATTGATGTTGTACTAGGAGTACAATGGTTACAATCTTTGGGGATGGTAGCTTTTAATTTTCAAGAAATTTTCTTGAATTTTTTCCCAAAGGAAAGGAATTCGAATTATAGGGTATCGCACGAAAGTTGGGAAAAATAATAACCTCTAATGTCATGACAAAGATTCTGAAGAAAGAACAAAGAGGCGTAATTTCACAATTATGCTCACTAGAAGTTCCAATATCAAAATCATCTATTTCTCCATATCTCCAAAAAGTCTTGGAAAATCATTCCAAGGTATTTGAAACTCCCAAAGGACTCCCACCTACTCATGATCATGATCATGTTGTTCATTTGATTCCAGGAAGTGTTCCTCCAAACACCTGGCCTTACAGATATCCTTATGTCCAAAAGAGAAAAATTGAACATATGATTGTAGAAATGTTAGAGGCTAGTATAATTCAACCTAGTCAAATTTCTTTCTCTATCCGAGTAGTGTTGATGCACAAGAAGGATGGATCATGGCAAACGTGGCCAAATTATAGGGAGCTCAATAAGATCACTATTAAAGATAATTTTCCCATTCCTGTGATTGATGAATTATTCGATGAATTACATGGAGCAATTTATTTTACCAAGTTGGATATTAGTTTAGGATATAATCAAATTAGACTTAAGACAGAAGATATTTCGAAAATAGCATTTCGAACTCATGAGGGTCATTATGATTTTTTGGTCATGCCTTTTGGCATTACCAATGCACCTTATCATTTGAAGGGTTAATGAATTCCATTGTCAAACCCTTCCCTAGAAAATTTGTGCTAGTGTTTTTTGATGATATACTAATCTACAACAGGTCTTGGAAGGATCATGTTCAGCATGTTGACATGGTGCTCAAACTATTGGAGGAGAAACAATTATATGAAAAAACATACAAATGTTTCTTTGGAGAAAAAGGTGGAATATATGGGTCGTATTGTATCTCATGAGGGTGTTAAGGTAGACCCTAACAAAATTAAATCCATTAAGGAATGGAAATTACCCACAAACATAAAGCAGTTGCGAGGATTTCTCGGGTTAACAGGGTATTATCGCAATTTTGTTAAGAATTATGGGAGAATAGCATCACCCCTAACAACATTATTGAAGAAAGATGCATTTTCATGGACTCCTAAAGAAACTAAAGCCTTTAAACATCTTAAAGAGGCAATGTGCCTAGCACCGGTCTTAGCTATGTCATACTTCAAAAAAACATTTATTATGGAATGTTATGCCTCAAGAAATGGAATTGGTGTTGTTTTAATGCAAGAAGGAAAACCCATTTCTTTTGAAAGTCGTCCAATCACTTTTTGGAACAAATACTATCTTCAGAAGAGCAGCAAAAATGGGTCATAAAGTTGTTGGGTTATGACTTTGAAATCATCTAAAAAAAAGGGAAGCTAAATGCCGTCGCATATGCACTCTCAAGAAAGGATGAAGAGGTGGAAGCATTGCTTTGTGCCATTTCTATTATCCAACCAAATTGGATAACCGAAGCAAGGGATGAATGGAATAAGGACGAAGAAGTGTGTACACTCATTCAAAATTTGCAGCAAGATCCTAGTACATCTGATACATTTAGTTTGAAAATTGATTCCTTATGGTGCAAAGGTCACTTATATATTTGTAAGAATTCCAAACTAAAACAAAATATTCTTTTGGAATTTCACACTTCTCCTTTAGGAGGACACTCAAGATTTTTAAAAACTCACTGCAGGGTGAAGAAATATATTTTTTGGGATGGTCTTAAATCTGATATTCAAAATTTTGTGGTGGAATTTTTGGTTTTCCAGCAAAATAAAATTGAGACAATTAAGACCCCGAGTCTTATACAACCTTTAACCATTCTAAGTCAACCTTGGGAGGATATTTCAATGGATTTTATCATAGGTTTACCTAAGTCTGAACAAAAGAGTGTCATCATGGTGGTAGTTGATAGATTTTCCAAGTATGCACACTTTTGTGCATTATCTCATCCATTTAAAGCAAGTACAGTTGCTATTGCATTTATGGAAACAATTAAAAAGCTACATGGAAGCCCAAATATTATTTTAAGTGACAGAGATCCCATTTTTACTGGAAATTTTTGGATGGAATTATTTTCTTGTTTGGGTACTCAACTAGCTCATAGCTCATCTTATCATCCTCAATCCGATGGTCAAACTGATATAGTCAATATGTGTTTGGAAGGACATCTCTGTTTTTTTGTATCTAATAAAAGAACACAATGGATCAAGTGGTTACCTCTGGCTGAATGGTGGTATAACACTTCCTTCCATACTGCAGCAAAAATGGCCCCATTTATGGCACTTTAAGGATATCATCCCCCGTCCATAACATCATCTTTAAGAGAAAATTATAAGGTTCAAGCAATGGAATATCACATCGAGCATCAACAAGAATTTGTCCCACTCGTAAAGGATAACCTAAATTTGGCACAAAATCGAATGAAACAACAGGCAGATAAACATCGTAGCGAGAGAATTTTTTATGTAGGAGACTGGGTATTTTTATGGCTACAACCATACAAACAAATTTCCCTCAAGCAATCTAATAAGGATAATAAATTATCACTAAATTACTATGGTCCTTACAAGGTGTTGCTAAATATTGGTTCTATGGCATACAAATTGGAGCTTCCTGCTTCTTTGCAAGTGCATCTAGTTTTCCATGTTTCATTCTTAAATAAGGTTATAGGTGACAAACTTCCAGTTAAAACAATATTTCCAAAACTTGATGAGGAAGGAAAAATCATATTGGAACCTGAAGCAATCACAGAAACAAGAACTCGATAGCTATGAAATCGATCAATTTCAGAGTATCTCATCAAGTGGAAGAACTTACCCACTGAAGATTCTACATGGGAGGAAGAGAATTTTATACGGAAGAATCCGAAGCTACTCAAGCATTGAGGACAAAACTTTTTTGAACAAGAGGGGCATGTTAGGTCCCTATATTACTAGTATAGTCCTTTATTATTGTTATTGTTGTACCCCTGTAACCCCAATATTGTTATTATTGTGCCCTTACATTATTATTGTTAGGTCGGCTAGGATTATATTGTGATCCCATGGAATCCTATATATTGAAGGAGGTTTTTTCATTTGTATCATACAAGAATTGTTCATTTATGTAATGTATTGGAGGTTTCCCCCTTGAAGTGGTTGATTTCTAAGCTGTTGATCTCTCTTTTCTTCTATTTTTGGAGTTGGTTTCATAACAACAGTCAATGATGGGGACCTGAAATTTGAATAATATTGGACAGGGAATCATTGAATAGTTTTGGAGAAAATTGAAACATTTAACAGTGCAAAATTTGGAAATTCATTGAATACACCTTGAGGCATCATTAAATATAGTTTGGAGTTTTCTTGACACATCACCAAGCATTGTTGAAGACTCTTTGAATTTTGGAGGGAATATTTATTAAGGAAAGTGGTTTGTGGAGCTTATCCTTTTGGATCTATTTGGTGGGGATCGTATTTGGAGCAGTGATTGAAAACCAAATCATGTAAAATTCCATGAAGAGCCACCTCACTACCCTCATGTTAAAAGTAACAGGAACCGTGTAATGATTTTAAAGAGTTCTTGGAAAGTGTAACTATAGAGCTAACAAGTGGAACTTAAAGAAACAACAAACAAAAAATATCTAAAATGATAGAAAATAGATTCTAGATACACAATTTTTCACCATAAAAGAAGCCATATATTGGTGATAATGATCATGATTATGCTCTCCAGTTTAATATGTTTTTCATTAGTAGCAAGGTAGCCTCTACCTTTTTCCATGCATAAATTAAGAATAAAGATCAGAAAATTGACTCTGGTTTCTTTAAAGCCTCTGACAAGGATTGCAATTCAGAGAAGTCTAGTCTCAACCACTACAGCCCTATTCCCAAGTAGATGGGCAATAGGAATACAACTAGAGAAAATGAATGTGTATTTACCACTAGCCCAAATCCCTTGCACAATAGGTGAACCAGAAAGATTGTATGATATTATTTCACCATGGAGGCTGATGATCAACCTAGGGTTGAGATTTTAGTGCAAGAAAAACCCAATTATATCTATCTTTCTATATATGTCTATTACTATTAGTATATCTATATACCTATATCTATGCAAAAACTGAGTTGTGTTAGAGATTTAGGCTGTCTGAGAAACTATGTTGAAGATGTTCATGGCATCCATGAACAGGACCAACCAAAAGGAGTATTGTAACATAGAGACGATTATGCTATTTGATCATAGCTGCAATCTTTTGGTGTAGTAAGTTTAATTGTGGTAGGTAGAGTATTGGCTCATCATTTTTTCATGGACCTAATTTTGTCTCAATATATATTATTTTTATACATATGTTGATATATGCCACTTTTAGCTTCTGGAGCATTGGTTTCATGTCCCAGAAGCTCAACCTGGGGTTAAATCATTCTATGTTTGTAGCAAACAACAGTAGATTTGTTCTTTCCAATGGTTAATTGGAATCTATTTTATACATTTGATGTCTATGTGTAAGCTCTAAGTCATCTATTCCTATTTTCAGATGTGCATACAGTGTCAATTATGAAACCTCCCTATATCGCTAGTGAATTATTTGCGAGTGCATAGAGTAGAGGGGAAGTTTCAGTCATTAGTCTGCACTGGAAATTTGTAAATAGAAAATATAAGGGAAGGTTAGATTTCTTATTTCATTATCAATGGGGAGGCTAATTGAGAAATCAAAATCCTATATAGTGGTGATATCCTTGCAGTTTGGATATGCGGGTATGAACTTTAGCTTACAGGTTTAATTGGGGTGAAAACTGCTACCATAAAAGGTCTATGGTGAGCCCCTAATATCCTTCAAATTTCATCTAAACCAATTGCTTTGAGAAAAAAAAATCTTGTTGTAAAACGTGCATACAATGTCGATTATGAAACCTCTCTTGTCCTGCTAGTGAATTATTTACGAGTGCATAGAGTAAGAGGGGAAGTTCGAGTCATTACTCTGCACTAGAAATTTGTAAATAGAAAAGATAAGGGTAGGTTAGATTTATTATTTCATTATCAATGGGGGGACTAATTGAGAAATCGAAACCCTATATGGCGATGATATCCTTGCAGTTTGGATATGTGGGTATGAAATTTATCTTACAGGTTCAATGGGGGTGAAAACTTCTGCCATAAAAGTTCTTTGATGAACCCCTAATATGCTTCAAATTTCATTTAAACTAGTTTCTTTGAGAAATAAAAATATATCAGAAAGTTTGAATGTTATGAAGAAGAAAATGACTTCAAAAATCATAAATAAATATGCAACATTAACTTATATGAAGAGCCATATTTTTAATCAAAGAAAACAACTTCAAAAATTATAAATAAATCTACAACATTAACTTACACGAAGAGTCATCTTTTTAATCTTTTTCATTCCTCAGAATTTATTCAACCGAGGGAGCACTGCAGAATCTTCAACCAAGAGAGCATTGTAGAATCAAGAGGTTCTTCAAGACCATCGTGTTGGCTTCTAAGTAGTTGGGTTTCCCCAGAAAAATAGATGCCAGGTGGGCTCGATTCCCATGTTTTTAATCTTGTTCATTGATGAGAATTTCTTCAACTGAAAGAGCATTACAGAATCAACAGGTTTGTGAGGAGAAATGCTTTGGCTCCTAATTTCTTGGGTTTTCCCAGATAAATTGATGCCAGATGGGCTCGATTCTATAATAGGTTTGCTAGAGTTGGGGTAAGGGGAAGAGTTGTACTAGAGCCTCACTAGGGAATTAGCTTTTCCAGAGTTGGGGTAAGGGGAAGAGATGTATCGTTAGGTAAAATGTGCTACATACTATTCTGTCGAAGATAATAACATACAATACCATTCTTCATAACTAATACTTTGGGGAAAAGCGTAATTTTTTGTTTGAACCCATAAATCATCATCAGACGTAGGCATATACTAAGCGCAAAGAAGCAGCGTGCAAGCAGCGTGTAGGAGATGTTATTTTCCTACATTTGGAATGTATTGTTCGCTTGTGATAGGTTAGGTGAAGCTTCTATGCCTCATGGTAATCACCTTCCCTATGTTGTTAGGTGAGACTACATGAGTTTTCTTTCTAATTTAAAGCATAAATTTTTTTCAAGGGACAAGTCATAATATACTAATTTGTAAATTCTATCTCCTTACCTAACGAGAAACGAGGATAAGCTGATTGATGTGCAGGTTTCATCATTCTACCTTCTTACCTTGACTACTGATACAAACGAAAGATGGGAGGGCTTAATAAGATAGTTCTAAGGAGATGGATATCAAAGGCAAGTGAAACATGTTTTTCAAAGTTTTGGGTCCATATCCCGGGTGGATGTCACATCTATCGTATCATTAAAAGATAGGAAAGTCTGAACTAGGACTATGGAGTTGACAAATTTTAGGCTCAGAGTCTTAACGAATCTCTCTAATGACTATGTCTAATGGTTTAGGCTAGGTTACAAGGAGAAAAGGTAAAAATGGCCTTTTTAAAGGTATGGTACTAGATAAAAGGCTTTGAGAAGAAAATATATATATGTACTTTATGGAGGCTAGGGGTAGGCACATGCTATTAAATAAATGTAGAGTGAACTAAATACCTAAACATGATTTCACATGTTACTGAAACCATGAGGAATCTATCCAAAATAAACATGTAAAATAATGTAAGTATAAGCAATATGTGGAAAAAAAAACAGGAAAATGCATTGGTCTATGTCGGTCGAAAAAAATAGGAGAATACAAAAATATACAAAGAATCATTTTCATCTGGAGAATACCTATCACCAACTGTGGAATGTGAGACAATAAGAAGAGACCAAGAGTCGATACCCATCACCAAAATGGAAGACCAGAGATACCCGTCACCAAGCACAAAATCATAGATCCAATTAACAATGGAGATGAAGATTAGAGTGTGAATATATATATGTTTCCCAACAAAAAATGGAGGGAAAAGTTTGGAATTGGAGGGAAAAAATGGAGGAAATGGAGGGAAGTAGTGGGACTTAATATTTAATTTTTATTTTTACCTTCAATACTAATTGTTAATTTTTATATTAATTTATTAATTTATATTAATAAATTAATTTATATTGTAAATTAATTCATTTATTAATTTATAAAAAAGTTTAAATCTAATAATGATTGAAGAATGGTTTTGCCAAAATCTCTTTATAAGGTTATTGATTTCCTCTTATTTTAATTTTCTTAAGCCTCATGTTCAATACTCATTCTTTAATAATTTTTGGTTAACCGATGTGTCAACATATGTTTTTGTTTTTTTTTGGAAATAAGATTGATTGGTTTGGTGGTTTAAGAAACATTGAAATAGTTTCTCTCCATGTAACTTAGCTTCAAAATTTAGTTTCATTGAAGGAAAGCTATATACATTCCTAAAAAAATAAAATTCATTTCACCTAAAGATTAAACATAAACTTAGTCCTATTATATTCCTATTCTACTAAATTTCTTTGTCTTTACATTGATGTGGAGTGTTATCATATTGACATCATTACCATATAATAAAGTTTTTTCAAATTTACATAAATATATTTGAGGAAGGTTCAACTAACCATTCTTCCAAGACTATACTCTCAAGGAGGTATATCAAGTGGAAGGATTAGCTACCCTTTGCCAAAATATGGTATTTGGATGTTATTCATGTAGATGAAAGATTGTTTGACCATTCCCCCAAGGTAGTGTGATCAAGGGTGTGTATCACTTGGAAGGGATGACTCGCACTTCCACTAGGATAGTAGTTTATTAATGAATATGAGAAAGAGGAATGGTTAACTGACCCTTCCTCAAATATTTTATTCACCTCAAATGTCATATAGAAGAAGCATCAGTCAACGCTTCCTTCATGATAGTATGAATAAGGAGGTGGATCACTTAAAAAAGTTGGTTGAACCTTCCTCCACAATAGTAACCTCAAAGAATATAACCATAGAGAAGTATTCCGGGTAAGGGTTAGGTAGCCTATTGTATATAACAATACCCTCAAGGAGGAAAATCAATTGGAAGCTATAGAAATTATATAACTTATGAGTTATATGTCCAAGATTCTCCTGATATCACACTATTTTAACTTCATGAAAAATACATAATCTATTCCACCATTGATCATTTGCGGAAAATAAATCAAGATTGCAATGCACACATGAAACAATAAAAATTCACATACATATGAACACAGTGTTTAACAGGAAATCCTGAAGCTTAAAACCCCAACTATCTGTATATAATATATGTCATAGATATCATGTAAAAATCCTCATACAAAGCTTATCACAAGATCTCAATACAATACAATCACTACATACTAATCAAGCCCGATCTTGCAAATCCATGCACCGATCTTTGCCACCTGCTAGCCTGCCTCTACTGCACAATCCCTGCTGAAGAATGGCTTTGAATGAACTCGAATTGCTCTAGCCTTGCTCACGCAATCCTCATAAGAATCTCCACTAAATTTGTGGTGCAAACAATGCAATACTATAGTCACAACTGATAGTCACACTTGCTCTTTCACCTATCTCTCCACTGGTCTCCACTGAAACTGCCATGCAATGTATTTAACTTATGTATTATTCAGTTGATTAATGAGTTATTATTTAGTGAATTAATTAACTAATTAATTCACACCACTCTCACTAGTGTATCAATCAGTTAGACTAGATACAACTAGCTCAATTGAGTCTAACTGACTTAAACTAAATACAACTCCACCAACTACTTCTCCAACCCCACCAAACTTTTTTACATGAGTTCTAACTAAATTCCTCCATGCAATAGCTCCAGTAAACCCTCAAGAATTTTGTAATTCCTTCTGTCAGCTGCCGTGCCACATCTGTGCACTTAACTGAAGTTATCCAAGAGAATAAGATAATGTTTAGAGTCCAAATATTATTAAGAGTTAATAATATTCGACATATCTATTTTTAGACTGGTAGTCTAAAAATAGACTCCGCCCAATATTTCTAAAAATAGAAGTACATCTATTTTTCCAACTTGACCACAAAAATAGACTCCGCCCAATATTTTTCTAAAAATAGAAGTACATCCACAAATAGCATCCTGCAACTCATAGAATATTATCGACATGTCTAAAAATAGACATAGTCTAAAAATATACTTTGCACTAAAAATCACTTGTGTGGACCCCACCTAGTTTAGGTGATTATTTTCCAACTAGGATCAAGGATGATATTTCAGGATGCCTCCTTCAATGTTTCTTGTTGCAATCTTCAACATTTTCTCTCAACAAGAAAGGATTGTCTTTGCATGCGACATGCAACTCCATGCATTCGCCCTACAACCTTTGCAAGAGCCCTACAACTCCATGCATCTGCTTTGCAACTCTTTCAAAACTGAAAGGCTCCAAAAAACTCAATCAATCTTAATGCATCTATCATCAAATTCTTCAACTTCTACTAGTACCAACTGCACATGTCTTCAGGAACCACTGCGTTGTTGAACTCTGCACCCATGCACTCTGCACTTGTTATCAACTCTGAACCGTGCTCCATTATCTGACACTATCACTTTGATCTGCCTGCATCAATCCAACTGATCATGCTACTACTACTCTATGGGCACCTCGTAGCCAGGTTCAATTCATGAGATCCACACCATCTCCATGAATCCTGCCCAGAAATCTCCTCTTTGGATTAATCATGCATGTCGCCCCACCTCTCACATGGTGGTATAGCCGCATGCACTCCCTTTTCCCATCTGGCATGAAATTTCTCTACATGAGTGGTTGCTCCCACTCCACGATTCTCATCTTATGGCTTCTCCACATCCCAAGCTTCACTCTTACCTGCATGCAAAACTTGCTCCCTCTCAAGCTTCAATTGCATGGCTTTCTCACACTTCCCAACAATAGGAAGCTCCGTAGAAATCCCATCTACTAAAATTATGCAGAGATTCTTCACTCAAATCCCAACCTTATTGACTTGTAATGTTGCTTTGTACAAAAGGAAAAATTTTCCTTCACTAAATACAACATCATAGCCTTTATCCTCTAACATTGCGACTGAGATTAAATTCTTCTTTAAACCTGGAACATGCACAACATCTTGTAAAAGAATGAGTTTACCTGACTCCCTCTAAAAGGTAATGGTACCAATTCCAGTCGCATTGTATCGTCCATTGTCACCCAACTCAACATGAGGCGGGAATCTTTCTCACCAAGTCAATGAAAAGGTCGCATCTCCGTCATGTGAAGAAAAGCACCACTATGAAATGACCACCCCAATCCCAATGCACTAGACACCATTCATGCGATCAATGAGAAGTCAAGCTCAAATTGTGAGGTAAGAGCTTCACCGAGTGCAACTCCAGCAAATTTCTTTTTCTTCTTCTTCTGTGGACAATTTGTGGCGAAATGCCCATGTTCGTGACAGTGAAAACACTTCACTTTGGACATGTCACACTCTTTGCCATCTTCACCGGCCTCAGATATAGAATGGAATTTCTTCCCCTTCTTCTTCTTTGCCTTGGCAACCAAAGCGCAATCCTCTTCATCATCATGCTTTGATGAAGAGCCATCCCTGGTACTCCACCTTATCTCCTCCTGCACAAGATCCGACCAAAGTTGCTCCCATCCTGACAGTTTCTCCTGTCCATTGACAAAGTCTTCGTAGCTATGCCAAATCTTCGGTAGCCCAAGGAGAGCCAAGCTCACCAAGTCTTCTTCATCGACACTGACTTCTACACTCCCAAGCTCATCCCTCCAGTGGAAAAACTTTGTCAAGTATACCGGAATAGTGTCATTCTTCTCCATTTTTATTTTTCTGAACTTGTCTTTAAGTGCCAACTTCCTCTGGTCACTTCTGCTTTGGAACAAGTCTGTCAAAGCCTTCCACATTAATAATGGAGTGGATTTACCATGAAGGATGGACACAATTTGTTCCTTCACACCTTCCAACAGAATCCTTCGACACTTTGCTACCTTCTTTTGCCATGCGTCAAGTGCGACTGCATCGCTAGAACCTAGCTTAGGAACATCGCTATCGATGAAGTCCTTCAGCCCATTATCCTCCAGCACTGCCTCCATCCTATACTTCCATGAAATATAATTAGTGCTCCCATCAAGGGAATACTCCAATCGCAATCTGTTGAAAGACATTTCAATGAATGCTCAACTTTGACACCAAGAAAACACTGCAGCAAATTCGAATTCCACCAGCACAAAACTCAACTTCTTCAATAATTTCAATCTCCTCCAATGATAAACTTCTCCAATACCATGTAGAAATTATATAAATTATGTTTTATATGTCCAATATTCTCCTGATCTCACACTATTTTAACTCCATGCAAAATACATAATCTATTCCACCATTGATCATTTGCGGAAAATAAATCGAGATTGCAATGCACACATGAAACAATAAAAATTCAGACACATATGAACACAATGTTTAACAGGAAATCCTGAAGCTGAAAACCTCAACTATCTATATATAATATATGTCATAGAGATCATGTAAAAATCCTCATACAAATCTTATCACCAGCTCTCAATACAATACAATCGCTACACACTAATCAGGCCTGATCTTGCAAATCCATGCACTGAACTTTGCCACCTACTAGCCTGCCTCTACTGCAAAATCCATGCTAAATAATGGCTTTGAATGAACTTGAATTTCTCCAGCCTTGCTCACGCAATCCTCATAGGCATCTCCACTAAATTTGTGGTGCAAACAATGCAACACTATAGTCACAACTGATAGTCACACTTTCTCTTTCACCTACCTCTCCACTGGTCTCCACTGAACTGTCCATGCACTGTAGTTAACTGATGTATTCTTCGGTTGATTAATGAGTTAATATTTAGTGAATTAATTATTAATTAATTCACACCACTCTCACTAGTGTATCAATCAGTTAGACTAGATACAACTAGCTCAGCCCAGGAATTATTCAGGTTAAACTAAATACAACTCCACCAAGCTTCACTTCTCCAGCACTCCACCAAACTCTGTCACATGAGTTCTGACTGAAGTATCCATGCAATAGCTCCACATAAACCTTAGGAATAGCGTAATTCCTTCTGTCAGCTCCTGTGCCACATCTGTGCACTTAACTGAAGTGCTCCAAGAGAATAAGATAATGTTTAGAGTCCAAATATTATTAAGAGCTAATAATATTCGACATATCTATTTTTAGACTGGCAATCTAAAAATAGATTCCGCCTAATATGTCTAAAAATATAAGTCCATCTATTTTTCCAACTTGACCAACCATCCACAAATAGCATCCTGCAACTCATAGAATATGATCGACATGTCTAAAAATAGACTTTGCGCCAAAAATCACTTTTGTGGGCCCCACCTAGTTTAGGTGATGAATTTCCAACTAGGATCAAGGATAATGTTTCAGGATGCCACCTTTATTGTTTCTTGTTGCAATCTTCAACAGAAGCCTTGATAAAGCCTTCATCAAATATGATATTTTGGCAATGATTCATGTATAGTAAGGGTTGATTAGCACTTCCTCTAGGGTAATATTATTCACATAAAGGAATGTTCTATTGAAACAGGAAGGGTCAGTTGACCGTTCAACCAAGACAGTATTTTATTGAAAAATACGAGAAAGAGGAATTGTCGGCTAACCCTTCTAAAAATATGGTATTTTCCTCTTTCATAACCTAGAGGAAGAATCAACCAAACATTCCTCTATGATAGTATGGCTAAGGATATGGATCAATTAAAGGGTCAACCAACCCTTCAACCATGTTAATGATATAAAATATTATAATCCTTCAGAAATATTCCAAGGGAGGGTTGGTTGACCCTTCCTCTAGGACAATACTCTCAAGGAGCAAAAGCAAGTGGAATGGAAAACTAATTACCTTGACTTAAAAGGGTTGGTATATACACTTCCTCCATGTTAATGACCTCAGATATTATAATATTAGAGAAATATTCTAGGTTAGCATTTGTCCTCCTCTCATATAGGATAGTAATCTCCAGGACGTAGGTGAAGAGGAAAGGTTATCCAACCATTGCTGAAATATTGGATTTTACTCATGATTGATGTAAATGAAGGGTCAACTGACTGTACTATCAATGAGGTGGATAACGTGGAATTTTTTACCAAACCATGTTCCAAGATAACATTGTCAGGGAGATAGAAAAGGTATAAGGGTTAGTTGATCCCTACTCCAAAATGGTATTTATGTGATGATCTATGTCAAGGAAGGTTCTACCAAACCTTTCTCCATGATATTATTATTGAGGAGGTGGATCACATAAAAAATAGTGAAATATATCCTCTAGGATAGTATTCTCAGTGATGCAAATGAAGAGGAATGGTCAACGATCCCTTCCTTAAATATGAAAATTTTGTGTGATTCATGTAGAGGAAGGATCAACCCACCTGCCCTCCATAATAGTTTGATCAATGAGGTGGATCACGTGGAAGGGTAAATTGACTCTTATTTAAGGATAATATTCTTAAGGATGTGGACAAAGTGTAAGTATTATCTTACCCTTCCTCCAATATGATATTTTGGTGATAATTTGCATTTGGTATTTGTTATTTTAGTGAGGTTTCTTGAAGGGATAGATTAGTTTTAGAGATAACGCATTGAGGAAGTTCAAGAAATGGAGACACATGGTAGTGCTATATGGTTTATATGTGGCCCTAATGTTAGTACTAGGATGTGACATGTAGTGCAACATGGTGGAGTAGGGGGCAGTTGTGTGGCACATGAGTTGCATTGAAAACATGGGAAATAAATCAATCAAGTGTGAAAACATTTGGGTCTTGAACCAAATGATGAATGAAAAAGGGTTTTATTCAAGATTTCGAAGTTTACCTCCAAAATTGTGGAGTTTACCCATTGAGTAGTCCATTCAGAGAATCATTACCCCTAGCTTATGGAAAACACCAATGAGAAATGGTGATGGATAAGCATGATACCATTTTTATGGGAAGGATGATGTTAATTGATGATGTTCATAGAGGATGCACGGAAGAAGTAGAAAACAAAACATGGACCCAAAATAGGGATCATGCAATGACATAGTAGTGCCATATGGAAAATAAGAGTGTGACCATGTGGAAAGGGAGTTTATCGAGGAGTAAAAAAATCATTTAAGTGTTAGAAAGCCTTTATTTTAGACCCAATGTATTATTTAAAATTTATTTTTGTTCGAGGTTAAAGTATAGAAAGGCATCAAAGAAGTTCCATAAAAACTTCCCTTCGAGGAATCTTTTGCCTCCCTCCATCGACAAGTGTCGATAGTTGGAACTAATGAGATGGTGATATAAACCAGGAGGAAAGGTTAATTAAAAGAGTCAATAGTTACTCACCTCAACATGATGTTATACAACTGAAAAACTCAATCAAGTGGGTGAATATAGTCTTATCCCCCTCGAGGAATCTTTTCTCGTAGATGTTTTACAAGCCAACCATAGAAACCAATGGATGATTTTGATGGGCATGACATTAATGTGATGTCATCCCAATAAGATTCATATGGAGGGAAAGGATATGGATAATATTCGTGGCCTTAATAGTAAAGGCAAAAAATGGTATTTTAAGGAGCGACTAAGGAAAGACGAGGCCAAAATTATGATCATCCAGGAAACCAAGATCCAGGAATCCAAGCTCAAAGGGATAGTTTGAAGTTTCAAGCTAGCATATGAAGTGACTGCACTCAACACTAGAGGAAGTGTGGGAGGAGAAACCATTTTGTGGGAACCTAGCGGAAGTCATCTTTGAGGATTGAGTAAGTAGTCCCTAAATGATTACAGGGCGCTTTATACACATGGGATATACTAATTGGGTTCTCCTTATTGGGGTTTATGGACCTCATACCCCATGGGAGAAAGAGGCCTTCCTCCACAACCTAGCCAGTATGAGAAGAGAATTTAAGGAAGAATTATGGATAGTAGGTGGGGACTTTAACATGAGAACATCCCTTGAAGAGAATAAAGGACGAATTCGCCAATAGGACCCAAATATGGATATGTTCAGGGATGCAATATTGGATCTCAAACCAGTGGACCTACAAACCAAAAATGGAACCTTCACCTGGAACAGTCGGAGAGGAGGTCAAAATCAGATTGCGTCCATATTGGATCGGTTCTTGGTCTCCGAATAGGTCATCTCCAAAGACATATACATGGAAACCTCCATTCTCCCCGAAATGGGCTCAAACTTTGGCTGGTAAGATTGGAGATTGACCTCAAATCAGTACCAAGAATTAGATTTGAATCATTTTGGCTCTGATACCCTAAGATATTGGGGCAACTCGAAGAATGGTGGAAAAACAACAAAGTGGTGGGAAGAAATATTATGCATACATTCCAGCTCTAGCTAAAAGAGATCAAGCAAAGGATCAAGAAGTGTAACAAAGAGGACTTTGGAAACATCTTCAAATACTAGGAGGAGTTAAAGAAGAAGATAAATAATGTCCAACCGCAGATTATCACAGACGGAAGATCAAAAATTCTAGTAAAAGAAGAGGGGCGGCTCATAATGCAACTAGAAGAATGCAGAAAATAGGAGGAGATACTTTGGAAGCAGAAATATAGAGTAAACTAGTTGAGGGAAGGAGAGAAGAACACACACTTCTTCCATAAATCAATGGTCCAGCACAGACAACATAACAGGATCTTCTCATAGACAAATGAGGTCGAAGACAGAATAGTCTGTCATGAGGACATGTAAGAACTGGTTGTACATCACTTTCATACCTTTCTCTCTAAACTAGAGCAATATCACTCTAAGGAAAGCCATATAATCACCCAAAAAACTGTGCACTTCATTACCAGAGATTAGAACCTCGGCCTTATCTGGGTGGTCACAATGAAGGAAGTGGAGGAGTTGGTAAAAGGTATGAAAAAAACAAAACCCAAGGCCCTGATAGTTTCACCATGGAATTCTTCCAAGATGCATGGAAATTCATATGACAAGACGTTCTGGAAGTGCTGGAGGAGTCAATACGACACCAAAAGGAATTTTTGAGTATCAATGCTACTTTTATAATGTCGATTCCTAAATCTGCTAAATTGTAGGATCCCCGAGGATTCTGCCCAATTGATTTATGTAATGTCATATAAAAAATAATTGTAACTATTATGGTTAAGCGCCTTAAACCTTTGTTTCCTTCCCTCATATCATCTAAACAAACTGGTTTTGTAGAGGTCCGTCAAATCCTAGATGGTTTTATTACCTCTTAGGAAGCAATTCACTCCTTGAAGCATATGAAAATCTGGAGGATGATGATCAAACTAGATTTATCTAAAGCCTATGACAGCATAAGTTGAACCTTCCTCACCAAAGCCCTTCAAGCTTATGCGTTTGATCAGAGATGGAACTGATGGATCCATGCTATGGTTTCCTCTCCTATCTATTAAATTCTCATAAATGGTTCCCCCACCAAATATTTTAACCATACCTGGGGGCTAAGACAAGGAGATAACATGTCCCCATTATTATTTATTCTGGCTGATGAAGGCCTTGCACACTCCTAAATAAGGAAGCTCGTAATCTCAAGATTCGTGGTCTTGGGATCTAGGGCAATGGCATCCCTCTTACCCACCAGCAATTTTTTGACAACATTATACTCTTTTTTCATGTCTAGTTGAAGGAATAAAAAAACATTAAATATGTCCTCCATGTGTTTATGGAAGCCTCTGGAACCCTTATTAATAATAAAAATTCATGCACCTTCTTCTATAACAAGGCTAGAAATATCCAAACCCTTCTGGCGAGAGTGTTGGGGTTTGGTATCATCTCTCTTCCCACCAAATACCTGGGCATGCCCCTTGCTATAATCTCTCTAAAAATTTCTTGTTGGAGTCATCTTATCTAGAAAATTTAGAGCAAGCTCAACAAGTGGAATTTTAGAGCCCTCAATATGTTTGGTCGCACCATCATTCTTAAATTTTTCCAGCAATCCATCCTCATTTACCAACTATCTGGAATGGCCACGCCGAGAATATTCTGCAAAAAAATGGAGGAAATATTCAAGAATTTCCTTTCGTAAGGGTCCCAATAGTTGAAAAAATGGTCCTTGGTAGCATGGTCGAATCTCATCAAACCAAATATGGAAGAGGGAATAGTCTTGAGAGACGCGTTTATTCTCAGCCAGGTATTGGGGGGGGAATTATGGTGGAGATGGGCACAGGGAGGAACGATATTGTGGAGGCATATATGTCTGAGGAAATACGACATGACCAACCATACAGAGGATATTTTAAGATACTAGGACCCCCTAAATGATTTACCATCTGGAATCTAGCAGCCCAAAACAAAGATATTTCTTTGCAACATTTGTTCTGGGAAATAAGGAAATGAAAAACAACCCTCTTTTGGAAAGAATACTTGCACCAAAGGGGAAAAGTATTCCCTAGATAGGAGCTGGGTGAATGGTTCACTTATGCTATGAACAACAATTAAGAAACATTAAACCAATACGAGAGGGAAGAGACCATTAATGGTCGATGGAGAAGATGGAAATACTAGACATATTGGCCAAATGCATTGAATTAAGATCAATGGATCCATTTGAAGAAGAAGCTAGACTGAAGAAGAATCAACTTCCAGGAAGGGTCAGGCACCTTGAGATGGGGCTATGCTACAAAATGATCATTTATAGTCAAGGAGGCTTACAGGATAAAAGAAGGATGGGTATAGGAGAATCCACATTAAATCTGGAGGAAAATTTAGGGAGGGAAGTTGTGGTCGAAGGTGACCTACTTCATTTGGTTGGTGTGTAGAGGTAGAATATTGACCTGGGACCAACTGACCAAAAGAGGCTTCAAAGGGCCCTTGATTTGTGCCCTATGTGGAAATCAAGGGGAAACACTAGAACACTCCCTCAACTCTTGTTAGTATGTGGAGAGAAAATGGAGACAATTGGAAGTGTTGCTTGATAGGATAGATCGTAACCTGGGTAGCATAAAGGAGACCATCCTAATCTAGAGACAAGACTTATACTCCATCCCAGTCCTTAAATGAGTATGGGCCCTTGTCACAGGGTTCACTCTATGGGCAACGTGGAAGGAAAAGAACCGACAGATATTCAAAAACATCAGCTTGGACCAAGAGATAGTGTGAGAAGGAATTAAAAACAACATAATAGAAACCATCATCTTGGAGAAATGGATGCGAGATGATTGGAAGGCGGCTCTTTAGGAAGCAGGAATTCTCCAGGGCCTCCACCTAGTGCCTAGCAACGTCTCTCAAGCTTCCTAGAAAGTGATCCCTGACAGAGGGGACACTATCAGGATCTTCAAACCTCCTCGAGAAGGATTCATCAAACTCAACTTTGATAGTGTCTTGAAAGGCAATCCACGGCAAGCAGGAGCTAGAGGGATTTTTTGAGATCATAAAGGCACATCAAGATTTATATATGCTAACTCCTATGGCTTTTCCAACAACAATGAAGTGAAATTCATAGGAGTGCACCAAGGTCTCCTCTTGGTCATCAGGCCAGGTTACCAAAAACTGGTAATCGAAGGAGACTCTCAGTTGGTTACGAACATTCTAAAAAATCTTAATCAATGAATGAAGTGGGACAAACTCAGCCAGAGTTGGCGTACTGCTCAGCATGTGCAGGGATTGGAGGATACAATCAAGAAATTTTATTATATCATTATCGCCCATGTAAGGAGGGAAGGAAACAGAGAAGTTGACCTCCTGGAAAATTGTGGTTGTGCTCACGCGAATGAACCTATTGAATTAAGCAAGCCTTGTTGGAATAGGGTCCCCTAAAAGCTACAATTTTGTATAATTTTTGTATATTTTGGTCTTAATTATTCTAACACAAGGGTTTTAGGGTGGTTCAAAGCCCCTAATGCATTGTAACAGGTCAAGGGTAGACCAAGAGTCCACAAACCATGGTTTGCGGACCATTGGATGCATAGGCTAAATCGGTATAAAAAGATGAACCTTTTCGAGTCACAGGTAGGAAAGAATATAGGTTGATGATAATTGTGAATTGTTAGATCTGTTTAGGTTGCTAGGGTAAGGACTCCTGCTGACTGTGTGCACACAGATCCCCAGTCCTGTTGTGTGTGGACCCTGCTGGCTGTGT
Organism: Pinus albicaulis; assembly: GCA_034641835.2. Classification (NCBI taxonomy): domain Eukaryota; kingdom Viridiplantae; phylum Streptophyta; class Pinopsida; order Pinales; family Pinaceae; genus Pinus; species Pinus albicaulis. The sequence continues at coordinate 1,099,805,192 of CM076581.1, forward strand.
GCGCAAGCTGTGTTGGATTGTATTGGTTTTTGGATGCTAATATATGGGAATCTCGTTAGAGTATATTTGCATTATCCAAGTTTATGTATTACTGTTGATGCGAACTGTTGGATATATGGTTGGCTATCCGTTGTTGCTACGAATATATCTTTGTTATAATATGGAGTATTCCTGTGATCTATTGTTTGTGCATTTATGATATTACTTGTGATATTGTTGATGCAAAGGTGTTGATTTAATCTATGAATAACAGTAACTCTGGTAACTGTGGACTATAACTGATTAGCGAACCTACAAATAGATCGAGAATATCCTTATTCCTATTATATGAATCTATGATCGGTTGATTATTGTGATTATAGTTGTTGTATTGTTAGATCGGTGTTATTCACGTGGATGCGAAGGTAGTTAGTAGATATGAGCTCTGTGATATATGTCTATAACTAGATCTATTAAATATAAAGCTGATAAGTTGGGAACGCAGCTCTGCTTGACTTACCTGCTCTCTCTCAGGGTGTGGAAACCTGGTTCCAGCACCCTCCCATACTACTTCGGGTGAGATTTTGGCCTACGCAAGTAGGTCACTGTTGAAAGGGCCAGTAGTATAGGGGTTTGTTGGAAAAAATTAACCTCCAAACCTGGGTCAGGACCCCTCGAGCCAAAAAATGGTTTCATTACCGGGACCGGGAGCATTTTGAGAGAGAGATCGGGTAATGCCAAGAGAATGTTGGAAACTTGAGAAGAAAGAAATTGTGGAATGGTTCGAAAAACAAATTCAGGAATTTGCGATAAAAGAGAATCACAGCACGAGGTTGACAATGGAAAAGTGGAAAAATAAGTATGTTTTCACAGAGATCTACGATATTTTCTTTATGACATTTAACTGAGCTTCAGGAGTGGCTTGCAAGGCTCGTGGAGTTCCAGAAGTGTTGGAAGGACGAACGAAACATGCAATGGACCATCACTAATAACAGTTAGAAAATACTGATAACACCATCACTCACACGGTAGATATTAGGTGGACAGTGTGATAGGAGGGTTTGTGACACAATTTGTGATTGATCAAGTTGTGTCCTACTCTAAGGTGGAATGAAGATTATTCAAGGGTTTCCGGGGTAAGTTTCTGAAAACTCCGCCATTATTGATTAAGATCTTGTTGTGAGAAAAGAGTATCCTATGTAGTCATAAAAAGTGATTGAGCTTCAATCAAAGTAAGGGTACAACACGCAGTGGTAAATACTACAGAACCAATCAGGAGGGAGATCGATCTATCTACAGTCCAGTAAGAAATTATGTTCTGCATAGCTCTCCATCTACGCCACCGTTGAACCCTCATAGGGGTAAGAACTCACCACCTCCACCACCGGAAGACGATATGGCTTCGCACATGAAGCTACCCACCTTCAAGGGTGTAGGAGATGAGGATATGGATTGGTTTGGTTTTTCATAGAATCGGTATGGACTACGCAAAACGTAGCTAGTGATGTGGTGAAAAGGGTGCAGTTATCTCTTGCCTTTGAAGGAAGGGCCTTGGACTGGTATATGGGGTACATCAACCAGCATGCAAATGCAACAATTGAATAAATTAAGAATTCTTTGAAACAAAAATTCAAAAATCCCAAGTCCTACTCGTAGATAGTGAATGATCTGAAGGATTTCAAGAAAGGGTCGTCCGAATCCATATGGGAGGCTGACCAATGGTTAAAGAAGGTAATTAGAGAAGGAGGATTTTTGTACGATGATAGGCAACACATGGAGTGGTTTATTGCTATGCTGTTTCCCCACCTGCACGTGCCAATGGGACATGAAGCCATTAAATCGTAGGAAAATTCCTTGGAAATTGTGATGAAGCTAGAAGTTGTGCCAAGAGATGATACATAGTTATGAGTACAACAGATACAACGCCAACTAGAAGAAATGCATATGGAGATCCAGAATCTGTAGAAGGAGCAAGGAACGGAGGCTAGCCCTGTAAAATGGTGCATACGATGCAAGGTGAATGGACAAACCAAGGATAACTGTCCTTTGCTAGCAGACTACATACAGGTTGGGGGACCTAGTCTGTTGCTACCTAGGGAAGCCGCAGGACCTAGTTCGGTGCTTTGGTGCAATGATTGTCGTGTTGTGGGGCTGCACGATACCAACCACTGCCCCTGCCTTGCCGCATATGTCCCAGAAATAAAGCAACAATGCTACCGATTCTGCAGATTTGTAGGCCATGATGAATAGAACTTCCGAACATATGATCTAATGCTAGATCGAGGAAATCTATATAGGGCGCAGGTAGATCTATCATAGCCAAAATCCCCCTTGGGCATAGGTGGTTCTCCACCCAGGGGTAGAGGAGGGTTCCGAGGTGGAAGCGCAGTTAGGGGGAGAGGAAAACTGGTTTGCTATAACTACGGAGAAATATGGCACTTTGCAAGGGACTGTGTAAACCCTGCAAGACAATCCTGCAGATACTATAGATAGCTGGATCATGTGATTGAAGATTGCATGATTCTGATGGCCAAGATGCAGGAGAAACAATAGACACCTACGGAGAATGTACAAAGGGTCAAGGTGGAACCTCGAGATAAAGGAAGAAGTGCTAATGTTGTCACATGCAGTGGCATGGCCATTGGAGGAGCTACAGAAAAATCTGATGCGGAGTCTCTCATCTATAAAGCGGCTGTTAAATGAGAAGGTTTGGATTTACAGGAATAAAAAGAAGCCTTTTTCGCAGCTCGCCAAGACTTTGCTAAGGCTAAGGCACCTGCTCCTCAGGCCCCTGCAGATGATGCGGTTAAACCATTCCTACAGGCATATATGAAGCTACTACGCAACCAAAGGGCCGTAGAAAACCTCCAAGATTTGATAGATAGTTGCGCAGAAAAGAAAACCCCAGGTATGGAAATTAATGACGTACACAAACTCTATAAGCATAAGAGACGCAATGGAAGGGAGATGTGGTTAACCGCACAGATTGGTGACTATGAGATGGATTAGGTTATTTTGGTCCTAGGCTCGGATGCAAATGTACTACCTAAGAAAACCTGGCAGTGAATGGGAGAACCTAAGTTGCAATGGTCCACTATCCAACTACGCATGGCTAATCAACAGAAGACCATAACTTTAGGAAGGTTATCAATATCGTGGTAGACATCGCAGGGTCAAAGTTCGGGCTAATTTTTGAGGTCATTAATATTGTAGAAGATGCAGACCCCTATCCTACGCTCCAAGGATTGGACTGGGCCATAGATATGGGCGGTATTATCAACTTAAAAAAGAGGAGCATGGTATTTGAAAGTGAAGGAACACAGGTGATAGTACCACTAGATCCTGCAGAAGGAGAGAGGTATACAGAGTCAGTGCGTGAGGAAGAAGAGGTAGAAAACATCTATAAGCTAACTGTGAGGGATGAAGACTGGGTCAATCCTACGACTGATGGTATGCTTTTCTAGGAAAGAGATATCGAATGCTTATCCGACTATGACGATGAATTGGAAAATTGGAAAAATTGGCTACATGATGTCTCTACGATACACTGCTTGTGAATTACAAGGGACTTCCGCTGCATATCTTCAGAGATATGAGAACTTCCCTACTTTGATGACTCTGGTAGTATAAAAGAGTGCGATGAGGATTCGCACAATGTCTCTATTCCCAAGTCAGAGGGGGAGCGCACAGTTTCGAGACATCCACTATAGACTGTGAACATGTCCAAGCATTAGAAACAACTCCGTTTGATCCTTGGACATACGGGCTACTATAGAAAATTCATTCTGTGATATGCACTGACCACCGCACCTCTGGACAAACTGCTTAAGAAAGATGTTCCATTCTTTTGGGATGACAAGTGCTAGAAGAGCTTTGAACTACTTTGAGAAGGGATGGTATCTGCACTTATTCGTAATTGTCCCAATGGGGTGAAGGAATTCATGTACATGTTGACGCATCGAGGATTGCTCTGGGAATGGTCCTTACGCGGCTTGGCACCAGAGACATTGATCACCCAGTCACATTTGCTAGTCGCAAACTCTCGAGTGCGAAGAACAATTATGCCACCACGGAGAGGGAAGGGTTGGTCCTGGTCCATGATCGGCACTATCTATTGGTAGGACACTTTAAGATGTTTCCAAATCATTCAGCTTTGGCTTTAAATTCCCTCGTGAATAAGCCTGTGTTGGGGGAGGGGAACTCTGCAGGTGGTTGTTGATGTTCCAGGAATACGATTTTGAAATCATGGTCAAGCTAGCGAAGTTGAATGTTGGGCTGGATCATTGGTCCCGACTTGAGATGGGTAGGAAACCCACTAACTTGAGGGAAGGATTTCCTAATGTGCAGCGGTTCACCATTAGGGTCATTGATGCCAACTTCACTGATATCACTCAGCTCCTAACTACATACATGGCATCTGCAGAATGTTTGGTACGACAAAAGGACGATTTGGTTACCCAAGCGGATTTTACCATTATCGCAGGTCCTTTATATAAAATAGCCACCAGTGAAGTGTTGTGCAGATACATTCTGGAGCATGAAAGGCATGCTATCATGGCAGACGCTCATGAAGGCATAGCAGGAGGTCACTACGCAAGCAAGACAACCGAAAAAAAAAAAAACTTGTGGGTTGGGCTATGGCGACGTAGAATTACATTTGGAAGGAATAAGATTAGGATGCAGCCGGTGTGCTGGGAGCACAGGGGTACACTGAGCGCACCCAAGGTGCAAACACTAGCCGTTGGAATAGTCAAATCGGGTAAAAAGAAAAAATTACCATTGGATGGGATGGGTAGCTGACATTTAATGAGGCGATTTCTAGAGATTTTTAAACTTTTTCTTGATGGAAAGTCCCACATGAAGTCTACCCTACCATTGGGTGATCGCCAAAGCTATAAAACAAGTGGGCTAGAGCATACAAGGGTTCCATATCGCTTGAATAGATCGTACTTGGCATATTTTTCCTGGACGAATTTGTGCTGTAAGAATTTCTGTGCCTCTAACATCTCTTTCCTGTCTAGGCAACCTACTCCTTCGGACAGTATAAATCTCGAGTTTGTCTTTCTCATAAGGATGATGGCTACGAAATCTACTGAACCCTCAGAACCAGTAATATCAGCAGAACGGGGCACTGAGGAAGTGGTCGAAATTGAGTCTGAGGCGGAATAATTTTTCTCCACCCCAGTCACAAAGAAGGGCAACGAAAAAGAAGAAGACTCTGGGAAACCCCTGAAACCTGCGAAATGGGTTAAGGGGAAACCTTGTGCTTCCTCGCGAAATTTAACATCCCTGAAGGTGGCACCCCAAGTGCGAGCTACTCAGGAGGAGGCCCAGCCTGCCAGACCAATCAATTGGTTACCTCCCTTTTTCTGGTCGTGCAGAACCTCGACGGCCTAAACACTTATTTGTAGATGCTGCTGAGCCCTGGAGAAGTCCCTATCATTGGTGACCCTATTGGAAAGCTGCACGAGATAAAATTTGACGATCATGACTTGGCCAGTCTGGAGGCCTTCCCTAAACTGGCGCTTGAATTATACCTTGACATGATTCAGGAAGTCAATGGGATCAAAATTGTTCCTTAGCATTGGGTGTGTGGATTGGCCGGGTCTGAGCTCCTGAACTTGCTACAAATGCCTCACTTCGGTCACTACACCGTGACGGACTAACTAGCCCAATAGTTGCTTGCCCTAATTTATGATGGTTGCCTGTGGATCCCGAACAAGATCCCCATCGACGCTGTGCTAGTGAAAAAAATTACTGGCCTTCCCATGCATGGCCCCAACCTTCTGAAGCACGTGGGTAAAAATTATGAGGCGAAAATGGATGAGTATGTGTGCAAGACCTAACATGTGGAGCATAATACTCGAGCTTTTATAATCAAGTCTATCAGTGACCAAGGAACGTAGCTAAGCACGATTTTGTTGGCATGAAAAATAATGAGAAAATGTCAGGTCTCCTCTATCCAGCCTACGTAATTCAATTAGCAGGCCAATGTGGGAAAGGGGTATGTTTTAACTGGGCCTAGTATTTATGTGATGAGTTTCTGACTAAAGTTCGCGAGTCCCAGGAGCAGGGTCGCGCCTTTTTTATTCCTGGTTACTGTTCCTCATAGCGTTGGTTTCCTAGGAATCCCCTGAGGAGTCATTCCTTCCTAAACTTACCCCAGACATGTGCGAAGGGGCTCGCTATGCACACTTGTGGGATTCTAAGGACCCGCAGTGTCTTGAGGACAACCAAGTTTTCTGGGTCCTCTTTCAAAATTTCTTGGCCATAACCATTAACTCTCGACCACGGTTTTCCCTTGTTGTGTACGACTGATACAAGGACATTGCAGCATTTTAGATCACTATGCACAACATCCAAATCACAGCACACAAGGATAAAGCCTGGACTTCGCTCCCCTATATGGTGGCAGATGCAGAAATTAACAACTCCATTGCGCTTTAGCCTCCTAACTATAAGATCAGCTTCAAAACTGGCACGAAGGGTGTCGAAGGGACCAGCACATCAAAATTCACCCCCTCTGTCGTCATCACGAATACCAAAGGTGTGACCAAGAGTACCAGACAAGAGATGTGCGCGGTCGCACAAAAGGATGTGCAGCCAAAGCAGACCTTTGAGAAGGACGTCGAGGCAAAGAATCAGGTAGATTCGCAGCCAGCCCTAGGAATAGAAGGACTGAATGTAGGAAGACCTGCCTCCCCCTGTAGCATGAAGCGAAAAAGTGAACTTGTCAAAACGCCCCGCAAGAAGTAGCGCTCCCAGCAGACGGCACGTGACGAGACAGTCACATTAACTAATAGAGACCTTGCACAAATCATGGATGCGGTCATTCTGGCTACGGAGGAAAGATGGGTAGCCTTAGAAGAGCAGAAAAAACCTGTGGTCGACACAATCCAGGACAAACTCTGGGTGCTACAGATGAAGACAAATACATTGCATACCACAGCAAAGCACGCAGAACTCGAAAACGTGATTCACCAACTTTGTACAGATGTTACCACAGAGATCCCGGCCACAGCCACCCCTCAAGAGAAGGTTGAAAGGTTGGTCGCAGCACTAAAGGCCTCCTGCGAGGAAGTTCAAATGGTTCAGGCATGAATGGAGCAGTGGATCGCCGACCTCCAGGCTAAGTTGCAGCCTAAATACCTCCAGCAATACGGGCCCAGTGCACTGCGCTGGTCACTGAGGCTACGAACACCATTATAAGGCAAATCGCATAGGGTGCCCAATTATTCAAAACGGCGATGTAGCTATAGACCAAGGTCTAGAGCGACACAATCCTACATAGCATCAACCAGGACCTATGACAAAAATAAGAAGAGTTCGAGACGTTAGAAGCTACCCTGCCCACTTTAGTTCCTGCTCAATGCTTGACACACCTGCGCACCAGTCAGGCCCTCCAAGCTGATATTGATGAAATTTGGAAAAATAAGAATGCCCTCGGTGACCGCCTAAAGCCTTGGGTTGTTGAGGCCCTCAAGATTTCACAAGATGTGGATGTCGCGGTTAAGAAGTTGAACTAGACTCTGGAGAGTGTCAGCGCAGCGACAAAAGGCCTGATTTGAGAAAAATTGGTCGACATCACACAGAATTTCGCTACTTAGAGTGAAGGCATACTACCTCCATTAGCCAAGGCAATCAATTTTTTTCAGACATAGGTGGAGAACCCACCATCTCAGTGACTCGGGATGAGTCACAAGATTATTTTGGGGGACTGTTGGAACAGGGTCCCCTAAAAGCTGCGATTTTGTATAAGTTTTTTATGCTTTGGTCTTATTTATTCTAACGCAGGGGTTTTGGGGTGGGTCAAAACCCCTAATGCATTGTAACGGGTCAAGGATAGACCAAGAGTCCACAAACCACGGTTTGTGGACCATTGGATGCATAGGCTAAATCGATATAAATAGATGAACCTTTTTTAGTCATAGGTAGGAAATAATAGAGGCTGATGATAGTTTCTAATTGTTAAATCTGTTTAGGTTTCTAGGGTAAGGACTCCTACTGTCTGTGCGTGCGAAAATCCTCAGTCCTGTTGTGAGCGGACCCTGCTAGCTGTTTGCACAAGCTGTGTTGGATTGTATTGGGTTTTGGATGCTAATATATGTGAATCTGGTTAGAGTATCTCTGCTTTATCTAAGTTTATGTATTACTGTTGATGCAAACTATTGGATCTATAGCTGGATATCTGTTGTTTCTACAGATCTGTCTTTGTTATAATACAGAGTGTTCTTGTAATCTATTGTTTATGCGTTTATGATATTACTTGTGATATTGTTGATTCGAAGGTGCTTATTTAATGTATGACTGATAGTAACTCTAGTAACTATGGACTATAATTGATTAGTGAACCTACGAATACATCTGTTTTATAGCTACGAGAATATCCTTGTTCCTGTTATATGAATCTATGATCTATTGATTACTGCGATTATAGTTGTTGTACTGATAGATCAGTGTTACGCATGTGGATGAGAAGGTAGTTATTAGATATGAGCTTTACGATATAAGTATGTAACTATATTTGTTAAATACAAAGCTGATAAGTTGGGAACGCAGCTCTTCTTGACTTACCAGCTCTCTCTCAGGGTGCAGAAACCTGGTTCCAGCACCCTCCAATACTATTTCGGGTGAGACTTTGGCCTGCGCAAGCAGGTCACTGCCAAAAGGGCCAGTAGTATAGGGGTTTGTTGTCAAACCTTAACCTCCAAACCTGGGTCAGGACCCCTCAAGCCAACAAGCCTCCTAATCTCATGGAAGAACCATGGATCAAGCTGCAAAGAATCATAGAGTAGGATAGGTCGAAGGGTGGAGCTCAACCAAAGTTCCTGAACTTAGCTCCCTGATTGGGGTGCGATGAAGAAGATCAACCCTCCCATCATTATTAACGGTAGTGGCCTTGGGGTTGAAGCTCACCACCTTCCACATGAGTGGCAAGGGTGGCAGGTTGTATTGTCACATGTAGCATGAGGTGAGGTGGCGGGATGGAGGCTCGCACATGGAGCTTAAAGCAAAGTGGAGGAAGGCAAGGGATTTTGTTATGACGACAAACTCTAGTGCAGGTGATACTACGGGATAAAAAACCTCCATCACACTTCCACCACAGTGAAACTCAGTTATGTGCTTGGTTTCCTCTCCCTTGTTCATGCCATGTTTAGGTTTTATGAGTTGGTTTTATCTCTATGGGAGCCTAAGGGGATTAAGCAGGATGGGTATAGTCTTCTGCTAGGTAGGGGAGAGTGGAACCATTCCAACTCTAGTTGGGGGAAGGTTGGGGTTCTTTTGGGTCTCTACCTCTATGTCGGAGTAGGAATTGGGAATAGCCTCAGCATGCACCCGAGTGTCAGTATTTCGGGTAAGGGATGCCAACAGGAAGGACTCGTGAAGGGTCGGGGAATCTTGCCAGGGTATAGAGTTAAGGAGCAGTCTCGAGCTGTGTTTAGTTTAGAGGCTTTCCAATTTTATACTACCTTGAGCTAATTGAGTTCGGTGGGCATGGAAGATTGAAATTCACCTAGGGCCAAGAAATGAGCATCGATGCCTCCTCTGTAAATTTCGAGGGTAGGAGGTATGATGAGAGAGAGGACACTAGAAGTGAGTCCAAGAGATTTGAAGGAAGGTGGCAGCTCTTTGGGGTATGAGGAGAATAGTTGGGGTGCGTGCGACCATCAGGGACAAGGGGTGAAAAAAATTAAGCTGGGTATGAGGGTGATGTGTCTTCAGAGGGAGGGGCAAGGGAGAAGTTCTAGGAAAAGGCCCCCAAGTCACCTTTGCTCTGATAACTGGGATGCATGGACCTTTGATCCTTATGATTATATGGAATTATGCCTCTGTTTGATTGTGTGGACAGTTCACCTACCTGGAAACATGGTCAAAGACTAGGGGATGGCACACTCCAAGAGTCTTGCATCTCATGACCACTCCAAGAGCCCTATAGCTTGAGGCTGTGGCCGGAAAGATAAAGGGAAGGCATTAAAAGCCCAAACTAGCTCACCCTCGAGCAAGCTGAGAGGACGAAGGCATGTAATCGATGTGATCCAAGAGGAAGCGAAAGCATACCATGAAAACACAACAGAGTAAATTCAAAAGCTCATTAAAAAATGGGAACCTGACATAAATAGACATGCAGAGACAAAGATGGATACTGGGAAATGGAGAGGTTTAATATTGAATATGGGACAAACAAGAGACAAACTAACGCAATTCAAGCATGCACTCTATCTTTCTTGGTCTTTGAAGAGAATTCTTGGCAAAGCCTTGGAGCAGATCTCTATGAGCCTAGTGACATTATCCCAAGACTTCCCAGACTACAAGATTGAGTTTGATAAGATCAAGTTCTAGCTGAGGAAATAGGATGGGTGCCTTGAGCGTATTGAGTACCATCTCTCATGTATTTCCAAGACTTTTGAGTAGGCTGGCACCTCAGTTGAGGATCTGACACTAGTGGAGTCAACCTTGGTTCCATATGAGGCTAAGTAGTTCAAGGCTTTTTTAATCTGTCTTTTTTCTTAGTATTTATATGCGGCTAGCATTTAAATTTGAAGTGTCCAGTAAATATATTAGTCAATCTGTGAAAAATTGTATATGTGTGAGTATCTAGGCTTCGTTTGCTTGGTATGACAGACTCAAAACCTTTTTTTTTTATGGCATACCAAGCCATTAGGTGGCCAATAGACTCGGTTTCCCACTCAGGGCGGGTTGAGGCCACCAAACTGGTAAATCTGGTTTTTTGTTGTTTATAAAATGAATGAAAAAGGGGTCCTTCCAAGCTTAAAAAAAAAAACACCATAAAATGTATACAATTCTAAAATTCCATACGTACATATATCTAATGAAATAATAAAAAATATACCAAGTATAATATGAAAATTCAAATACTATACCATGTGCAATACTATTGGCTTCTCAATGTCGTAATCCCGTAAAACACTATCATTAAGTTGAAGCAAAAATTAATGGCATATGTACATATTATAGCTCTATCAAGCTATGTGTCTCCATCAAGCTCCATAGCATGATGGAGCTATGTAGATTAATCAAGGGTTTTATTTAGTCTTAGATGTTTTAAGAGATTGATGGAGGCCCAGGGCTTAAAAAATACCCTCATAGAGCTACATTTTCAACCTTTGGAACACAAGTTCTTCAAAAAAAGCGTAATCCAACTCCATGGATTCACCCTTATTTTATTTTGAAATGACAATAATATAAAAAATATTTATCTCGGTTGGCTTATTCATAAATTAAATAATTATGTATTATGGTTTTGTGTATTTATTTGCTCATGTGAATAATACAAAAAGTAAATAATTGAAATAAAATATTTAGAAAACAATTACTTTGAATTTTTTATATTTATGGTGCAAACTTACATAAATACATTTTAGTTTTACATGTAAACATGAAAAGCAAATCAAACAAATAAATATTTTTGAGTTTAGTTTTAATTTATATATTCACAATATAAATATTTGTAAATTTTTTTATTATGGTGACAATTCACATAAATAAATCCACTTGTACATGTAAACATGGCAAACACAAATTTAGCTACCATACTTTATAGAACTTGCCAATATAGCATATTACACCACTTCTTTAAATAATATATGGTGATATACTCTGTTAGCATTTTGTGACTTACTAGAGATTGTGAGAACTAATCACATAGGCCAACCTCAAACCAACTTTGGAAACTGGGATTTAGCCATGCTAGTTGCAGAGAGGGCTCTCTATTTAAGATTTAACTTTGTTTGGATATATTTCTAGCCTAGTTATGATTGTACTTAGGTTTTGAGTTTTGTTTTAGATTTTGGAAAATTGATTGTATTCAATTGATTAATGTCTATTGGGCAATGGAGTCAAAATATAACTGGATAGTTGCATCAAATTTTCATAGAGTAAAAATAGGGCAAGCTAGGAATATTTATTGTATATTTAGAATTTATAAATGGATTTAATTTGGCCTTTAGTGGCAAACATTATGACTGTAAACACAACTAGAATAAGGTACTCAAAATTGAATCCTATTCATCGCGCTTTCTTCTTTACAATAGGAATTCGGATGATTACAATGAAAGATGACAATGAAACATAATAACAAAAGAAAACATCACCAGTATTTAAGCCACAAGAATCCTATGAATGATCTGATTATTATTGATGCTCCAGTCCTTTGAAAAAGCTTACAGTACTTCAATAGACAAAAATAGTTCTGATCTCAATCAATCGACCCTTGATACTTCCAAAACTGAAGTATTTATAAAAAAATAAAAACAAATTACAATCAATTCATGTGTGACAAGGCAACCTATAATTTCTCAAAATGAACTGAAAGGAAAGAAATTGATCTAAAAGGAGTGCATCTGCGTTTTTGGCCCTGTTCTGTTGGAATATTGTTTCTGAGTCACCACCTTTTTAGTACTATGCTGGAAAACTGAGTACTTTGTTGGCGAAATCTGTTGTATGAACCCCCTTTGTCTGTCTTGACCCATGGTGTCTATTTTCTACTCGAGTCCTTTCTGTCATGTTTAACCCTTTTTTAAACAAAATAGTAGAAAAAGAAAACATATACCCGGACTTGAAATCCTCTAGGCTTTAGTTCTGAAATTTATCGCATCCATATAAATATCGCACATCGCATGTTTTACAGTTTATGGTATGATAAATGGAATCGGCGATGCAATGAGAAGTGCGGAGGTGATGTGGTAGGGAAGGTGGGACCGACGCCTATCACAAATCATAAATCTTAAGGTTTCACTATGAGCGGTAGAGGTAAACTCTAAAACTTGCGAAGTGTGATATGCGATTGGGACCCACCCACATTGCTCATCACAATATTTATAGTTTACCACACATCGCAGAATTTAGAGTTTGGGGAAATGTAGTAAGCGCTAAAACCCGCGAAGTGCGATTTGCGCTGACGGAGGATGATGTGGCAGGAAGGAGATGGAGCCCACTGCATCGGCGAAGTTATAAAGTGGCAAATGGTATTGAAGGAGCAACGTATACCAGTGAGAAGAGTATTATGGTGGGGCCAACCACATCGCAAATCGCGATCGGGACCAGATAGGTTTTGGGAATATGGTTAAACTTTAAATTTTGTGAAATTTGATGAGCAAAAAGTTAAGATATGTGTGATACAATACATATCACACATCGGAAATCGCAAGCTTTAATGGTTGGTCAAATGGAATAAGTTATTTTTTCTGATATGCAATGTGGTATATTTCGTGATGTGCGATGGATGGTGGGGGAAAGGGTGACATGGCAAGGAGAAATGTCCCCACTTTAATTGCAATCAGGGAATTGGGAAGGTGGACGTAAGTGGAAACAATGATATAGCGATATGAAAAAGGTAAAGTTGAAAGATAAAGTGGAAAGGTGGAAAAGGTAAGGTTTATTTGCACGCGGCGGGTGAATAGGTCCCACTATCATCACATATCACATTTCAGAAGGTTTTTAGGAGACAACAATTAAAGGATTCTGCAATTTGGCCGATGCGAAAAGGAATTTGAATGTGAAATAATGAAATAAAAAGGGAATGACTTAGGGAAAATGAAAAGGGATAAATGACGGGGTGATTTTTTTTTACAGTATTAAAACTTGGAATATGGGAAAAAAGGCTTAGGATAGTGTTTTGAAACCATATAAATCAATCTCTTTATTAGGTGCATTTAGACTAACGGCTAGTGAAATTTTTAAAACATAAATGAAGCTTTCTTTTTATTTGTGCTTCCCTGACATTTTATTTTTCCTTCTTTATTTAGAGTATCTAACAACTAACATTTTATTGACAGGGATGCCTACAAAAAATAATAATTTTCCTAACATTTTTTAATTTTTCATTCTTTTGCATCCATATCCTACCTTAGCATTTTAACAATTTTCTCTTTCATCTGAGTGCATTTAGACTAGCAACTCAAAATTTTCTTTTTAACAACTAATCTACTTCTATGACTTATTCCTTCCTTCGTTCAGTTTAAATTATTGAACCAATTTTTATTTTCTACCTAACTATTGATCTGTCAAGATTAAATACTTTGACAAATCATTTTTCACTACCTAAAAACAAGCAATTTAAACCTAATTCAATCATGCTTAAACTATATGATTGAATTCTATTGAACTTTTGTGGCATTTTCAACAAGATGCACACAATTTATTTTCATAAATAAGTTAAACTAAGTGTAGTGGAATTTGGAGGTGCAACACTTTCAAAATTTATTGTTTTTCTTCTTTGTGATGGGGTTCAAATTCTATATTTTTTATTTTTAGCATATACCCTCTTTTGATTTTTTATGTTATCTCCTTTTTTTATTTTGAGAATTATTTGCAGATTGGAAATAATTTTACAAAATAAATTTAAAAGATAGAATAAACTCAGTCACCTTGAGATCTTATGAAATATAGTACCCTAACAGTGGCTCCAGCTAGGGATGACACACACTTCCATGCATTGAAGTGTCAAGAACTTGTGATTAGTAGCCTTATCCTTTTACACATCTGAGAATTTTGTAATCTGATTCCTTTTCTTCTTCAAATATTATGGTATTTTGTTTACCATGGCTTAGGGCCTTCTCTACGGTCTTCAAACTTAATCAGAAAATCATCCAATCCAATCTATGTTGACTATGATATTTACAATGATATAAAAGAATCTTTAGAATAAGATAAATAATGCTTCAACATCATGCCATTTACAAGACCACTAGGTAACTCTGTTCCATTCATATCTGTGAGAAAAAATGCATGATCACCTCTAAAAGAATTTATAATATATGGCCCCATCCATATATTATCAAACTTTGTACGCTTCCCTTTCTCTTCTCTCCATGCATCCCATTTTAAAACTTTTTCACCAATAGAAAAATCAACTGCCTTTCTCTTTTTGTCAAATATTTTCTTGGATGAGTTGTGTTATGTTATACACCTCTTCTCTTGATTACTGCAACTGAATGGTTTGATGGATCCTTCTGAGTACATCATTTGGTTCCACTTGTAACTCTTGCATTATGTTCATCACTAATTGTGCCAGAGAAGATGGAAAAACAAAATCCATCCCATAGACAAGTTGGTATGGTGACGTACCAATGGACTTCTTGGTAGTAAGCCTATCAGCCCAAAGTGCAATGATTAACTTAATATTATGCCAAGACTTTTTATTATGTTCTAATAACTTCTTGATGATGTTTACCAGACTCTTATTAGATAATTCAGCCAGTCCATTACCTTGTGGGTAATAGGCTATTGAACGTCCTAAAGAAATATGATATTTATCATAAAATTTAATCATCTTTTTGGAATTAAAGGCTTCTGCATTGTCAGTAATGATTTTCCTCGGGCAGCCAAATCTGGATAGGATATTGGTCTCAAGGAACTTTTTAATAACAACATCATTGGAATTTCTGGAAGGGATGGCCTCTGTCCACTTAGTGAATTAATATGTAGTTGTTAAAATCCACTTGTGTTGGAAAGAGGAAGGAGGATGAATTTCACCTATGAAATCCAAACCCCATTGCTGGAATGGGCTTTCAACAGAAATGGGTTTTAGTGGCAAGGCTAGAAGTTTTTTTTTTACCTTCAAAAATTTGACACTTGTGGCAGGTTGTGACTTTATTATGAATACAAAAAAAAATGGTGGGCTAGTAAAAACCAGCCCTGAGAATTTTATTAGCAATAGTCCTCCAATACAGGTGGCCACCATAGTCTCGAGACTTCATGAAAATCATGCATAATCTTATCTGCACCATTCTTCAACAAACATTTGAGTAATATACCACCAGAATCTTTCCAATAAAGGAAATTATCAATGATGCAAATTTTTACTACCTTTAATTTCAAAAATATAGCTTTAGTTTTTATAAGACCAAGAGGCGCATTTAAATTTAATAATACATAAAGAAGGTCTGCATACTAGGGATAATTTAAAAATTCTTCATTGATTTGTGGAGTCTCCTGCTCCTCTTGATCATCCAATGTTGCCACCAATTTTATGTCCAAAGCTTTAAAATTAGACTCAGCCATAAGATGTGCAAGTCCTTTCCCTTTAATTAGTTTGGTAGGTTTTAGTTTCAGATGATACTCCAAAATAACCGCAATCCATTTTCCTCTTTTTCCATCTAGTCCATTCTGCATTAAGATATCCTTTACCACGGAGTTAGGTACATAAGCAATTACATGCAAATGCAGAATATAAACTCTAAAATCTTTAATTGCTTTGACTAGTGAAAAGGCCTATTTTTCCATGATGTTTTACTTGAGAGAAGCATCTCTTAAAGATTTGTCAAAAAAGGCTATTGCTTTCTCAAATCCTTCGCTATTTTTCTGCAGTAAAACAACTGCAACAGTGTGCTCAGAAACGAAAGAAAATATCATAAAATCTTTAGTAAAATCTGGACTGATTAATACTGGTGCTTTAGCTAATTCCTATTTTACCATGTCAAAATATTGTGTAGCCTATATGCTACATTTGATTTCAGAGTCTTTATTAAGCATATTGGTTATGTTTTTAAGGAGTTCAACGAGATTACGAATAAATATTCTTAGAAAATTTATTTTACCTATGAAGGATTGAAGTTCCTTAATCTTTCTTGGGGGACCAATATTTAGGATTGCTTCAATTCTCTTAAGATCAATTCTAACTCCATATTTTTATATGATGTGTCCGAACAGTTTGCCTTCTTCCAGGCCAAATAGTGTTTTCTTAGGATTTAAAGATATGCCAAATTTTCTTCATTTCTCAAATACTCGTTTCTAATGTCTCAAGTGTTCTTCGTTAGATTTTGCGTACACAGTTATATCATCCAGATATATCACAATAAAGTGGCTAATCTATTCTAAAAATGCAATGTCCATTTCTCTTTGGAACGTGGTCCCAACATTCATTAGTCCAAAAGGCATTTTCACATACATGAAAGTGCCCCATGGAGTGGTAAAAGTTGTTTTATATTGATCTTCTGGATCAACCAAGACTTGGTTATAGCTAGAGAAAACATCTAGTAATGATATCCTACTTGATCCTATCACCTTTTGTAAGATATGGTCCATTTTGGGTAAGGGATAGTTATCTTTTAGAGAAACTTTATTCAGATTTCTGAAATCAATGCACAACCTGATTTCTCCAGTTTTATTTCTGGTCAGTACTATTTTTTATACCCATTTGGAATATCTGAGGGGGGAAATTATTTTAGCATCATACATTCATTTAACTTCTTTCTCAACTAAAGGTAACAAAACTAGATTTATCCTCTAAAGTTTCTATTTGAAAGGTTTGTGTTCTTCTTTAATTGAAATTTTGTGTTGTATGATGTTAGAATCATAAACCTTCAGGTCCTCATAATTCCAAGGAAAAACATCAATGTATTATTTGAATAGGGCTATATATCTCTGTTTGGTGACAAAATGTAATTCTTTTGACATTTTTATCATCTTTGGGCTTTGTTCAGTACCTATGTTGAATTCCTCAACGTCTGCTCCCGTGGGCTCAATTTTAGGATTCTTTGCCACATCATTGAAGTAAAAAAAGTCTTCGAATGGAGCTAATCCCCGGGGAAAAATATCATTCTTTAGTTGAAGCATTTCAAAAACTTCTTTTTTCAAGATCTATTTCATGAATTTCTAATTTAGGAACACTTTCATCTAAAGGATTATTGACATCTAATATACCACACTGGTTTACCAAAGGATTATATACAACTATTTGATATTCTACATGGTCTTCTAGTTCTATTTTATTTTGTTCTTGTTTATCCAAATCTAATTATGTTTCCTCAAACTCATCTTTTGACAATAAGAAAATTTCAATCTATTTGTCGTTTCCAAAAACCTGCTAGTATCGCATGTTATCTGGTATTGCAGGTCGATGTTTTATTTCAATTGTGTGTGGTTTGTTCAGGTGAGGAATTTTACAAGTACTTGTAGAAACATCAATACTATCAGCTTTGACATTTTGATTTCTTGGAACTACTACTAGGTCATATTCCACAAAAGTATCTAAGAAATGGTGCACTGCATTTTTGTAGGCTCTTAATCTAGGGTGTTTAGTAGCATATTCTCCTTTT
Source organism: Pinus albicaulis (assembly GCA_034641835.2). Taxonomy (NCBI): domain Eukaryota; kingdom Viridiplantae; phylum Streptophyta; class Pinopsida; order Pinales; family Pinaceae; genus Pinus; species Pinus albicaulis. Next base: position 1,099,823,230 of record CM076581.1, read on the forward strand.
ATTTTCTTGATGATTAATTTTGAATCTCCCTGCACAACAATTCTTTTGTCACCTAATTTCTTAAGTAACTGTAGGCCTAACACCAGAGCTTAATATTCTGCAATATTATTGGTGCACTGAAAATTAAGTTTAAAGGAATGCCTTTAAAAATGATTATTAGATGGATTAGATAACCAGATTCCTGCTCCAGAGAATTCTTTACTACACACTCCATCAAAGATCATATTCTAGAAGAGTTTTGGAGGAGCATCTAATTGTTCAAGTTGAGTTGGGTTTTCAAGTGTATAAACGTTATTTCCAAATTTTTCTTCAATTTTAGTATCATTGAATAATATGAATGAATCTAAATCAGTGTGAACATAATATAGAGGGGAATTATGAGGATTTTCTTGACTTCTTACCATATATTTCATGAGATTTTCCCTATAAAATCTTCTCTGCTGACCAAAGACTCGTATTGTAGCATAGGTCATATCTAGTTGAAGGGTTCCTTGTGAATTTTCTCCCCAAGAACATGATAAAAGCATGCCATATTGTGGAGGAATGTCTTATACGACAATGTCCATAACTAGGCTTTTGGATTGGATTTGAGACAAAGCTACACACAGGTCATAGATGAGACCTAAACACTTTACTTTACTTGAATCAAATGAGTATAGATATTTGTAGTGCCTAGTGATGTCAAGACCTAACTTTTACATTACATCTTTGGCCATTAAGTTGTGTGAAGCACCTGAATCCAGCATAACATTATGTAGGATTTTATCATGTATGTTTAAGGTTACATAGAAAGGAGAGATTGCTCCTTCTTGTAACTTACCATCTACTTCTGGACCAGACAGTAATTCAGGTTCATCATCATTAAGGTTGAGGGTGTCTGTAGTTTTCCCTATCTTTAGTAATTCTATTTCTTGAGTTCTGTATATTTGTTTTTTCATTAGTTTTTTCAAAGGGATGGGAATTTTGACTTTGGCTAGTTCGTTTATAAGATTAAATGATGATTGAATCTTTACAATATTTGGAATGTAAGGACATCGAAATTTTCTTTAGATTTAATTAGGGTTTGCTGACTGGTGGTTGGAACGTTAGTTTGAATTGGTTTAGAAACAAAATCAACTGTATTTTTAGTAGAAACCTCAGAAGGTTTCTTTCCAAGAGTTTCACCAGATTTCTTAGAAGACTTTTCTACTATTTTCTTAGGGTCTGAATTAGAGGTAATTTTGGCAGGATGATTAGTGTTCTTCCTAGTAGTATTTTTGAAATTTTTTATGGTCCTAAAATTATATTTCTTGTGAACCTCCATAATAACATTTTCAAATCCCTATTTATATTCTTCAGATCCTTTTGATTCAAGCTCTGTTTGGGCTAATGAAAATAGTTATTGTTCTTCTTCTGTGAGAAAAATAGTGTCATTATCATGTAAACCCAACAAATTTGTTTGGTTGTCTTCTTCCTCTTGAGGGATCTCTCCATTTTCATCAACATAATTGTCTTGAAAAGGGGGTTTAATTATTGGTCTGGTCCCCTTTGTTTAATCTCTGACTGATTTATTCTATTGTTTTGATTGTGATTTTGGGGAGGGTTTTCATTTTACATAGGGATGTTTCTATCAATCACCATTCGTTCCATTTCCCTCACTAAATAATCTATCTTGGCGTCAGAGCTAGAGTTTGATGATTCTTCTTTTATGGTAAATCTCTTCTCAACCCTCATTCTAGCTCTTTTGGACAAAAAATTGGCCTATACACTAACTTATATGCTCTGCATTTCTTCTAAGGTGCCAGGATTCCTCTCTCTTTAATGATAATATATGTTTGGTTCAAAACAATCAGGAAACTTAATCAGCACTACTCCTTCGAGTGGTTTTATGTGAGTAGGAATAGCATTATAAATAGAATTAAATCTAGCACAATAATCTTACACACTCTCTCCATTATCTCTTTTGATATTATCATATTCTAATAGAGTTTTGAGGGGTTTCTTTTTAACTTGCCATCTATCTAGAAACTGATGTTGTAGGACTGCTAGAGAGTTGATGGAAGCAGCTGGTAAAGCTCTAAACCATTTCTTAACCACACCTCTAAGGGTTTGAAAAAATAACTTCATCATAACATAATAAACATCAATCTCATGGAGATCAAAGAAATCATTCATTTTGTCTACATGTTGTCGAGAAGTAATGGGTTGGGTGTTATCAAACTGGGGTATTTTGGATTGATAATCTTGGGGCATAGCCCCTAGATTTTGAGGAAGAACAAGGGAGCATAAAATGCAACCATGATTGGAGGTGGAGGGTTGAAAATAATAAGTGATGGATTAATAGTTGGTGGAGGAGGTGGAAAAGGATGAACTATATGTTAAGTAGGGGATGGATGAAGTGATGGAGATGAAGGTTTTTGAGTTTTTATGAGAGGATAAGTAGTATAATTTTCAGAAGAAGCTGGACTCACATATCTTTGTTGAATTGTTTGGGATGCAAATGATGAAGAAACAATATTTAATGCATAAAATTCTACTGATTCTTGGAGATAGGAATTTGTAACTTCTGAAGTGAAGTTTGATACTAAACCTTCAAGGATCTCAAAATACTAGACAATTTCCTGATCAGATTTTGTTAAAGAAGGAATATATTTAAGTGAATTTGGATTCAAAATAGATTGGTCAATGACTAATGTATCTTCCCAATTTTTGGATTTGATTCTAAACAGGCTTCGCTCAAAATTTAAGTCAAATTCGATATCTTGTAAGGTTTCAAGCTTATTAGGAAAGGATTTTGCTCCTGGGAGAGGATTATTACTTCCCTGGCTTTCGATTGAACTAATCCATTTGAATAATTTATGTGAAGTGTCCTTAGTTCTTTTTCCAATCCTTTGAGGATCATCTACTATTTCAAGAGGTTTGGGATTAGGATGGGATCTTGTATAAGGTCCCTTGGAAGCCAACTTTGAAAATCAAAACACACACTGTAAAATGTAACTCACACCGACCCTTTGAATTTAAAATTACACACTTTATTTACAAAAAATAAAAAAGGTAGTAATCTCCATGAAATATTTTATATAATGATTATTTAACTAGTGATTGAATTCGAATGAAAATACGATTGATTTAAATTCTTTCCCCAATATGGTCACCACTATATTAGCGTTATCTAATTTACTAGATATTGTGAGAACTAATCACATAGGCCAACATCAAACCAACTTTGGAAAATGGGATCTAGCCATGCCAGTTTTATAGAGGGCTCTCTCTTTAAGATTTAACCTTGTTTGTATAAATTTGTAGGCTAGTTATGATTGTACTTGGGTTTTGAGTTGTGTTTTTTATTTTGGAAAATTGATTGTATTCAATTGATTAATGTCTATTGGGCAATGGAGTCAAAATATAACTTGATAGTTGAATCAAATTTTCACAGAGTAAACACAGAGAAAGATAGGAATATTTACTGGATCTTTCGAATTCATAAATGGATTTATGACATAAATATGAAAATATTCAACAGAACTAAAGAGCAATTAAGAATTTTTTAGTTTGGCCTTTAGTGGAAAACATTATGATTGTAAACCCAACTAGAATAAGGTAATCAAAAGTAAATCCTATTCATCACGCTTTCTTCTTTACAATTGGAATTCAGATTATTATAACGGAAGATGACAATGAAACATAATAAAAGAAGAAAAATGTCACCAATATTTAAGCCACAATAATCCTGTGAATCGTTTGATTATTATTGATGCTCCAGTGCTTTGAAAAAGCTTACAGTACTTCAATAGACAAAAATAGTTCTAATCTCAATCAATTGACCCTTGATACTTCCAAAAATAAAGTATTTATACAAAAATAAAAACAAATTACAATCAATTCCTGTGTGAAAAGGAAATCTATAATTTCTCAAAATGAACTGAAAGGAAAGAACTCGATCTAAAAGGAATGCATTTGCGTTTCTAGCCCTGTTTTGCTAGAATATTGTTGCTGAGTCACCACCTTTTTAGTACTGTCCTAGAAAACTGAGTCTTATGTTGGCAAAATCTGTTGTATGAATGCCCTTTTCATGTCTTCACCTATGGTGTCTATTTGCTACTCGAGTCCTTTCTGCTGTGTTTAACCCTTTTTTAAGCAAAACAATGTAAAAATAAAACATATACCTAGACTTGAAATCCTATAGGCTTTACTTCTGGACTTTATCGCACCCATAGAAGTATCACACATCGCATGTTTTACAGTTTATGATATGAGAAATGAAATTGGTGATGTGATGCGAAGTGCGGAGGTGATGTGGCAGGGAATGTGGGACTAATGCATATCGCAAATCTTAATATTTCACTATGAGCGACAGAAGTAAACTCTAAAACTTGCGAAGTGCGATATGAGATTGGGACTCACCTACATCGCTCATCGCAATATTTATAGTTTACCGCACATCACAGAGTTTAGAGTTTGGGGAAATGTGGTAAGCGCTAAAACCCATGAAGTACGATTTGTGCTGACGGAGGATTATGTGGTAGGATGGAGATGGATCCCACTGCATCAGTGGAGTTATAAAGTGGCGAATGGTAGTGAAGGAATGACGTATAGCGGTAAGTAGAGTATTATGGTTGGGTGAACCACATCACAAATCGCAATCAGTACTGGATAGGTTTTGGGAATATGGTTAAACTTTAAATTTTTCAAAATGCGATGAGAGAAAAATTAAGATATGTGCGATGTGATACATATCGCACATCGGCAATTGCAAGTTTTAACGGTTGGTTAAATGGAATAAGTTATTTTTTCCGATATGTGATGTGGTATATTTTGCGATGTGCGATGGATGGTGGGCGAAAGGGTGACATGGCATGGAGAAATGACCCCACTTTAATCACAATCGGGGAATCGAGAAGGCGGAGGTAAGTGGAAACAATGATATAGCGATGTGAAAAAAGGTAAAGTAGAAAGATAAATCGAAAAGGTGGAAAAGATAAGGTTTATTTGTGTGCAACGGATGAATGGGTCCCACTATCATCGCATATCGCATTTCAGAAGGTTTGTAAGAAACGGAAATTAAAGGATTCTGTGATTTGGTCGATGCGAAAAGCAATTAGAATGTGCGGTAATGAAATAAAAAGGGAATGACTTAGGGAAAATGAAAAGGGATAAATGATGGGGTGAATTTTTTTTATATGATATTAAAACTTCGAATATGGAAAAAAAGGCTTAGGATAGTTTTTTTAAACCATATAAATCAAACTTCTTTATTGGGCCCATTTAGACTAACGGGGAGTGAAATTTTTAAAACATAGATGAAGTTTTCCTTTTATTTTTTCTTGCCCTAACATTTTATTTTGCCTTCTTTATTTAGAGCATCTAACACCTAACATTTTATTGACATGGATGCCTAAAAAAAAAATCGTAATATTTTTTAATTATTCATTCTTTTGCATCCATATCCTATCTTAACATTTTAACAATTTTCACTTTCATCTGAATGCATTTATAGTTTGACAAATCATTTTTCACTACCTAAAAACAAGAAATTTTTATTTAAACCTAATTCAATCATGCTTAAACTGTATGATTGAATTCTATTGAAATTTTGTGGCATTTGGAGGTGCAACACTTTCCGAAATAAGCTAAACTAAGAGTAATGGCATTTGGAGGTGCAACACTTTCCGAATTTATTGTTTTTATTCTTTTTTATGGGGTTCACATTCTATATTTTTTATTTTTAACATATACACTCTTTTGATTTTTTATATTATCTCTTTTTTTATTTTTGAAAATTATTTGCAAACTGGAAATCATTTTACAAAATAAATTTGACAAATAGAATAAACTAGTCACCTTGAGATCTTATGAAATATAGGACAGTAACATACTCCATTTCCAATAAGATCAATAAAAATTTACTCCACTTTAAGAGGACATATAGTAAGAATGGTGCTAACTTATCCATCAAATATGGCGATATACTTTATTTTTAATATATACATAAAAATTTACACCACATTAACACCACATAACATAAGTTGCTAACTTATAATGCTAAAAGAAAGTTCTGTGATTTATTATTTATACATATTTTGGAAATTAATAAAATTAATAAGATTTAGTAAAATGTAAAATTTAAATGAGTGCGGTGAAGAATATGCAAATTCAAATTCAATGCACACCAAAACATCTCATACAAAAATTTTGATATCTCAGCGAAACATAACATTTTTATAGTTTTGAATTTATTTAATTTCCAACATCTTAAAAAAAAAAAAAAACACCTTACTCTTAAGAATCATGAATCCCACCACTCCGATCTCGATAAGGTGTTGCCACAACATCCTAATCTTGGACATCGTTTTTAACCTACAATTAGACCTGATAAACCCTACTCAGAACTTAGAAAATAGGAGAAACAGAGAAACTGTGGGATTAATTGGTCATTTTACTTCATTACTCTTAAAAAAAAATGGGGTACTTCATTACTTTTAAAAAAAAATCGGGGGCAGGGGTTCGGCTTTGTATATGCTAAGCAATTAAATGATTTGCAACATTTTGTATTGCAACTGAAATTTAGAAATTGTATTTATTTCAGCTGAATAGAATATATGGTCTTTCTTAAAATAAAAATTTAAAAAAAACAAAGCGAACTTATGTATTTCATGTATAGCTCTTGTAAATGATTACATTTCCTTTTTTCGGGATTGTAAATTAAACGATTTGGTTTCAGGATGAATGATTAATTGATAAAATATTGCTTAAAATCTTAGCAGTGGGTTATTCATTCAATAATAGAGATAAGAATAGTAGTATTTACATAAATAAATAATAGTGGAATGGATTTTATACAGAAAGAACAAGTATTTACATAAATATATTGGGATGGAGTTTAGGGAGAAGGTAAAAAGATATAAAAGAAAATGGAAAATCATAATAAAATAAATAAGTTTATATTTTTTTAATTTTAGTTTTGTTTTTAAAAGTCTAACAAACTTAAAAAATAGGAAAAGAAAGAATTCTTATATTAATTTGTAATAGAGTGTTAATTTAATATATATATATATATATATGGAATTTTAATAGAGTGTTAATTTAATATATATATATATATATATATATATATATATATATATATATGGAATTTTATATATTTTCTAAATATGTTTATATTTATTATCAAGAATTTTGGATAAATAAGTTTTTAAATTAAAATTTAAAAGAAAAAGAAAAAAAAATTGTAAAAGAATAGAAGTTTTAAAGAGAAATAATAAATATGATTTTTAATTCAAAATATATTCAGAAAATAGTGAGTAAAAAATATTGTTCTTACCTAGGCAAAAGTCTTTACCATTGATAGTGTAGAATTTTTTAAAATTATTTTTTTTTGTTTGGAACTTTTATTTATTTTATGGAATTCAATCTTTACCCTGTATAATGTAAAAAAATTAAAATTAAAAGGATTTTTTTTGTTTCGATAGAAATCGAATCCTAATTCGAACTTAGTAACTCTGCCTCATACTAACCCCTGTCAGAATAACAACGGCGGTGAACTTAGTAACTATGCCTCATGCTAACCCCTGTGAGAATAACAACGGCGGTGAAACACTCTGAAACGGCAAGACTAAAGGGCTCCAATGGTTATCGTTCACATCAAGCCTAAAATTGTGTAATGTTAAAGAAACTCCGAATTCTAATTCCATCATAGTTCTTAATGAAATTTCAACGTCCCCTATGTGAATTGAGTTTCCATACATTGTATCTAGTATCTTGCGGTAGATACATAGTTCTACACTTTATAGATGCAATGCATTTTTGATTGTGTATATTTGATTGAGTTTTCCTACATTGTATCTCTTGTAGTTCTACAGTGTATAGATGATAAGCCTACCGATGGGATTTGCAGTGTACCCTCACAAGTAAAATTTGAATGAATAAGCTTTTGAGCAATCACTAGTGTTACCATTATGAGTATTATTAGTCACGGATACAAAATGTACGATTGGTGAAAGAATATAAATGCGGAAAGGGACGTCGATGAACCCAAAATAATTTAAGAGATATAGCATGTTGAGTGCGATGTATTACCCAAAATCCACTAAATCGAAAGTTTGAAAACGAAAACAATGGTGATGTGACTCTGAAATAATATAGGCTGACTCGAAATTTGGGAATGTGGATTATTGGTTTATATATATGGGGGATTCTATAAGATGATTTGGGAATGTGAATTATATACATAAGTTGTACATTTAGGAGATTGTATGAGATGTTATGATTAGGATTGAGTGTGGATAGGAATGCTTTTATTTTTTTGAGTAGATATTTTTATTTTTATTTGTTTATAAAAAAAATGTATAAAATTAAATTGTATATTTATTAATTATTGTATATTGGTTTTCAGTTATTTTAAGTTTTGAGGTTGAGTTTATTTTAATGGAATTGGGATATGATTGTGAAAGATTGTGATTTTTGAAAAAAAAAATTAAAACATTTAAAATTATAAATTATACAATTTAAATTTATAATTTTGATAATAATTTATTAAACTTTAAATAAATATATACCAAAAACATTCTAAAATGTAAAAGAACTACCTAATCTTTATTATACTTCATAATTTATATATATTTTATTTTAGAATTGAAAATAAAATATAAAAAAAAAATACACAATCTTTATTATACTTCATAATTTATATTTATTTTATTTTAGAATTGAGAATGAATTTTGTGCATGATAAAAATAATATAAATTTTAAAGTTCAACGGTTTAAAATACTTTTGAATATAATTTTAAGAACATTATTGTTTTTTCCCAACTTGACATTGTTTATATATATATATATATATATATATATATATATATATATATATATATATATATATATATATATATATATATATAATTAAAATCGTGGCATAAATATTAATTAATTTTTTTATTTTTTAATTATTTTTAAATAAAATAATATAAGTTATGAGATAGTTTAATTAATGATAATTGAAAATCAAATATTATATAAATAGAAAAATTTAAATGTTTTATTTTATCTATATTTATATTATATATATATATATATATATATATATATATATATATATATATATATATATATATATATATATATATATATATATATATATATAAAGACATAAAAATTATAATTATAATCCTCGAAATCAACCTTAGTATGAAACCATCTAATTCATTTTATACCAAAAATAAATCAATAAATATAATATTAAATACACAAAATGAAAACTCAAACTCACGATAATGATTCATAAATAAATAAACTAGCAATTGCACCGGGGTGCAAGGGAATGCCAGATGGAGGGGATGTGAATCATTTTGTGCTATATGAGGGGTAAAAATTGAATTGTGATTTAAGAGAAGAAAATCTAAAGCTGAACAGATAATCATAAGGTAAGTAGAAATATGATCACCTAAGGCGGAAAGCCTATAGCTATTAATGTCTCGATTTTTTTCACGTTTAAACTATCTATACTGTATACTAAAGAAGCAACCTGACGCCATGTCACAAACTGTCTATTCAAATGGCCTGCACATCCTCGAGACTGATGGAATCCTCATATATGAAGAAGGCAATGAGACCTTGATGTGAAATTCTCGTATTTTCTCTGCCTGTCCTTGATGTTATGTCTGGGTGGTCGAATTGAGTGTGCTCATTTTGATTTGCAGAAGGCCGAATAGGATGAGCAAACCCATTATCATACGTTGTTTGCCCACAGAACCTTTAAGTTTGTCTAAGGAAGTAAACCCTGCCCGTGTGGTTCATCATGAAGAGAAGATGGAGAATCTGATCAAGTAACTTCTTTAAATAGAAAGTATAGCTCCTACTTGCTGTTTGTAAAATAACAGCTAGGTTGCCTCAAATAATAAAAATTAATTTATTTTATTTTAAAAAGAGTAAACCAAATGATCAAAGTTTATAATTTGAATTTTAAATATTTATATTTATTTTAATAAAAATAATAATTTTTAATTTAATATTATTAAATTGTAATTTATGTAATTTTATTTTTATTTCATTTTATTTATTTATTTGTTTATTTATTTATTTATTAATCTTTATTTTATTTTATTTCTATTTATTTATTTATTTTTATTTTTTAATTAAGAATTTTTTTTACCAATTTTATTTTTATTTTTAAATTTTTTTATCTAAACATATACTTTTGAAACTTAAATAATTATATGGCCCTTTTTATATTACAAATTAACTAACACTAAATATTTTTTTTTATCTATCAGAAACAATTTACGGAACTCTGAAAATGTTTCTAGAACAAAACCGAAAATAAAACCACAATTATTAGTAGTATTGAGATTTTCCAAAAATTTCGCGATTTGAGTATTTACAAAAAATTCGGGATGTTGACCGTCGACAGTTTGAAGGAACACATCTTAACAACGACCATAGTCGACACAACGTTGATCACCCTATATATATAGATATATGCGTGGGCCACATTATACATGTCGTTTTCATCCAACGATCACCATCCCTTCGCGCCCAATCGACCGATCCGACGACCATTAATGAATCTCGCACGGCTATTATACACGAACAATAATGCGCGATGAGATTGGTATCGCGAAAATGCTTCCTCCACATGTCACCCAACCTACGGCATCGCTCTGAAATCTTAAATACTGCTTACCGTGTAAAGGTGGTGCGATAAAAATCGCTTCCCACATTTGTGACTCGCGAGAGCCGCTCGTACCATGGGACCGGAGAGGGGGTTGGTTGTTATAGGGAAATATCATAAAATGAAAATGGTCAGTCGTCCTTCGGTTGCTCCAATATTTCTCAATTCGGTTCTCTGTATTGTCAATCTTAACCTCCACAAGATTTTTTTGGCAGAGGCTTTGCCATTGGAAAAATACAAAAATGGATGTAGCGAGGGTAGCATCTTTTGATGGGCTCCAAACACACCGAGTTGATGGGCTTGCTTTTCCCATAAAATTAAAAGGAAATTTGCAAGACCTTTAAATATTTGTCAAGAATTTAATATGGAGATTTCTTGGAGAGTCGGTGCCCTCGAAATGTTTCGACAAAAAATGTTAAATTTCAATAAAGCTTCTGACAGATGAGCTGTCTCGGCTCAACTGTCAATGGCGGATGGAGGAATAGTTCTGTCCGGATTCCTAGCCCAAATTTTGCTAAAGCAAGCTGCCAAACATGAATTATGTAGAAAGTTAGGGAAGATTTGTGTGGTGTGCCTAACAAAGAGTCGGCTTAATATCATCAGAAGAAATAACCAAAGTTTTAAATTAATTCGTGTTATTTATTTTTATTGTGAAGACGATCGCATCCGAATCTTGATCAAAAGGAAGATCTATAATGAGACTATTTTATTCAAAAGGCTAGATCCTCACTAACTTTATAGACTTTATTTACTGTATTTAGGGAACGAGAACAAAATTATTTGTGTTATTTAGGAAGTATATTAAACCAAATTCATTTCAAGTGAGCCTGCCATGTTAGACCAAATTAAGCTTGATCCTAAGGTATTTAGCGGAGTATATGCGTATTAAATCTTAGGTTTACGCATTTTGTAAATAGATTAGGCAAGTCCAGTTTTAAGATGCAGCTATTTAAAAAACAACATAGAAGTAAAGGAAAATTTCGACGAAAGTAAGATTAGACTGAAGCATTTTCAAAAACAGCTTAAAAGTAATGGCATCTCTCAAAGCAGAACAAAAGGATAGAATAGATCATATATCTGACTCTGGAATGAAACGACACGCAATGGAATCATAAAATCATGTGCGAGAAGAATGTGGTGTCCCCCTGTATCGGGAAAAAGCATCATTGATATTTTGCATTGTCCTCTTTCCCCTTACCCTCTGCTCCCCTCCCCTCCCCCTTCTTCCAGTGCTAAATCGATTGAGGGGAGCTTGTGCATGCCTACTCCATCGAGCCGGCCAGTTATATTTACGCATAACCTATTCTTCCTAAGGAAAATATTGTATGGTTGATCATTGATTAGAGCGATGCAGATACAAGGGATAGCATTGTAGAATGACCAAAAGGAGAAGGGCATTTTATCATATTAATGATAAGATAAAAAAGGAATCTTTAAATAGAGAGAAAATTGTGACGAAATTACCTTTGACACTGCAAAGTTTAGCAAACGGAAACTTGAAGCCAGAGCACTGCAGCCTGTACGAGATGTTACAAAACTACGCTTCAAACTCGTGAGATTTTTGGAAATTCACTCTTGCAGCTTCGCTAACTTGTACAATATTTTATCAAATTGACTAATTCTCTACAAAGCCAGGAAGATTATATTGAACTGAAGCATTTCATTTAGTATTTAGCTCGAGTTCGATCACGTGCAAAGGGTACGTCGGAGCCCCATTAAATGGATGTTGTGTGACTAATAGTCCGGGAGGACGAATAACCGACAGTCAGTAGACATATGACCAATTTCTATTGGTTCAATGAATAACCATATGTAAAATTATAATTGGATGGAAGGGCGATAGACAAATCTTCTTATTGGGTGGGGTGAACAGTGTTTGTTCACCCCAAGCCAACAAAGAAAACGCCTCTGACGTAAAATATAAATGATGGCTTAAAAGATGAGATTAAGTTGAGGTTTTAAATTTGAATTTTGTTTCTCTTACTTAAAAGATTGTATTAAAATATAAATGATGGATTAAAGGATGAGATTAAGCTGAGGTTTTAAATTTGAATTTTTTTCAGCGCTTTAGTTCTGTTTGAGCGTGATCTCACACTTTTGGAATGGAACAAGTATTTCTTTTTTGTTCTGCGATGAAAAATTAATCTTTACTTAAAATATTAATTAATACTTAAAATATATTTATTTAAAATATTAATGAATACTTAAAAGATCGAATTAAAAGATGGATTAACTTGAAGTGCTAGATTTGCATTTTGTCGGGCCTTTTAGTTCTGTTTTATTGTAATCTGGCACATTTGGAATAGGTGTTGCATGTTGCTTTTGTTGTGTTGTAAAACGTAAAACATGCATCTACCGTTGTTACTCTCAACCTTTGGATTTTATGCCATTTTATGCCTTCGAAGGATTCGGACAGGCCGGAGAACCGCTCCACTTGGATTTGTGCAGAACTCCACCATCTTTGCTATCAGGGCAGTACCCTGAGCATTCTCTGTATCTTTGTAAATAGGTCAAATGCTGCTCTAAAGGGGATGTTACAGAGGAGAGGCGACTACCTCATTCAATTCCACCAACAATTCCGCATTGCATCTGTGAACTTCCAAAGACTGCTCATCCCCATCGTCATGGTCGCCTCCAAGTTCCTCGAAGACCTGTAAGAGAATTCTCGAAATGAATATTTTAATTACCATCTGCCTTCTCTATTTCTTGGTTTTCAGCATCTACTGTTGTTACTCTCAACCTTTGGCTTTTATGCCTTTGAAGGGATTCGGACAGGCGGGAGAACTGCTTCACTTGGAGTTGTGCAGAACTCCACCATTTTGCTAGCAGGGAAGTACCCTAAGCATTCCATGCATCTTTGTAAATAGGTCAAATGCTGCTCTAAAGGGGATGTTACAAAGGAGGGACAGGTGCCAGACATCTGTACAAGGTGACATCGACTGCCTCATTCAATTCCAAGGGCAGGTGCGTATGTGAACTTCCACAGGCTGCTCATCTCCACAGTCATGGTCGCCTCCAAGTTCCTCGAAGACCTGTAAGTGAATCCTCTAATTCAATATTTTAATTACCATCTATGTTATCTATTTTTTGGTTTTCAGCAGCTTTTATAAATCCAATTAGTTTGACCAGTCTATAAATTTTAATATCGGTTTCAATTTTGTGAACAAAAATGATAGGAAATCGTATTACACGATGGTAGGAGGCATGAACAGTGAAGAAATAAATAGAATGGAGATGTGTTTCTTACAATCGCACCTCTCTGCCTCCCAATACCGCATGTTCTATGGTGTGCAGGTACCAAATCTCTATGTAGAGCGCCATCTAGAGAGGACTGGGGAGGATTTTGAAGTATGTTAACCTATGCTTACATCGAATGCCTCATTCAATTCCAGCCGCAATTCCACATTACATCTGTGACAATTTTTTTCTCGATTTGGAACTTCGGTCGTAAATTGGCACCATTTCGCCAGAAATCGCACAAACGTTCAGCTCGGAAGAATCAGTACCCCGTCGACCAAAGCGGGATTCGATGCCAAAAGCCAAACGACATGGCCACGGACTTCTCCCGCTGAAATAAGAACGCATATGCAGGACAAAACACGTGGCAAAATTTGATTCGCGCGAAGGGCGGTACACGTGGAAAAATTTGATTCGCGCGAAGGGTGGTACGGTATTTATCCTATTGGCTAGGGTGAACAGTGTTTGCTCACCCCAAGCCCACAAAGAAAATGCCTACAGCGTAATAACTGATAACGATTCATAAATAAATAAATAAAGTCAATGATTTCTTTTAGTATATTTAATATTATATTCTTTATGAATCATGATATTTAAAAGAGAGAAAGGAGATTCATAGGTTCGGGGACATAAAGTCGAAGAAACACGTAGTCTATCAATCTGTGATGTCGTTATTGCAACGGCGTGCGGATTTGTATGTTGGACTCCTACGACTCTAGGAGAAGGCACCAAGCCCTTCATTTGTCAAACACGAACAATGACTATTTTGAAACAGGTTATGAAAATCTGTGAAGTAGATGACATAGTCAAATTTAATGTTTTGGGTTTAAAATATTGATTTTTAAATTGTATTTATTTTTTGAGCTGAAAATATTAATTTTTAGGGTTTATTAATTTCTTAGTTTATAATACTAATATTTATCTTTTAAGTTTATAATATTTTTTTAGTTGGATTTATTTATTTTTTAGGTTTATAATATTAAATGTTTGTATTTATTTGTTCCTTAACTTTATAATTTTAATAATTCTTTTGGTTTATAATATTAAAGACTTGGGCTTATTGTTTATTTTGGTTTACAACACTAATAATCTCTTGAATTTATTAATTTTTTGAATTTAAAATATTATTTCTTAGGGTTTATTAATTTCTTAGGTTTTTGAGTTTAAAATATTAAGTTTTAGGGTTTATTAATCTCTTGTGTTTTTAATATTGATCCGTTGGCCTTATTGATCCCTTATCTTTTTAATATTTATCCTTGGGTTCACCAATTCCTTTGGTTTATAATATTAAACCCTTGGGTTTACTAGTGCTTTCAGATTGTAATATTAATAACCCCTTGGGTTTATAAATATCTATTGTTTTTAATATCTATCTCTTGGCCTTCTTGATTCCTTAAGTTTTTAATATTTATCCATTGGGTTCACCTATTCCTTTGGTTTATAATCTTAAACCCTTGGGTTTATTAGTTCTTTTGGTTTATAATGTTAATAATCTCTTGGGTTTATTATCAACTTGAATCTAAAATATTGATTCTTATGGTTTATTAATTTATTTTAAAATATTAATTCTTAGTGTTTATTAATCTCTTGTGTTTTTAATATTGATCCCTTTGCCTTCTTTTTTTTTATGAATTGGACTATTCTATTATGTTACAAAAAAGTGTTACAAAGAGGTTGTGACCTCAGCTCAGCTTGCCCATGAAAGTGGCATTCTTACACTGCATAGCTGCCTGAAAAGAGTTTGCTTGACATACCAAAAAAAAAAAAACTGGACTACTGTCCCAAGCTAGACAAACTGTAGCATGCCGCCCACGCAGGGGAAACCGGCCATAAAATATTAACATGATGTCCAAAAATTGAAACAGAGAACTGGTAAACATGAAAATCATTGAAGAAAAAACAACTATAAGACTGTCGAGGGGAAACCTGCAACTGTTGGCCATATTAGGTGTCATGAGAAGTGGTGGGTGGTTCCTCGACAATTCGACATCCATAAGCAAGCAAATCCTCTTCCTCCTCCTGCTTGGTGTCTTTATTGCTAGAGCAGCCTCACTTGATGTCGCCCATGTTGTCACCAGGTCTAGTGCCCTTAGTCTCACTACAACTGGGTTCCTTTCATTTTAGACTGGCCCCTTGACGAGGATAGGGCGTGTCGACTACACCTTTAGCTCGCTCAAGACCCGTATCCTTAGCAACCAAATCGGGAGGCTCCTCTGTGAACTCAATGGAGATAGTAGCAATGATGGTGGGCCTGTTCAAGGTGCAAGGGAAGCGCAATTGTGCAGTGTGATGATGCACAGGAATAGTGATGGAGGGCACAAGGAAATGAGGAGAGCCCAATTCAAAATGAGACTGCTCACGCCCACGCCCTCGCCCATGCCCGCGACCACTTCTGGTGTCTGGATAATTCCCAGTGAAGTCATCAAAGGAAGGGGACGAAGTGGCAGTGGAGGAAGTGGAGGGCGGGCGAGTGAGATGACCTCGACTGCTACCTCTTCAGTAGCGCATACGTTGTCGGAGGTGCAGCATGGTGCGAAAAGTAGAATTACGAGGGACAGAAGGGGCTTGAGCTATGGAGGAGTCCGAGAATAGGGGAGGTTGTTCACACTGTGTAGAGGGAATCAAATCAGGCGAGCTGGACCAACAATTGCAGAAGGGGCTCTATGTAAAATGAAGGTCAGGAGTCAGTTCTATACAACAGATGATAGCGCACCTTATCCCCGTGTTGGTTTGAGAGATGGACTCTGCAGCAGCAGGGGAGCAGCTTTAACACAAATGGGGTAGAGAAATACTTAATTCATCAAAGAGATCCATACTGGTTAATGGCGCGAGCCTGTCTGGGCGACTGTGCTGCATTAATGCAGCAGAGCTGTAAAAAATGGGAGAATAAATGATGTGTTGCGTGTGAAGATGGGTGGCAGCGTGGTAAATCCATGCGCCATCCCAAATCCCTACCAACGTACACCTGCCCTCAATCACCTGCATCCAGGGGATCCCTTGGTCTTATTGATCCCTTAGGTTTTTAATATTTATTGCTTGGGTTCACCAATTCCTTTGGTTTATAATATTTAATGTAACATATATCACATATCAACCTTTAAAAAAAATTCACTTTTCTTAACATAATTTATCTGTGACTAATTATAAATGGGATTATTAACAATTTGTATGCAACCATGGAAAAAGTGCTCACCATATCAAGTCATCGTACTTATATTAATTATCGCTTATATCATTTGTAAATTCTCGGTTGATGATTTAAATTCTTTGTACCCATGGCACAAATGCTTTAAACCCCAAAGGGACTTATACACTATAGCGGATCTCAATATTTGATTGTATTGATAATTGGCGTATGGATTTTGGTTTTCAATCTTTAATGTTATGATAAGGTTTTTTGTACCTTTGCACTAGATTCGAGTTTAATGGATAAAACCTGTCTTGATGGATCTCCTTCGGATAAAAAAGGTTGAGATCGACGGTTGTGATCTCCGAGTACCAACATAGGGTAATGACCCCATCTGAACCCTAACTGATTCTGCCATTCACGTTGGGCTTTACGGCATTGTTCCTCTGCAACACGGCCGCAACCCAAGCTTTCCGGACTAGCCCCTGAGTCCCTCCTCTCGGCGCTGACAACCATGGCATTTTATAGGTATGGCCTAAATTTTTTCCACAGTCCAGCAAATGACCCTTCGATTTGGTTTTTCCATGGCATAGCCACTATTTGACCTTGGAATTCATAGTTGTCCTTCATTTATTTTTTAGCAAAGAAGAAGCTCTATTTCGAGTGCTATGCGCTCGTAATTTTGGAGGATAAACAACTAACCACAGGTTGGCTTGATTTCCAAGGTTGAGCGTTGTTTCGGTTTGTTGATCGATTTCCACGATGGCCTTCTTCAATGTTGCAGGTAAGCCAACCATGCTTGGTACAACTTCCCATTGTGTGTTCTATTTACTCTTAGTGTTTGTCAGTTGCTTACTTCATACGACTGTCTCCTCGTGAAGTTTCTCCTCAGCCTGCAGAGTTTAACTAAGACATGTATTTCAGGTTTTTATTTTCATCTTTTCTTTCTTGTGATTAACTCTTTCTCCTTTCGCAAATGATACTATGTGTTCTAAAATTTCCTCTCATTTTTTGTAGGTAAATCCACTGGGGTTGAATGGGGAATTTTTACACTGCACTATTATCGTTTTGTTGTTGAGGGGTTTCGTCTCACACCTTCTTCGCTGCTTGCACTACAGGTATTGAGTTTCTCCCGTAAGTTTGTAGAATTTTGGAGTAGAATCTATGATTATACCTACGGAATTCACTTGCTATATCTATTTTTAGGGCCTGTGCCATTTAATTCGGTTTATTTATTCATTCCTGAGAGGAAACACTATTGAGCACAATTTTCATGTAGTTTGGGGTTTATTGTAATTATCATGCTACACTATTACAATTGGTTGCATTTTCCTCCGGTCTTTAAGAGAAAAATCTCATCCGGCAACAGAGAGCTATTTTAATGCATTTTGGGTTTTGTATGTAGTTTTCTAGGTTATCTGTAATTCTCGTCCATTCACCCTCTTATTATTGTTTCACTCTTTAATAATTTCAGCTATAGTATATTTTGTGTTCTGCTTACTCGATCTTAATTAATTTTCATGTCAGAAGCAATTGACATTCCACTTTTCGAAGAGCGTTTTCATCCATGCTTGGTTTTGATTTTTACTTATATAGCACTGTAATCTTTCTTTCTTCATTAGTCTTATGTAAAAGAAAATTTCAGTTATTGTTTTTACAATTATATTAGTTGTAACATTATCTAAATTTCAGACAGTAACTTCTATTTCTTTGTTAAGAGCAGAATCTTGTTTTACTTCTTTCAGTTAATCAATATAAAGATGTATGAACCATCCAAGCTTATGTCCATGTATATCATAGGATGCCAAAAACAACCAGTCCAGGGTTCGGAGTTTCGACTGTGAAACCTGAATTAACAGTTTCCTGGGTTAAACTTCCAGTAGATGCTTTACTTTTTTTTTCTTTTTATATCATAGTGAAATTACCATTTTTCTTCTAATAGACCATTAATAGTTTCAAAATTACACTTATATACAGTCCATGTATAATTCTAACCATTCTGTTGTAATATTCTCAATATATTAGAAAAGTATAGTTACAAACATATATACATCCTTCTGGAAAAAGAATCCTCATTTCATATCTTAAAGAACTTTATTTGTAATAAAAAGATATCTTAAAGAACATTAACTGTAAATAAACAAGTATCTTAAGAAACATTAACTGTAAATAAAAAAATATCTTAAAGAACATTAACTGTAAATAAACAGATATCTCAAAGAAACATTAACTGTAATAAAAAGACGTCTCTCTCTAAACATCATATCCAGTATGTTTACTTATCTGTTTTTCTGAGTTAGTTGATGATGTCCTCCCTACTGCGAGAGAAGAAATGATGTCCTCATCTCCCCTCCTGTTCCACACTGAGATGAGTAGGTTGGCAGAATTTCGAGAAGAGACCTCAAGACCCCTAGTCCAATACTCTTCTCCATAGGATTCAGGAACGTTGAGTGTTTTCCACTATTCACAACCAGCTCATAAATTCTCTACTATCCTCCTTCCTCTCCTTATCCAGAGAACATAACCCCTTTTCCTCACTGGGATGTACTTTTATCCCCAGAGGAAAGGTAACTGTCTAAACTGTTTTTTGTTCAACCACTTATCAGTTCTTGGAATACTTTTATCATCAGTCTTTTAAATTTTTATGGAACCAATATTCCATAATTAAATTTTATTTCAAAAAACCATAGTTAATTTATGTTCACCATGTGATCCTCTTCTCAAAAGAAAAAAATGTTTGTCTCTTTAAAAATAAATAACATAACAACTAGTTAGCACTTAAGCTAGTTTTCACAGCTTCCCCCCTGGAAGTAAACACATCCTCGGTGTTTCATTCCATCTCAGCAAACAATTCTGGATAATCCTCACAAAAAAATCCTTCATCTTCCCAGGTAGCCTCATCTAAGCTAAAGTGCTTCCATTACACTTTAACCTAGGTGATGATTCATCTATGAAGCATGATTTCTCTCAGATCGAGTATACATTGAGGTTCGACCTGCATTCAACAAAATTGAATTAAATTCTCATAAAACTTAGTATTTTAAGATAATATTTTTTAAATCTTACTCTACCTGAATGATTTGCTAGTGGATTAAATGCTTTGGGTCATGTACATATCATTTTGGTAAGGATACATGGAACACATTATGCACCCGAATATGGTTGGGTAAGGCCAATCGGTAAGCCACCAATCCTACCCTCTCCAATATTTGGAAAGGTCGACATAAGATGGAAGCCAACTTGGCATAGGATGTCCACCTTAGTTTTCTCTTCTTCGGTTTAATCCTTACATATACATGATCGCCTACTTCAAATTCTCGACATGTTCTCTTCTTACCTACATATACCTTCTGTCGATCTTGAGCTTCTTTCAGATTTTGTCTGATCTTTCTTACTTTTAATTCCGTATCGGCCAACATCTCTGATCCAAGCATCAACTTGGTTTTGGGGCTGCTCCAATTGATGGGAGTATGACAATGTCGTTCATACAAAGCTTCAAACGGGCTCATCTTAAGAGACTCCTGATAATCGTTGTTGTATGAAAATTCTACCAAGTGTAGATATTCTTCCCATTTCATTGGTTGCTACATCATGTACATGCACAGCATATATTCCAAGATATGGTTTACCTGCTTAGTTTTTCCATCCATCTAGGGATGATAGGTGATGCTGAATTTTATTTCAGTTCCTAACCTTATAAATAGGGTCTTCTAGAATGCTGAAGTAAAATTCACATCCTGATATAATATAATAGCCTTTTGAATTCCATGAAGTCTAAAAATATATCTCATGAAGATGTCTGCTATTTGCATGGTTTTGTAAGTAGATTGTACGGGTATGAAGTGTGTTGCTTTACTCAATCTATCAACCACCACCATAATCGAGTCATTTTTCCTTTTAGATCTTGGTAAACTAGTAATAAAATCTAGGGATATAACTTCCCATTTCCATTCAGGCACTCGTATAGGCTACAACAATCTGGCTAGGTGTTGATGCTCCACCTTAACTTGTTGACACTCCAAAAAAAAATTTAAGTATTCCGCAATATTCTTTTCTATACCATGCCAGAAATAGACTTTTCTAATTTTTGTTAGCATTTTCTGGTATCTGGGGTGTCCTGCGTAATTACTCCAGTGATACTCATCCATGACCAGTTCTTTTAAACTCATTCGGTTTGGGATATATAACTTTCCCTTGAAGGTTAACAATTGATCTTTGTTAATTCCATAGTCATAAGGTTTTTCTTGTCTGTTGGCTTCCTCTACTTGCTGCCATAAAAATCGGTATTCGGGATCCTTCTCGGCTTCCTCTTTTATCTAATCTAAAAATTTACATTCAATTTTATTATAGAAAAGTTGGTAGACACAATGAAGTTTTCTTCTTAAGGCATCCGCCACACGATTTTCCTTGCCCTTTAAATGTTGTATTTCAAAATCGAATTCACTTAAGAAAGAAATCCACCTTACTTGGGGGGTGTTTAAATAAACTTTCTTAAAGTAGTTGGTTAAGCTATTATGATCAGTTATTAACACAAATATTTTTCCTAACAAGTAGTGCCTCCATACTCGGAGTGCATGCACTACTACTGTCAGACCTAAATCATAGGTTGAATATTAGTGTTCATGCTCCTTTATTTTTCTCGATTCCTAGGCAACCACTCTTCCTTCTTGCGATAGAATTTCCCCAACTCTTTCCTTACAAGCATTAATACAAACCTAAAATTATTTATTGAGGTCAGCTACCCTCAACACCAGGGTAGTGGTCAACAAATGTTTCAACTTCTCGAAACTAATCTGACACTCAGTAGTCCATTTGAATATTTTTCCCTTTCTTTGCAAAGATTTAATTGGAAAACAAATCTTCAAGAATCCTTCAATGAACCGTCAATAGTATCCAACTAACCCCATAAAGGATCGGATATCTGCCACATTTTGGGGTACTCGCCATTCCAAAATATTTTATATTTTCTTTGGATCGATCGCTATTCCCTTAGCAGAAATAACATGGCCTAGATACTAGATCTTCTCTTTGAAGAAGTCACATTTTTTGAACTTGGCATACAGTTGATCTAATCGCAACATCTCCAATATTATCGTTAAGTTCTCCTTGTGCTCTTCCATATTTTTTGAATAAATTAAAATGTCATCAATGAATATCAAAACAAATATTTCCAAAAAGGGGTGAAATATGCCATGCATCAACCTTATAAATGTTTCTAGTGCATTAGTCAAACCAAAGGGTAATACCACAAACTCTTAATTCCCATATCGGATATGGAAAGCAACCTTGTATATATCCTCATCCTTAATTCGGAATTGTTGATATCCAGATCTTAAGTCTATCTTTAAAAATAGAGTGGGCCCCTTCACCTGATCAAACAAGTCATCAATCCGTGGTAATGGATATTTATTTTTTATGGTTACTTGATTGAGTTGTCTATTGTCCATGCACATTCGCATGGTTCCATACTTTTTCTTTACAAACATCACTGGTGCTCCCCAAGGGGACACACTTGGTTGAATGTACCCTTTGTCCAACAACTCTTGCAGTTGTATTTTCAATTCAGTTAGCTCCGATACACTCATTCGATATGGGGCTCTTGAAATTGGTGATGCTCATGGCATCAACTCAATCGTTAAATCAATGTATCTTCTTGGAGGTAAACCTGGTACATCTTCTGGAAAAACATCCCGGAAGTCTTGTACTACTGGTATTTTCTCCATCATAGGAGTCTTCTCCTTGGAATTATGAAAACCCACCTGAATGGAATATAACTAAAATCCTTTTCTAATACACTTACTCATTTTGGAGGCTATAATAGGACGCAACTATAGGGGTTTCTTGATTCCTTGTATCTCATTACGAATTCCATATTGCATTCTATCATATATAATATTCTCTTTACATTCCACCAGTGTCCAGTGTTTCTCCAATAATTCCATGCCCAGTAGCACGTCATAGGATCCTAATGACAGTATATTCAGATCCACAGTTAACTACTGGTTTCCAATTTCCAATGTATAGATTGGAATTTTGGCACAAACTTTTCTTTTTGCCCCTGTGGCTAGTTGTACTAGCCAGAGATTTTTGAATTTCTGACTTTGTAATTTATAGTTTTCTAATACTCTAGGATTTACATAACTTAAGCTAGCACCTGGGTCAACCAAAATAGAAACAGGTTACAAAAGTAGCTTACCTTCTAGTTCTATCATCATTGGTTGATAATCTTCCTGGCGATCTTCCAAATCTGCGTTAATTCTGGGTATATTTCGACCTAAATATCCCACTATAGAAGCCTCTTGTAGATTATTTACTATTTCACTTCTTCGTCGTTGTGGCCAATTTTTGTAGTAATGAGCCTCACGAGACCCCCAGCACTATAGAGGTGGTTTTTGGTGTTATCCCTGATCAGGTTTGTTGGAAGCCTCTATAGGCCTTTCCTCCTTAGGCCACCGAGTTTTTTATGATTTCTTCCAAAATGTTTTCTCACTGAATTCCTTGCATAATGCTTAAAATTATTGGTCCTAACATTTTTGAAATTTGAGCTGGTTTTCTTCCCTTTTCTTGGCTTCCATTTTTTACCCAGTTCTCCTTTTGCCTTGGACTACTAGTAACACATTCTCGCTTTTCGAATTGCTTCATCCATGGTCCTTGGGTTCACAAATTCAATTCTTTCTTTCATGTGGGTCATTTCACTGGATGTTTATGTACTCATACATTGTCATTTGACCCAACTTCAAATCATGGAATTCTCTGGACTTTTCGTCATAGAAACGTTGTGTTAGATATTTGTCTTTAAATTATTGTTGGAATGAATCCCATGTCACGTCCTGATCTTCAATGTTACGAACATTCTTGACTCCTCCTACCATAGGGTCGCCTTCTCTCTCAACTGATAGTTGGCTAGTCTAGCTTTAAGATTGTTATTGTACTCATAAAATTGGAAGTAATTTTTCATATTAATCAATCATGGTTCAGCCACCTCATCTCCTTCTCCATCAAACGTAGGTGGTTTTATCTTCCGGAACTCACATTGTAGTTCCACTTTTTGTTTCTTAATTTCTTGTTGTTCTGACGCATTACCAGACTCAGCCTCATTATAGTTTCTATTTTTGTTACTTCGTTATGAATGGATTCTTTCCACTTTGTTATTGGATTGGTCCTTAGTTGGCCCTTCATTTTCTTCCTTCGTATATCTATCAAGACTGGGTTATAACACTGCTTGATTCTGTTTGTCAGAAAGTCTCTTGAGAATCCTTTCTTGTTCTTGCATCAGGTGCTCATTTTCACTCCTCACACGGATCATTTCTTCTTATAACGTTTGCATAGTGATTAGCGGTATATTGGTTCGGTGCTATTTTTCCTCTAGCAGTATACTAGTATGCTAGTGCTAATCTACACTCAGATGAATCGGCATTTCAGGATTCATTTCTAGTTGGGATTGGGGTGTAGGTTCCCCTGCATTCCGGGGTGTTTGATGTGTCAATCCCCTTATAATTTTCCTTTTACTATATTATTTCTCTCTGTGCACCATTTACACATAACAATTTATCACGTTAGGTGACCCACTGGGTCTCAGTGTATGAACGTTGCTCTAATACCACTTGTAATATATATCACATATCAACCTTAAAAAAAAAATTACTTTTCTTAACATAATTTACCTGTGACTAATTATAAAATGGATTATCAACAGTTTGTATGCAACCATGGAAAAATTTCTCACCATATCAGGCCATTGTACTTATATTAATTATTACTTATATTTTTTGTAGGTTTTGGGTTGATGATCTAAATTATTTGTACCCATGGCACGAATGCTTTAAACCCCGAAGGAAATTATACTCTATAGCGGATCTCAATGTTTGATTATATTGATCATTGGTGTATGGATTTTGGTTTTCAATATTTAATGTTATGAAAATATTTGTTGTACCTTTGCATTGGACTCAAGTTCAATGGATAACACCTATCTTGATGGATCACCGTTGGATCCAAGGGTTGAGATCGACGACTGTGATCTCCAAGTACTGGCATAGGGTAATGCCCCTGTTCGAACCCTAACTGATTCTGCCATTCGCGTTGGGCTCTGCGGCATTGCTCATCTGCAAAGTAGCCACAACCGAAAATTTCCAGACCTGTCTCCGAGTCCCTCCTCTCAGTGCTGACAACCATGGTGTTTTACAGGTATGGCCTAAATGTTTTCCACAATCCAACAAATGACTCTTCGATTTGGTTTTTCCATGGCATAGCCGCTATTTGTCCTTGGAATTCATAGTTGTGCTCTTTGTTTATTTGTTAGTAGAGCAGAAGCTCTATGCCGAGTGTTATGTGCTCATATTTTTGGAGGAGAAACAACTAACCACATGTTGCCTTGTTTTCCACGGTTGTGTGTTGTTCTGCGTTTGTTGGTTGATTGCCACAATGGCCTCCTTAAATTTTTTAGGTAATCCAACCATGCTTGTTACAACTTCCGACTGTGCATTCTATTTACTCTTAGCGTTTTCTAGTTGCTTACTTCATACGACCGTCTCCTCACCGAGTTTCTCCTCAACCTGTAGAGTGTGACTAAGACAGGTATTTAAGGTTTTTATTTTCATATTTTCTTTCTTGCAGTTAACTCTTTCTCCTTCCACAAATGATATACTATGTGTTCTAACATTTACTCTTATTTTTTGTAGGTAAAACCACCGAGATCGAATGGGGAATTTTTATACTGCACTATTATCATTTTTTTGTTGAGGGGTTTGGTCTCACACCTTCTTCACCACTTGCACTATAGGTATCAGGTTTCTCCCGTAAGTTTGTAGAACGTCGGAGTAGAATCTATTATTATACCTGCGGCATTCACTTGTTAGATGTATTTTTAGGGCCTGTGGCCCTTTAATTCATATTCTTTGTTCAATCCTGAGAGGAAACCCTGTTGAGCACAATTTGCATGCAGTTTGGGGTTTATAGTAATTATCATGCTACTCTATTATAGTTGGTTTCATTTTCATCCGGTCTTTAAGAGAACAATATCATCTGGCGACAGAGATCTATTTTAATGCATTTTGGGTTTTTCATGTAGTTTTCTGGGTTATCTGTAATTCTCATACATTCACCCTCTTATTATTGTTTCACTCTTTAATAATTTCAGCGGTAGTATATTTCGTGTTCCACTTACTATGTCTTAATTAATTGTCTTGTCAGAAGAAATTGGCATTATACTTTTCAAAGAGTGATTTCGTCCATGCTCGATTTTGATTTTCAATTGTATAGCACCGTAATCTTTATTTCTTCATTATTTTGATATAACAGAACATTTTAGTTGTTGTTTTTATAGTTATATTGGCTGTAGCATTATCTAAATTTCAGGAATTAGTTTATATTTCTATGTTAAGAGCAGAATCTTGTTTTACTTCTTTCATTTAATAAATATAAATATGCTCGGATCATCCAAGTTTATGTCCATGTATATCATAAGATGTTGGAAACAACGAGTTTGGGGTTCAGAGTTTCGACTCTAAACCCTGAATTAATGGTTTCCTGGGTTAAACTTCTAGTAGATGCTTTACTTTGTTTTCTTTTTATATGATAGTGAAATTACCATTTTTCTTCTAAGAAACCATTAATAGTTTCAACATTACACTTCTATATAGTCCATGTATAACTCTATCTGTTCTACTATAATATTTTCAATATATTAGAAAAGTACAGTTACAAACATATATACATCCTTCTGGAACAAGAATCCCCATTTCATATCTTAAATAACTTTATCTATAACAAAAATATATCTTAAATAACATTAACTATAAATAAACAAGTATCTTAAGAAAAATTAACTGTAAATAAATAGATATCTTAAAGAACATTATGTAATGTCTCTTCCTTCCCACCTATAATTTTTTTTTTTTTTTTAATACTACCTATGAAATTCAATTATGTTCATTTATCATTCATAGATATTCAGAACTACCTTTGAAATATCTTATTTAATATACTTCTATTAAACATTGTTTTTATGTTGAGTCAACTACTCAACATATAAAATTTTATAACACTCATGGGTTTTTTTTTCATTAGATTTTGTATGTCTCATTCTCATATATATATAGCATATATATTTCACATCCTTCCCATATATACAATTTACCATATTCGTTCCAAATTATTCATTTAATTCTTAAGGATATATGGTCCCTTTCCCTTAACACCATATATATATATATATATATATATATATATATATATATATATATATATATATATATTTGTCTTGGCATGGTAAATGTATTACACTCTCGTATGTTTTAGGCATAATACTTAATTCGCTTCCTTGGATATCTTAATACATTTCGACTGTCATGATATCCTATGTTGTTTCTAACTATAATAAAGTTATTTTAAATGATCCTTTGCTAAATGAAATCGGTATTCTTCTTCAACGATATCACTATATCCTTATGTCCATTCGATTCAATGTTTGAATAATTTTTTTTTGTACAACACATAAATATACAATGTACCTCTACTGGAATGAAACGTTGGTTGGAATAAGAGACATCGACTTGGTTGTACCTCCTGTGCTTCGTTGGCAAAGTATGAATTAATGGTTTCGTGACATTGGTGATCAAATCGTATCTTCCTCTGTACTTAGTTTTGTGGACCACCGGTATTTTAAGGTGATTTGATAGCAAAGGTCTTGATTTACATTTTTATATTCTGCGTCATATCTCCTTTAATTTATGATGATTGATCCTATTATACGCTTGAATACTCTTTCTTAGATTTCATGGATTTACATTAAGGATTTTAAGCAGTAACGATGGTAGTCTCGATTTTCCCAATCCAATCCTCATCTACACCATCAATTTGTGGACACATGGATGATCGAGATGATCCAAGGCCAGTTAGGGTTTTGGGAGAAAATCATATTTAATCTTTGAATTGTTTTGAAGATATTATTTTTCTTTCTATTTTCATCGTTACCTCCTGAAGACTGCGACGCTACTCATTCCTATGGAGTTACGAACTATGTGTTCCAAGCCTTTAGGCTTTACGATTTCCTTCCTATGAATTATTTTCAGGTACATATACATTGTCATTTTTCATGGTTTGGTAGTGATAATTTTATTTCTGTGACTGAAATCATGTATTCGTTCTCCTCGGCGATATATGCCTTCGATTCAATCGTTCACATGGTTTTGATTTTATGTAAAGAATTTCGTCAAATTCTTAAGCATGTCTCGGCCTGGTTTATATGATTTCCATAGTTAAATTGGCTCTGTTGTCTTGGATATTTAAGCTTAGTCTCTGTATGTAGAGATACGCCTTTCTTGAAAGGAGAAAGGGGTCGTTCCATTTAATTCTTTTGCTAATGTAGTTAACCTCTTCAATATCGTTTAAGACTTACTCTAAAATTTTATTGTCCATACTGGAATCGATTTCTGATAGGAATATTTCGTGGGGTCTCCTACGACCCTACTTACATTGATTCAAGCCAAGTTATGTTGAGTTCCAGGTGTCTCAATCTCATGCGAGCAATCGATATAATAGGTATACTAATCGTCTCAAATTTGTTTTTTGCAACTGTTTCCATTGATTCGTTTTGACTTCACTGTCTTCAGAATTTCTATTTATAACCCCAAATCCATTTGTTCGCAGCTCGTTTGGGAACTAGGGTTTCATATTACGAGGTAATATTTTTTCTTGTTTGACCTGTATTAAAATTTTATACCTCCTTCCTGTGAATGTATTCTTAACAATTTTTTCATAATTCTTACCTCGTGCTTGTTTTATTTCAGGTACTCTTGAATCTCCTTCAGCTCTAATACGAAATGTTATTTTGATAACCTGTCTCTCGTTCGAAGTTAACTTCCTTTCCCCATTTTCATTTTTAGGTCGGTATCGACAGTATCTTCGTCGAAGTCCAAACAATCTTCCACATGTTTAATTTATAACTCGTCTTGGCATTTCAAGTCTTATTGTCCTAGATTCATTAATTGTAATAATAACCTTTTTAACAAAGACTCGGATTGAATATAAATCTTTATTATATAAATCAGGTTATAATCTTTTTTGTGTATATATTATTGAACAGTATATTCTCGTTTGTTTAGTTTCAGGAGAATATATATATAGCTTCTGTTTCATGTCAACAGTTTTTGATAGACTCTGTTTATTCTCAAATCTCTATTTAGCGTTAATATTCATAACATATTTTTCTCTCTGCTGTAATTTCTTGTTTTATTTTATATACTAGAATTTATAAATTTTCCAGGCATAGCTTAATGACTAATTTCTATAGAATATCCTTCTGTTCTATCCTTTTGGTAGTAATACATATATATATAGAACTACTAGGCGAGTGTACACAACTCTTTCTTGGCATAGTAAGATAATAAATGTGTATCAATAATTTTTTTGTTTTTATTATCATATGTATCTCTTGTAGTTATGCAAACTCACTTTTCAATCTATCTACTTGCTCATATATTTTTTTTATACCCAAGCGAGTATAAATTCTCATTCTATATCTCAATGTAGAATTGTCACATTTATTTACTTCATATCAGTAAGAGGAGGCTCTGAAGTTTTAAGGGAATTTAGTATAACCCAGTTAATATTTCTAGTTTCTATTAAGCACCTCTAACCATAATTTATTAATGCTTTGCTAGTGTATCTCTGTTATTCCAAGCAGCTTATAAGTTCTGTCTAAAATTTATCTTATATTTCATATATGTATTTTCCTGTTGATTTTTCAAACTGAACATGTATAAGCAGCTTTAAGCTATCATAAATTCCATAAGTCATGTTTGCTTCATAAACAAAATTATTTTCAGGTTTAATTTATAATGTAATTAAACCACTCATTTCTTGAGTCTGTACTAAATTTCATTGGCATGTATCTACATATATAAGGTATAAACTTACCAGAGCTACCAGTTATTAATACATGAATCTATTTTACTATTTTTTTTCTGTTCATGTATTATTCATTATAGAATCAGATTAAATTTACACTGTAACTATTCTAGGGAATCATTTATACTCTCTCCAGATTTAAACCACTCCATGGTTTAGAGATTCTAGCTGACAGTGTTCCCTGGATTTGTTCCTACTACCATACAGAAATTTGGAAGAATTATCTCTTCTATTTAATTTCTGTTAAAAGTATGGAATTTCATAACACAACAACTACTCACCATAATCACTACAGAACTTCTCAGCATTTTATAACAGCATCTAATTTAATTGTTTATAAAGCTTGTATGCATACCACTTTTGTGATGCCCAGTCCTCCCAACCTTAGAGTTCTTTTATCCACAGAACTCACCCCCGATATGAGATCCTCTCCAAGAATAGACCAACCTCCATCTGTTCTGGAGTAGCTTATTTAAGCTTATGCTCCCCAAAGCATGTTTCTAATTCTGCGTCCAGAATTACAGGATGCTTTTATTCCTGTTTTCCTAGGCTTCCCTTATTTAGGGACTTTTAAAGTTGCTTTCTACTTTTCCAGATTTTTACCTCTTCCCAACTACTCTCCACCTCATTGGGGAAATCTAGATTTTTCCTCAAAAATCTAAATTAGAAATAAATTCTTTCAAGGATTTTTGAATGATTTTTGGGGAAAGTCTTAGCCTCTTTCCATACCTCATCGATTTGGCAAGTGATCTCAAAATTCTCATTTGGTCAATATGCACAGAAATATTTTATTTATTTTTCATAATTAAATAATCAGTTACATCCACACAATACTCATCCATTGGGGTCCACTCCCCTTTGGATTGAATTTCAATTGTCTAACTTGAAAGAAAAACATAAAACTAGGGGTGTTACATATTCCCCCTCTATAAACAAGCATCGTCCTCGGTGTTTAAAACTAACTACTAGAGTTAATTTTGAAAATAGATATGGATATTTTTTCATCATCTCAGCTTCTCTTTCCCATGTAGCTTCTTCAGCAGTAACATGCTTCCACAACACCTTTACTCTTGCTACTGTTCAGTTTCTCAATTCAATTTCTTCCCGCTCCAATATTTGAAGCGGCTTTGGAAGGAACTCCCCGTCTGGCTCCACCTGTATCACATTCCAATCAACAATGTGAGAAGCATCATGCACATATCTTTTTAATAACGAAACATGAAACAAATCATGCACTTTAACATGGAGCGGTAAGGCCAGATTATAAGCCACTGGTCCCACCCTTTCTAACACCTCAAAAGGCCCACAATATCTAGGAGCCAATTTTGCACAACTTCCAGCATAAAGTGTGCTCTTTTTGGGTTTAATACGCAGGTACACATGATCACCCACTTTGAACTCTCGATGCACCCTCCTTTTATCAGCATAGCTTTTCTATCGATCTTGTGTTATCTTGATGTTTCTTTGTATTTGTTTGACAATCCTTTCCATTTCTTGTAAAGTATCTGGCCCCAATACTAGCTTATCCTCAAGTTGGCTCCAACTTAAAGGAGTACGACACTTTCTTCCATAGAGTGCTTCAAATGGACTCATTTTGTGGAGGATTGATAGCTGTTGTTATAAGAAAATTCATCTAAATGCAAGTAGTCTTCCCATTTTGATGGCCTATCCATCACATACATTCTTAGCATATCCTCCAGGATTTGATTTGTTCTCTCTGTTTTACCATCCATCTGAGGGTGATAGGTAGTACTAAAATTCAATTTAGTGCCCATGCCCCCAAACAGACCTTTCCAAAAGGCGGCTGTGAACTTGGCGTCTCTATCTGAAATAATCATTTTTGGGACCCCGTGCAGCCGTACTATTTCTTTTAGGAACACATCTGCTACTTGGGCTGTCCCAAAAGTAGATTTTACAGGGATGAAGTGTGCAGATTTTGTTAAAGTGTCTACCACTACCATCACTGAATCATGCTGGTACTTTTTTTTGGGTAACCCGGTTATGAAATCTATAGAAATAGTGTCCCATTTCCATTCTGCAATTGGCAAGGGATTTAAAATACCAGCGGGATGCTGATGCTCAACTTTAACTAGTTGACATTCCATGCATCTAGCTAAATATTCTGCCACATCCTTTTTCATTCCTAGCCAAAACAACTTCTTTTTCAAAGCTGTTAGTATTTTTTGATATCCAGGATGTCCTGAATATGGATGTCTATGATATTCATCTAGGATCTCTTTTTTCAAGGACTCCACATTGGGGATATACAATCTATTTTTATAGTAGATCAGCCCTTTGTGATTTTGGTTGTATTCATCCATTTCATTCTTCAACATTTTCACTTGTAGCTCCTCATAGTTTAGATCTTGATCTGCTACCTTTTTAACTAGTTCTTCTAAATCAAAACTAGCACTACTCCCAAAGCATTTCTGCTTAGCACATCAGCAATTTTCTTTTCTTTCCCTTTGATATGTTTTATATCCATATCAAATTCACTCAGAAAAGACAGCCATTTGGCTTGTCGAGCATTCAATTCTGTTTGAGAAAAGAAGTACTTGAGACTAATATGATCAGTCATCAATGTAAATTTTTTTCCAAGAAGATAGTGTCGCCACATCTTCAAGGCATGAATTACAGCAGCCAATTCCAGATCATATACACTGTAATTATGTTCATGTTTCTTAATTTTTCTAGATTCATATGCAATGACAGAATTTTATTGCAACAGTACTCCTCCCAATCCATCTCTACATGCATCAGTACACACAACAAACTCTTTGTCAGGATCTGCAATCTTCAGTATAGGGGTTATAGAGAGTTTTAATTTTAGTTGTTCAAAACTATTTTGGCATTTTTTAGTCCACTCAAATTTGGTCCCTTTTCTCTGTAATGAAGTTATGGCATATGCTATTGTCGGAAATCTTTCCACAAACCTTCGATAATAACCAGCAATCCCAATAAATGATCTTACTACTGAAACATCAGTTAGCACCAACCATTCTTTAATAGCTTTTATTTTTTCAAGATCAACAACCAATCCTTGTTCAGAAATAATATGCCCCAAGTATTGAATCTTGTCTTTATAAAATTCACATTTACTAAATTTGGCATATAACTGGTTTTCTTTCAAAGTCTGCAAAACTATCCTTAAGTGTTCTTTGTGCTCTTCCACACTTTTTGAATAGACTATAATATCATCTATGAACACTAGTACGAATTTATCTAAGTACTTGTTCAAAACACTGTTCATTAAGCACATAAAAGTGGCAGGGGAATTTTTCAAACCAAAAGGTAGGACTACAAATTCGTAGTGACCATACCTGGTTCGAAAAGATGTTTTACTAATATCTTCCTCCTTAATTCTAAGTTGGTGATAACCAGTCCTCAAATCAATCTTAGAAAATATTGAAGCCCCTCTTACCTGATCAAAAAGGTCATCAATTCTGGGCAATGGGTATATGTTTTCGATTGTCAACTTATTCAGTTGACGGTAGTCAATGCACATTCTAAAGGTTCCATCCTTCTTTTTCACGAACAGCACCGGTGCTCTCCAACGAGACACACTCAGTCTGATATAACCTTTATCCAACAATTCTTGCAATTGCATTTTCAACTCCATGAGTTCAGGGGGGCTCATCCGATAAGGGGCTCTGGAAACAGGTGTTGCTCCAGGCACCAAATCGATTGAAAAGTCAGTCTCTCTTTTCGGGGGAAGATGAGGAATATCATCTGGAAAAACTTCCTTAAACTCTCTTACCACTAGTAGTGTGTCCAGTAGATTTTCTTCAGGTTACTGTCCTAATTCTTCAACATGTATAGCATATACCTGATATCCTTTCCTAGCTGTTCTTTTTAATTGCAGAGTTGATATTTGTCTTACAGAAATTGGTTTTGGTTTTCCTTTGAGTATAAAGGGTCTCCCTTCCTCATCTATGCAATGCAGAGTTTTATCCCAATAGTTCATCATAGCCCTTCTCTTTTCTAACCAGTCCATTCCTATCAGCAAGTCATATGAGCCTAAGGGCAGAATGTTTAAATTTACTTCTGTCTGAAAATCATTTAATTTAATTTCTGTTTGAGGTAACTTACGAGTTACTTTTCTCTTGGTGCCAGTGGCTAACTGGACTAACCAAGACTTCTGAAATTTTTCAGTCTTGAGTTTGCATTTCTCTACAACTTGTGGACTAATGTAACTCAAAGAAGCACCCGGATCAATCAAAACTATAACAGATTGATCAGAGATCTTACCTTCCATCTCGACCATAGTAGCTTGGTGTTCTTCTTGTCAGTTCTCCAAGGCTGCACTGATAGTGGGTATATTCCTTGCTATATCATTCACTGTGGTAGCTTCTCGATCCCTCATAATCATCTGAATATTTCGGTGTGGAAAGACCCTCAACAGATGAGGTTCTCCGCAGCCCCAACATTTCAACAGCTCCCGCATTTTAACTGTTCCTTCCTTCTTATTATCTCCATCTAGTTGTTTTGAACCAACTTGGGACTGAGAAGTTTGACTTTCTTTTGGTTTATTAAAAATTTTCCGCTGATGATCCCTACCAAAGTTATTCAAGTAAGCTGGTTTCTGTTTCTTTCCTTTGAATTAACCCTTGTTTACCCAACTTTTCCCATGCTCACTCTTTCCTTTAAACTGCTGGTAGCATAATCGAGCTTTTCTCATCACTTCGTCCATAGTTTTTGGATTATCGAATTCTATTTTCTCCTTGTACACAACAGGCAAACAGTTCAAAAACCTTTGCACCTTCGCCTTCTCTTCACGAATATAAGGGACATACCTTAACAGATTTGTAAACTTGGTGACAAACTCATCTATGGTGAGTTGTCCCAATCTGAGTTCGTGGAACTCCTTTGCTTTATCATCATAATAACGTTCGTTCAAATAGCGGTTTTTAAACTTGACTTGGAAATCTTACCAAGTCATTGTTTTTTCATCAATGGCATGAACCATTTTCGTCTCTTCCCACCACAAGTTAGCCTTACCTTGCAACTAGTAGACAACTAATATGGCCTTCAGATTTATTTCGTATTCATAGACCTGAAAATACTTAATCATATTCAACAACCATGCCTCAGCATCTTCCTCCCTCTCCCCATCATAGGAGGGAGGCTTAATCTTTCGAAAGTCCCCCTGTAATTCCTTCTTCTGTTTAGACTAATTTCTAGTAGTGTCATCTTCCTTAGAATCATCTGAGAACTTGCCTTTTCTCCTCTTCCCAAAACCTTCACCTTCTTGGCTGTTCCGTGAGGTCAATTCTCTTATAAACTTTTCCTGCTCCTCACTGGCTAATGACAACCTATCATTTTGGCTTCTTAGCTCAGCCATTTCCTGTTGCAACTTTTGCAACATAGCCATCAAAGGAGTGTTGGGATCTGGCGTGTTATCTCCATCACCCAAATCAACATAAATTTCATCTCCTTCATCCATTGACTTTTAAATTCCAGTACCACTGTACACTAAAAAAAACAACATCAGTAACACAATTTTTTTTTTTAAATCAGTTATACAGTGAGCACAAAAACAGCCCAGTTTTTCAAACATGAGCTCTGATACCATTTGTAATGTCTCTTCCTTCCCACCTATAATTTTTTTTTTAAGACTACCTCTAAAATTAAACTATGTTCATTTGTCATTCATAGATATTCAGAACTACCTTTGAAATCTCTTATTTAATATACTTCTATTAAACATTGTTTTTATGTTGAGTCAACTACTCAACATATAAAATTTTATAACACTTATGGGTTTTTTTTCATTAGATTTTGTATGTCTCATTCTCATATATATATATACCATATATATTTCACATCCTTCCCATATATACAATTTACCATATTCGTTCCAAAGTACTCATTTAATTCTTAAGGATATATGGTCCCTTTCCCTTAACACCATATATATATAGGATATCATGACAGTGGAAACGTATTAAGATATCCAAGGAAGCGAATTAAGTATTACGCCTAAAACATACGAGAGTGTAGTACATTTACCATGCCAATATATATATATATATATATATATATATATATATATATATATATACATACATATATATATATATATATATATATATATATATATATATATATATATATATATATATTGGCATGGTAAATGTACTACACTCTCGTATGTTTTAGGCGTAATACTTAATTCGCTTCCTTGGATATCTTAATACGTTTCCACTGCCATGATATCCTATGTTGTTTTTAACTATAATAAAGTTATTTTAAATGATCCTTTGCTAAATGAAATCGTTATTCTTCTTCAACGATATCACTATATCCTTATGTCCATTCGATTCAATGTTTGAATAAAAAAAAATTGTACAACACATAAATATACAACGTACCTCTACTGGAATGAAACGTTGGTTGGAATAAGAGACGTCGACTTGGTTGTACCTCCTGTGCTTTGTTGGAAAAGTATGAATTACTGGTTTCATGACATTGGTGATCAAATCGTATCTTCCTCTATACTTGGTTTTGTGGACCACCGGTGTTTTAAGGTGATTTGATAGCAAAGGTCTTTATTTATATTTTCATATTCTGCATCGTATCTCCTTTCATTTATGATGATTGATCCTATTATATGCTCGAATATTCTGTCTTAGATTTCATGGATTTACATTAAGGATTTTAAGCGGTAATGATGGTAGTCTCGATTTTCCCAATCCAATCCTCGTCTACACCATCGATTTGTGGACACATGGACAATCGAGATGATCCAAGGCCAGTTAGGGTTTTGGGAGAAAATCGTATTTAATCTCTAAATTGTTTCAAAGATATTCTTCTGATTTATATTTTCATCATTACCTCCTGAAGACTGAGACGTTTCTCATTCCTGTGGAGTTACGAGCTATGCGTTCCAAGCCTTTAGACTTTACGATTTCCTTCCTATGAATTATTTTCAGGTACATATACATTGTCATTTTTCATGGTTTAGTACTGATAATTTTATTTTTGTGACTGAACTCGTGTATTCGTTCTCCTTGGCGATATATGCCTTCGATTCAGTCGTTCACATGGTTTTGATTTTATATAAAGAATCTCGTCAAATTCTTAAGCCTATCTCGGCTTGTTTTATATGATTTCCATAGTTAAATTGGCTCTGTTGTCTTGGATATTTAAGCTCAGTCTCTGTATGTAGAGATATGCCTTTCTTGAAAGGAGAAAGGGGTCGTTCCATTTAATTCTTTTGCTAATGTAGTTAACCTCTTCGATATCGTTTAAGACTTCCTCTAAAATTTTATTGTCCATACTGGAATCGATTTCTAATAGGAATATTTTTTGGGGTCTCCTATGACCCTACTTACATTGATTTGAGCAAAGTTATGCTGAGTTCCGGGTGTCTCAATCTCATGCGAGCAATCCATATCATAGGTATACTAATCGTCTTGAATTTATTTTTTGCAATTGTTTCCATTGATTTGTTTTGACTTCACTGTCTTTGGAATTTCTATTTATAACCCCGAATCCATTTGTTCGCAACTCGTTTGGGAACAAGGGTTTCATATTACGAGGTAATAATTTTTCTTTTTTTACCTATATTAAAATTTTATACCTCCTTCCTGTGAATGTATTCTTAACAAATTTTTCATAATTCTTACCTCGTGCTTGTTTTCTTTCAGGTACTCTTGAATCTCCTTCAAAGCTAATATGAAATGTTATTTTGATAACCTGTCTCTCGTTCGAAGTTAACTTCCTTTCCCCATTTTCATTTTCAGGTCGATGTCGATATCGATAGTATCTTCATCGGAGTACAAACAGTCTTCCACATGTTTAATTTATAACTCGTCTTGACATTTCAGGTCTTATTTTCCTAGATTCATTAATTGTAATAATAACATTTTTAACAAAGACTCGGATTGAATATAAATCTTGATTTTATAAATCAGGTTATAATGGTTTCTGTGGATATATTATTGAACATTATATTCTCGTTTGTTTAGTTTCAAGAGAATATATATACAGCTTCTGTTTCATGTCAACAGTTTTTGATAGACTCTGTTTATTCTCAAATCTCTATTTAGCGTTAATATTCATAACATCTTTTTCTCTCTGCTGTAATTTCCTATTTTATTTTATATACTGGAATTTATAAATTTTCCAGGCATAGCTTAATGACTAATTTCTATAGAATATCCTTATGTTCTATCCTTTTGGTAGTAATACACACACACAAACACACACACACACACACACACACACACACACACATATATATATATATATATATAACTACTAGGCAAGTGTACACAACCCTTTCTTGGCATAGTAAGATAATAACTGTGTATCAATCATTTTTTTGTTTTTATTATCATATGTATCTCTTGCAGTTATGCGAACTCACTTTTCAATCTATCTACTTGCTCATATATTTTTTTTTATACCCAAGAGAGTATAAATTCTCATTCTATATCTCAGTGTAGAATTGTCACATTTATTTACTTCATATCAGTAAGAGGAGGCTCTGAATGTTTAAGGGAATTTAGTATAACCCAGTTAATATTTCTAGTTTCTAGTAAGCACCTCTAACCAGAATTTATTAATGCTTTGCTAGTGTATCTCTGTTATTCTAAGCAGCTTATAAGTTCTATCTGAAATTTATCTTATATTTCATATATGTATTTTCCTGTTGATTTTTCAAACTGAACATGTATAAGCAGCTTTAAGTTATCATAAATGCCATAAGTCATGTTTACTTCATAAACAAAATTCTTTTCAGGTTTAATTTATAATGTAATTAAACCACTCCTTTATTGAGTCTGTACTAAATTTCATTGGCATGTATCTACATATATAAGGTATAAACTTACCACAGCTACCAGTTATTAATACATGAATCTAGTTTTTTTTTTTTTCTTTTTTTCATGTATTATTCATTATAGAAGCAGATTAAAGTTACACTGTAAGTATTCTAGGGAATCATTTATACTCTCTCCAGATTTAAACCACCCCATGGTTTAGAGATTTTGGCTGACAGTGTTCCCTGGATTTGTTCCTACTACCATACAGAAATTTGGAAGAATTATCTCTTCTATTTAAATTCTTGTTAAAAGTATGGAATTTAATAACACAACAACTACTCACCATAATCACTACATCACTTCTGAGAATTTTATAACAGCATCTAATTTAATTGTTTATAAAGTTTGTATGCATACCACTTCTGTGATGACCAGTCCTCCCAACCTTAGAGTTCTATTATCCACAGAACTCACCCCCGAGCTGAGATCCTCTCCAAGAACAGACCAACCTCCATCTATTCTAGAGTAGCTTATTTAAGCTTATGCTCCCCAAAACTTGTTTCTAATTCTGTGTCCAGAATTACAGGATGCTTTTATTCATGTTTGCCTTGGCTTCCCTTATTTAGGGACTTTTAAAGCTGCTTTCTTACTTTCCAGCTTTTTACCTCTTCCCAACTACTCTCCAGCTCATTGGGGAAATCTAGATTTTTCCTCAAAAATATAAATTAGAAATAAATTCTTTCAAGGATTTTTGAAAGATTTTTGGGGAAAGTCTTAGCCTATTTCCATACCTCATGGATTTGGCAAGTGATCTCAAAATTCTCATTTGATCAATATGCACAGAAATATTTTATTTATTTTTCATAATTAAATAATCAATTAC
This sequence comes from Pinus albicaulis, assembly GCA_034641835.2. Taxonomy (NCBI): domain Eukaryota; kingdom Viridiplantae; phylum Streptophyta; class Pinopsida; order Pinales; family Pinaceae; genus Pinus; species Pinus albicaulis. The sequence goes on from CM076581.1 coordinate 1,099,862,797, forward strand.
ATCCACACAATACTTATCCATTGGGGTCCACTCCCCTATGGATTGAAGTTCAAATGTCTAACTTGAAAGAAAAACATAAAACTAGAGGTGTTACACATTAACTGTAAATAAAAAATATATTAAAGAAGCATTAACTCTAATAAAAATACATCTCTGACTAGACAGCATATGCAGTATGTTCACTTATGATGTCCTCCCTACCATGAGAGAGGAAATTACATCCACATCTCCCCCCATGCTCCACACTGAGATGAGTAGGTTGACAGGATTTCCAAAAGAGACCTCAAGACCCCTAGTCAAGCACTCTTCTCCACAAGATTCAAAACGCTGAGTGTTTTCCATTGGTCACAACCAGCTCAAGAATTCTCCATTCTCCTCCTTCCTCTCCTTAGCCATAGAATAGAACCTATTTTCCTCTCTAGGATGTACTTTTATCCTCACAGGATAGGTAACTGTCTAAAATGTTTTCTGTTCAACCACTTCTTAGTTCTTGGAATACTTTTATCATCAGTATTTTAACGTCTTATGGAACCACTATTCCATAATTAAATTTTATTTCAACAAAACATAGTCTATTTATGTTCATCTTGTAAACCTTTTCTCAAAAGAAATAAATGTTTTAGTCTCTTTAAGGATAAGTAACATAAAAAATAGTTAGCACTTAAGCCAACTATCAAATTTAAACCTTGGGTGGTTTATTAGTTCTTTTGGTTTGTATTATTAATATTCTCTTGAATTTAAAATATTAATTTTTGCGGTTTATTAATTTCTTAGTTTTTTGGGTTTTAAATATTGTTTCATATGGTTTATTAATCTCTTGAGTTTAAAATATTAATTCTTAGGGTTTATTAATTTCTTAGGCTTTTGGTTTTTAAATATTAATTGTTAAGGTTTTTTAATCTCGAATTTAAAATATTTATTCTTAGGGTTTTTTAATTTCTTGGTTTATAATATTAATATTTATCCATTGCTTCACCAATTACTTGGGTTTATAATATTAAGCCCTTAGGTTTATTAGTTCTTTTGGTTTAAAATATTAATAATCCCTTCGGATATTGGTAAGAGATATATACTTATTATAAATAATAATAAAATATTATTATTATGTTATTTTTTAATAAAATATTAATATGTTATTTTTTATTGTATTATAGTTTGAGTTAAAACTATTAGTATATTTAAAAAAATTAATAATATATTATTATTATATAATAAAATATTATATATTTTAATATATTGTATTCTTATATATATATAAACATATTTCAGGTTAATATATGGTATGCATATAGTTAATATTATTAATATATTATAAGTAAATATATAAAATATATTTGTAATTATATTCATAAATATATAATATTTATTTTGGTAAAATACATGTGGTGGGTGGTGGATATAGGCGTATCGGCATATATCAACCACATTGGTGAATGTGGTTGTAAATCTATATATCAACCACATTGGTAAATGTGATTGTGCTAGTGTTTATGAATCATGATATTTAGAAGAGAGAAAGGCGATTCATAGGTCTACTGTAATTATTGCAATGGCATGGGAATTTTCATGTTGGGACTCCTAAGGCTCTAGAAGAAGACACCAAGCCCTTCATTTACCTCACAGTTGGCATATTCATTTTTTCTTTGTTCCTGGTGAACTAAATGACTTAGTCAAAATTCCAAAGTATGAAATTGATAGTCGTGTACATGATTTTGCTATCATCCGAATGGCTCCCAAATTCAAAAATAAAATTAGGATATTGAACAATTACTTTCCAGATTAGTTTATTGTATGTAACACTAAAACTATATATATTCAATATATTAAACCTGAATACCTTCTTCGATATCTATGGTGAACTAGAGCTCAATATTATGTTATAAACAAGACATTGCTTCAACGGGGTAGGCCGAAGATGTCCAAACAAAGGTAACTTGCTTGAGTTGTCGATTCCAATGCAAAAGTCTAGTTTATGAAGGCATTCTCTAACTATTAAAATTTATGGGAAAAAGAAATTGGAATATTATAATTTTATATATATATATATATATATATATATATATATATATATATATATATATATATATATTTTATTTTTTTTTTTACTAGATTCCAGACCTTTTTGGACAGTATAAAATGTGGAAATTTCTAGACTCAAACTTATAATTCAATAAATCTAATAAATTTTGAGAAAATAAACCAGAAAATCCTCCAAAATATCTAACATATAAACTATTGTGCTCGATCCCCCGATCGGTTGAAAACTGTCAACGCAAGCAGCATATCACGGAGATAGGAGGAGGGTACATGGTAGAGGCACGCGAAGGACATCACACCATGATCAAGGAAGATGTGGGTACATTGGGATGGGTGGATCCACCCATTGATAGTTATGACCACCTTAAGTTATAATGCAGAACACCCCGGCGCGTCAAGTGGGATGTCAGGAATGATTTGGGATGTGTGCCATCGAGTGAGGTGGGAACATGATATTTACATTCCCTTCACCATTCTTTACATGTTTTTCTTCTATCGCGCAGAGAGTTTCTATAGACATTTCAGTTGGTGCCTGAGATCTTTGCAGCCTACAATGTATCTATATGTATCCAATTCTCCATATTTCATTGCCATGAAACGAGTCTCCGTGTTTTTCTCAATGAGAAGAAAGATATTGGTTTTCCTTGATTATCTCTACCTGGTTCGATATATTGCAATATGTTGCATGTGTCTCATATTAAATCCTTATAACATTATTTTCATGTAACAAGTTTATGGTTTTATGATTAGTTCCTCGAATTTTTTGTATATTGATAGCACTATGAATTACCGTGAGGTAGAAATTCTCACTATAGATAGTCTCGTAGGGGCCAATTCAAGGGATTTATGGGTTCAATACTCCAATGATGGTGTTTTGGTAGGAATAGATATAATCTCTTTTCATTCAAACGGAAATGCTTTGAATTGGCCTCTTTACAATGTGACCTAGTTTATTACTCTATTCTGGACAAAATGAAGTTCTTGGCTCTATTGGTATTAGTGTAGATGTAATGACCCGATAGATTGCTGCATGGAAATTGCATGGCATTGTTTTGATTTGCATGCTACCCAATTTGGTCACCCTGTTCTTTTCCACCAGTGTTGTGAAATATATCATACGGTTTCTAATGATGTTAATGTTGTGGGTGGCAATGTTAAGGGTAGAAAAATAGTTTTGGGTTGTCAGTGGGTTAGTCATGTCAGTTGTTCTGTCACCTTTTGTTTTCTAACTACTTTTCAAATTAAGGTTAATATTGTTAGTAATTATGGAGGGACTATTCAGGTCTGGGTCAATATGGGAAAGTGGAACAAGGGTTGTAACTCTCGGATTTGGGTGATTTAATCTATTATTGTTTACGGGTCTGCTCAGGATTGGATTTATGTTATCAAATTGAGTCTTCTAAATCATTTAAAGTCGCATTCTCCATCTAAAGATGGAAGAAGTCAGGCCTTGTTACTCCGTCAATTTGTTATTCTCTTGGGTTTTTTTAAACTTTTCATGTTGTGCATTATTACAGGTCTTCCAAGCAACTCCTACCTATAGAGAAATTTGTTGAAAGACCAGAATTTGAAGAAAATGGTGAAGGGAAATTCAGTAAAGAAGGACGGGAAGGACAAAGGAAAAGCTAAGGTTCCAAAGTCGCCTCCAGCCAAACGTGGTAGGAATTCTGGCAAAGAAGTGATGGAGAATCTGTTCCACACATATTATGATGGTACACCATGTTATATTAATTCATTGAGTCATGGATGGGAGGGCCATGCTAGAGCCAAGTATGAGGAGGAAGATGACATCGTCATGGAAGAACTGAATCCTATAATCACCGACCTTGGTAATACTCGAGGCAGAATATCCTTATTTCACCACTCAATTCACGCCTATTGGTTGTTGAAATGCCTTTTGGTGAAGGCAATAGTTTCTATTCAGGAGAGTTAGGGAGACCCCAAAGCAGCCTCAAAATTAGTAGATATCAATAGGGCTATTTAGGAAATTAACCTGCACCAGCACCATCAATGCCTTCGCTTGGGGAGAATTGAGAATCGGATGCAAAGTATGCATCAGGTCGACATGCCTGACTCTGGTGTGAAAGATCCGACTCATGTTGAGCCAGATGAAGACTGATGTTAATTTCCTCTATGTTTTGGGATGAGAACTGACCTTTCTTGCTTTAATTTTTTGGATGATAGTAGATAGCATTTTCTTTTTTAATATGTGTATGAAATAAAATATTAATATTAGCTACTTGAAGACAGTAAGAGACAAATTTAAGATGTTTATGTTTTGGATGGCCTATAAGTCTTTAAGACGGCCAACAGACCTGGTTTCCTACTGGAAGGTTGAGGCCAAAAGTTGTATCTTGTTGTGACCTACATTTTGTCTTTGAATAGAAAATATAAAGGACCTACTAAGTTTACAAAAAAAAATAAAGTAGTGGGTTCGATGAAGGATACGTATCCCATCCTTATATAGAATTACAAGACATGAAAAAAATATCCTATTTCGGTGTGTCGTGAAGAGCAAGGGCGTCTACTCATATGGTTTGATGAACATGGTTTGGGATCAATGTATCAATGATCAATATTTTGATAAAAAAAATTGAAAGCTTTTTGGTAGTCCCACCGATATCGCTGAGGTAAAAAAAATTGTGATCTACTCTCCCACCTTTTTTATCAAATTCTTACGCGTTTTTGTTGTGTAGGTTTTTATATTTATTTGAAGTGTTTTATTAATATATAAATGAATAAAATTGTGTGCAGTTTCACAAATGATACATGTATTTGTGTTTTTTTTAATATATATATATATATCAAATTTTACATTTGGAATTCTGCAGAATTGAAAAAAAAAATTAAAACAAAAAAAAAATGTGACCAAAAGTTAGATTTAGACTTTAGTAACAGCAATACGAAGAGAAACAACTAAATGTAACATCTCTGAGTAATCTAGCATGAAAATTTTTGGAGTAAGAAATTTTTTACACAATTTACCCATAGGTTACTATCCAATTTACTATTTCAGATTCCTCATTAACTATTAGATAGAATATTCATCATTACATATAGTAACTTTAGTAACAGAATAGTAAATTACATAACCATTACCAACCACTGTTGTAGCATATTAACATAAACTTTCAAATGTAACCTTGCATCAATTCCATGATTATTTTAAATTAATTAGTTAATTTAATTCTTAATAATATAAACGTCATATCATGCAAGGAATGAACATCATAAAATTGCACAATAGGAAATCATATGATTAGACACCGATTTATCGAAACTCAATAGGGTGAAAACCGATAAGCTTTTAATTTTATTAATTTTATTATTAAACGCTAGTGAGAGTGTTCATCCCTCACTTAATGGCTATAATGATGTCCATCCCTTACCCATTTTCATAAAATATTACAAAGAATATCATCTCAAAAATGACATAACTTATTATATGCTATTACAATCATCATGACATAATTTACCCACAAACCTTTTAGCATTGTGTATTTAGGGCCTTGTTTTTGCCATCAATGGGATATCCTACAACTGGCATTTCTTCAATCTCCATAGACCATGAACTTATTTCCTACCATAATTGTAACTTAATCCATATTTATATGTTAGAGCCTTTTCCTGTAACTGTTATTGTGAGTAACCTTTTATATCATGATTAAATCGAGTATTAATCAAACCAATTCATAAATCTATATTATTTGTGCTTAACCGTCTATTCATTTACATGCTTCCTTTAACAACATCGTGTATTTTTTGGTTATAAGTGTATAAACATCAATGCATTTATATAAATAAATGCCACATTAACTAATATTCTCCTGGCATTAGAACAAAATCTAGCAAGAGAATTCATTATAACTATCCAAAGATTCCTTTACATAAAAATAACACATCAATTATGATATCCGTGCATGTGAATTACATAAACATTATCAAAATAACTATCCCTTCAACTATTACATTTGGTGTATGTATTTTGAATGGAATATATTAGTTTTTATGTGTTAAGTATCCAAACAGTAATTAAAATGTGTGCATATGGTTCTCTCAAGTTTGCAGGTGAAACAAACGATTTTAACTTAGTTAAACAGATTTTTGTGTGAGGTTAGAGCATGTAAATTTCTTATAAAACATTGTACAATAGTAAATAATAGAGAATTAGACATCACATGTAACAGTACTAAGAAAATTTGATGAAGCAGTTCACCCTTCTTGGGCTACATCTGCTGGTCCAGCTCCCAATGGCATGTTCCTCATATCTTATTGCTCAAAAATGGTAAGTACATGTGAAATAAAGCCTCAAATGGTTGTGATATCTATAAAAAAAACTTCATAATGCTTGAATTAGCTAGGAATGACTATTCATTTGCAGAAAACAGAGAATGGATGCCCAATACACTAAAAACACCCTAGTGGCCCTTATGACTCCTTGACCTATCCTAAAGCTAAACGTGCACAATATGACCTCTGATGGCTCTAAAACATGTGCCAATGTGTTCAAAATGTCGATAATACCCAAAATTTACTATCCATGCATCAACCTTGGTCGAAACTCCAAGGATTTATGGCCAAAAGAGTAAACTACCCAATATCCATTAAAAAACTCCACTAAATCTGGAGAAACTCCAAATAAGCCTGACAGTTTAGCACTAACCACTAAATCTGGGGCACACTCCATAAATGGTGGGTGGTTAAGCTAACATTAAATTTAATGTTAGAGCGCATGTGAGCAGAATCTCTGCGATAACTGTTTGAACCTCTCGCCATGAATGCATTGGCACCGGAAGTGGGGAGTGTGGTTCCATATCACAAAAACCATCGCATTAATATTTTTTTAACCTACCATGTGACTGTCAATTTATACATTTGAATTCTTTGCATGCAAGGTGGGTAGAACCTGGAATTTACTGTTCCACAAACTGTTTTAACGTAACCCTTCATATGACATGGCAATCTGCCGAGGTTAATGTTTAACACAACTGTTCGACTAGCCATCGCTTAAACCCTAAACCCATGTGAACGTTCCACGTTGAATGTCAAATTAACTGTCGTTGTCAAGCTAAGAGACCTGGTTCTGGGCGGACAGTTTTATGGAGTTTTGTTTTACATGGGGGCTAGCCCCTCCCCCCACCAACGACATTAACATCAAAGTTTAAATTAAAACCCCTGCCTAGATATATTAAGAATCATGGTGCAGGCAAGTTGGTTGAGACGTGGGCGTTGCATGTGGAAGGTTCCCGTTAACTCCAAAAAAAATTATACGCCATCCTCCTCCACCTACGGCCACGTGGCGACCTCCAGGCCTACCACGTGGCAACCCTTAATTGGCCAAAATTTCCACAAGTCAAACCAAAAACAAATCAGATGCTGCCATATGTCAAACTTTGATTGGCCTTAATGAAATATTCCCTAGAATATTCCTTTTTTAATTTTTCAAATTACAAAGTCAAACTTGGTCAAACTCATTTTTTTGGAGTTTACTGGGCTTTTCAAACCTTCATAACTTCTGCATACGACCTCCATTTTGTGAACCATTCGCAGCGCCAAAATTTCAGCGATGAGACCTTTCAGTTCGTTTAGGTTGAAAAAAAATTTGAGCACTTTCATTTTTGAGCATTTTTGAACTATGGACATGATCTCTTTTGATCACACCTCCCCACTGGGAATATTTTGGACCCCAAAAGCTCTCTGGACTACTGAACATGAAGATGAAGAGACTGTGTCTCCACTCTTCCAATCTTAATCCATTGAAATTTCCCTGATTTCATTAACTAGAGATTTTCCTGAAACAACAATTTTTTCCTTGATTCCATTGACCAACCATTGCTAACTTTGACATTGTCATGCTACAAATTTTCAAAACTTGCAGAACAACAACTTAACTTTGTAGTAAACACATTGTTTCTACTTTGGACTATAATCAAAGGAAACTCAAAAATTACTTTCACCTTGCATCATATCCTTATGGTGATTTTTTGTTGAATTTGCTTTGAAATTGTGTCGGTTCCTCACCAAGTTTCCTGGCCATAGTACCATGCCTTTCTGAAACTAGAAATGATCATTTTTGAATCTTGTGCATTCTTTTCTATGTTTCTCTGCCCTCTCTTGGATCTTTGCAACTTCTTGCATTGACACTTTGTTTTCAGTACCTTTCGACACCAAAGATGATTACTGCAACTGCTTATCATCTTCTTTCAAATACAACCTACTTTCAAGCTAAAACAACTCATTATTTACATCAGCATTTACATGAAAAGGATTATGTAAAACTTCCCTTTGTTTAATCATCATCAATGTCAAGTTTTGACTTGCATTGACGAGCCTCTTCATCTGCCCTGCATTTACTAAAGAAGAGTCTAGTTTTTTGTGATGTGCTCTCACAATGTACTCCTTTCCATCCTTGAATAAATGGTACTTGTTCTCATGGCGATGGAAGATAGCTTTCGTGTCATACAAGTAAGGACTGCCCAACCACATACCTATAATATCAACTGGAACAACATCTAATTCAACTGTGTCAATGAAATGTGCAGCTATTGCGAAGCGCAATATGGACTTCTTTGAAACCTGTAAATTTGCATCCTTACAAATCCAACCAAGTGGATATGGTCTTGGATGTGGAATGGTCTCAAGATTTAGTTTCTTGACTAAGTCTTCAAAAATAAGGTTACCTTGCGACCCACTATCAAATAGTGTGTCAGTCTTGGTATGTTTGGAAATGACCTTCACATGAAACAGTTTAATTCTCTTCCCTTCACTTGGAGCTTCTATGTGACAGTTAGAAATACTAGAGCTAGGTTTATTTTCATTCTCTTTTCCCTTCAAGTTCTTTATTTCCATAGATATGATTTTTGTTTCATCTCCTGATTCTGACCCTAGGTCTTGTTCAACTATTGCAACTGTATTTCCTTTCTCCTTGGCTTTATCTTTGGCTTTAAAACTTTCTGTTTTTAACTCTGGATGAAGTTTCCAACAAAGGTCCTCATCATGGCTTGTTTTAGAACAATGTTTGCCTTAGAATTTTCCCTTCTCTTTTCTACAATTTGCATTTCTCTTTTTCTTCCATTTTCCTTTAAACTCAGTTTCCTCATTCCCATCTATATTTTGTTTTCCCCTTGACTCTAAATGTGTGGCTTGAACACAAACCTCATCTAAGCTTTTAGGGTTAAAAATGAGAATGGTATGTCTTAGGTAAGTATGCAAACCTCCTATATACTTGAGTAAAGTGTCTTGTCTATGCAAATCTACTCCTATTAAAAGAGCTCTTCTTCTAAATTCTTAGGTATAAACTTGAACATTTTGTCCTTTCAATTGTTTAAATTTTTTCCAATCCATTATGGATTTATGCATGTGAGATAATGGATAAAACTATTGTTTTATTGCAGAAATGAAATCAGCCCATGATAAGATAATCTTTCCATATTTCTTGATCTTGTCCTTTGCCTTGGCCTCCTGCCAAATAAGAGCTGCACCTTCCATTCTTAATGAAGATAATTTGATTTTGGTTTCGTCATCATGAAAATTTTAAATTCTCAAATAGACCTCTAATTACCTAATCCAATTATCTAGATTTTCTGCATTAACTTCACCATCAAACATTGGCAATTGAAACTTAACATAAAGTTTAAGAAAAGGAATTTTACCCGTGTTCTTGAATTTGTGAGATTGATGTACTGAAGATAAAGTAGAGAATGATGAAGATGAAGATGAGGGTGATGATGGCGACTTTCCACTATCTCCATTTCCTTCATTACCCTCTTTTGATTTATCTTCATATTTATTTCCTCCTGTAGATCCCTCTCCTTCCTTGTGAAGTTTTGACCCTTCTCCTTCAATTTTATCATTTCTTTCTTGATAATGAACTCTCCCCATTTCAGTCAAGTCAAGGAATGATTTCCTAGACACTCTTTCTTCCTCCTTGCAATCAGCTTCTTCAGTAATTTGTCCTTCTCCTAAATCCATGCTTATGGCTTCTTCTGCTTCTCTTTGAGGTGAAATTGAAGGTGGAGATAATGGCACTCTTTCCCTCCTTGGCTAAGGATTACTTTAAGCTTTCACTAATTGACTTTCTCCTCTCTTAAGATTTAGCCTAGTAAGCATTAAAACTCTTGCAAACTATTAAACAAACTTTGCATGATAATAATACTGAGAGTAAAAATATAGTTCTGATACCAACTTGATCTAAATGGAATGTATTAGTTTTTCTATGCTAAGTATCCAAACAGTAATTAAAATGTGTGCATAATGTTCTCTGAAGCTTGCAGGTGAAACAAATGATTTTAACTTAGTTAAAAATATTTATATGTGAGGTTAGAGCATGTAAATTTCTTATAAAACACTGTACAATAGTAAATAATAGAGAACTAAACATTGCATGTAACAGTACTCAAAAAATTTTATGAAGCAATTCACCCCTCCTGGGCTACATCTGTTGGTCCAGCTCCCAATGGCATGTACCTCAAATATTATTTCTCAAAAATGGTAATTACATGTGAAATAAATCCCCAAATGGCTATTGTCTCTGTAAAAACAGCTTCAAAATGCTTGAATTAGCCATGAATAGCTATTCATTTTTAGAAAACAGAGAATGGATGCCCAATACACTGAAAACAGCCTAGTGGCCCTGGTGGCTCCTTGACATCTCCTGAAGCTAAACCTACACAAGATGACCTCTAATGGCTTTTAAACCTATGCCAATGTGTTCAAAATGTCGATAATACTCAAAATTGACTATACATGCATCAAAATTGGTTGAAACTCAAAGGTGTTATGGCCAAAACAGTAAACTGCCCAATCCCTTAAAAAACTCCACTAAATGTGGAGAAACTCCAAATAAGCCCGAAAGTTTAGAAATGACCACTAAATCTGGGGTGCGCTCCATAAATGGTGGGCAGTTAAACTAATGTTAAATTTAATGTTAGATCGCATGTGAGCGAAATCTCCGCGATAACTGTTTGAACCTCCCGCCATGAATGCGTTGGAACCAGGAGTGGGGAGTGTGGTTCCATATCACAAAAACCACTGCATAAAAATTTTGTTAACTTGCCATGTGACTATCAGTTTAATTGTTTGCATTCTCCACATGAGAGGTGGCTAGAACCCAGAAGTTATGGTTCCACAAATCATTTTAACGTACCCCGTCATGTGACATGGCAATCTGCGGAGGTTAACGTTTAACACAATTGTTTCACTAGCCGTCGGTTAAACATTTATTGCTGAGGGTTTACAACCGATGTGAACATTCCGCATTGAATGCCGAATTAATTGATGATGTCATGCTAAGAGCCCTGGTTCTAGGCGGACAGTCTTATGGAGTGTTGTTTTACATGGGGGCTAGCCCTTCCCCCCGCCAATGACATTAACATCAAAGTTTAAATTAAACCCGCCGCCTAGATATATTAAGAATCATGGTGCAGGCGAGTTGGTTGAGACGTGGGCATTGTGTGCAGAAGGTCTGCGGTTCAATTCCTGTTAACTCCAAAAATTTTGATAAGCCATCCTCCTCCAACCCCGGCCACGTGGCGGCCTCCGGGCCTGCCATGTGGGAGCCCTTAAGTGGCCAAAATTTCCACAAGTCAAACCAAAAACAAATCAAACGCTGCCATATGTAGAACTTTGATTGGCCCTGATGAAATATTTTGGGGAATATTCCATAAATATTCCCTGGAATGTTATTTTTTTAATTTTTCAATTTACAAATTCAAACTTGGTCAAACTCTTTTTTTTGGAGTTTACTGGCCTTTTCAAACCTTCATAACTTCTACATACGACCTCCATTTTGCAAACCGTTTACGGCACCAGAATTGTAGTGTTGAGACATTTCCGATCGCTTAGGTTGCAAAGATTTTTTAGCACTTTAATTTTTGAGCATTTTTGAACTATGGACATGATCTCGTGATCAGTATGCAAATATGTAAATAAAAATAACACAACAAATTTTTTTCCTATGGATGAAAATGCATATATTTCTAAAAATAGTGCTTATCATAATAGAGCATGCAAACACATGTTTCTTTTTCGAGGAAATATAGCATAATAGGGAATGCAAAAACATGTTTTCTTATCCATAAAACTAATTCAATAAATCATACAAATACATGATATTGTTTTCCAAATATTGTACCAACATTACCCATATATATATATATATATATATATATATATATATATATATATATATATATATATATATTCCAATGAAATGTCCAACGCATTAATATGGTTTTTGTGCATGTAATTCATCTTATTTCCTAAAGAATGTTTTCCATTGTAAGCTAACACAACATGTTATCATTTCCCACATGCAAATATATATTATTTACAATGAAAGCTAATACAAATCTTGCATGCTTATACATGATTGTATTCTAAAATAAACTAACATAATTGTTATGATAGTATAAAAGTAATCACATATAAATTTTTCTAAAGAAATATGGCTCAATGGCTATTCTTTTCATGCGAAGAACATATCTATATAACTCAATTACTATTATTTGTGCATGTAAGAACTTATCATAATAGCCCCACTTTAATGTATGTAACACATGTTTTGAGTTTTTTTTTTTTTTTTTTGGAAAATTGATTGTATTCAATTGATTAATGACTATTAGGCAATGGAATCAAAATATAACTTGATATTTGCATCAACGTTTCATAGTGTAAACACAGGGCAAGCTAGGAATATTTACTGGATCTTTCGAATTTATAAATGGATTTCTGACAGAAATATGAAAATATTCAGCAGAACTAAATAGCAATTAAGTATTTTTTATTTTGGCCTTCAGTGGAAAACATTATGATTGTAAATGTAACCAAAATAAGGTACTCAAAATTAAATCCTATTCGTCATGCTTTCTGCTTTAAAATTGGAATTCAAAATATTACAATGAAACATGACAATGAAACATAATAAAAGAAAGAAAACATCACCAATATTTAAGCCACAGGAATCCTGTGAATGGTATGATTATTTTTTATGCTCAAGTGCTTTGAAAAAGCTTACAATACTTCAATAGACAAAAATAGTTCTGATCTCAATCAATCGACCCTTGATACTTCCAAAACTGAAGTATTTATTATACAAAAATATAAAGATATTATAGTCAATGCCTATGTGAAAAGGAAATCTCTAATTTCTCAAAATGAACTGAAAGGAAATAAATCGACCTAAAAGGAGCACATCTGTGTTTCTAGCACTATTCTACTGGAAGATTGTTGCTGAGTCACCACCTTTTTAGTACTGTCCTGGAAAACTGAATGTTGTGTTGGAAAAATCTGTTGTATGAACACCCTTTTCCTGTCTTGACCCGTGGTGTCTATTTTCTAATAGAGTCCTTTCAGTCGTGTTTAACCCTTTTTTAAACAAAACAACATAAAAGGAAAACATATACCCGGACTTGAAATCCTATAGGCTTTAGTTCTGAACTTTATCACACCCATAGAAATATCACACATAACATGTTTTATAGTTTATGATATGAGAAATGGGATCGGCAATGTGATGCGAAGTGCGCAGGTGACATGGCACAGAAGGTGGGACCGACGCCTATTGAAAATCACAAATCTTAAGGTTTCGCTATGAGCAGCGAAGGTAAACTCTAAAACTTGCGAATTGCGATATGTGATTGGGGCCCACCCACATCGCTCATCGTAATATTTATAGTTTACCGCACATTGCAGAGTTTAGAGTTTAAGAACTAAAACCTGCAAAGTGCGACTTGCGCTAACAGAGGATTATGTGGCAGGATGGAGATGGAGCCCACTGCATTGCTGGAGTTATAAAGTGGTGAATGCTAGTGAAGGAACGATTTATAGTGGTGAGTGGAGTATTATGGTGGGTCCAACTACATTGAAAATCGCAATCGGGACCGGATAGGTTTTGGGAATATGGTTAAACTTTAAATTTTTCGAAATGCGATGAGTGAAAAATTTAGATATGTGCGATGTGATACATATCGCACATCAACGATCACAAATTTTAACAGTTGGCGAAATGGAATAAGTTATTTTTGCTAATATGCGATGTGGTATATTGATCTGAAATCGTGAGAACAAACTATTTCTCATACAGAGATGGACTGTAGGGGCATTCACCGGATGTTTCACCTTTCGAGGAAAGGATGAATCCGGAGGCTACCTGGCCCTCTACAGACTCTGCCTAAAGAAATAATATGTAAACACAAATATCAAGATCAATGAAAGTATTTTTTTTTTAAATTCAAAGTGTTCATTGATCTGTTTTTATGTGTGAATAAGCAAGATGATATGTTCTGCAATTAAAGTGTAGAGGTTTGATGATAAAATAACAAGTTTTGTTTACTGTATAAACTTGTTTTGGAAAAGCATGCTTATGAAAATTTACTGTTTAAACTATCAGAATCTGGAAATAAACAGCCAAAATATACAGAGTGACAGCAGATATTTGTTTAAGCGGTTCACCCCTCTCTTGGGCTACCTCCGATGGTCCAAAAGCCTCTAATTAGGCTCAGTCCTCTTTTGATTAAATGCTGAAAATGAAATTACATCTGTATAAAAGCCTCTAAAGGCAAAATAGACTGCTAAAACAGACTCAGAAGATCCAAATCAGTCTAAAATGACTACAAATTCACCTCCATTGGATGAAGGTAGCCCAATGCAGCTCTCTTTCCCTTTGGCCCTGATGGCTCCACGATCAAAAGCGCTGTAAAATTCGCAGATAGAATGCCCTGATGGCTTTGCAGACACTTCCAACAGCTCCAGAATGATCGCTACACCCAAAATCAAAAAAAAATTCGTCTCAAAAGACCTCTCCTAGCAAAAGTTATGCCACATTTACTCCATCTGCCAGTTGGACTATACAAACTCCAGTTAAATCTGGAGAAACTCCAGATAATACCGACAAATTTGGAGTCGGCGCTATATTTGAGGCACTCCGCCGTAATTTCTGCCAAAATAGGGGGCTAAAGGATCAGCACCCCGTGTCCACACCGCTCGGAGGTCTGTTGGCATATAATAAAGTTTGAATTTAATACATAACCATATGTTTAAATATTCAACTCCCGGGTGCTAAAAGCACGGGACCACCACCCAAAACTGCGCGCCAGAATAAAAGACCCCCGGTTCTCTGTTTAGTCGTGCTGTGGGTTATATGGTGAGGGGGCTGGCCCTTAGGGGCTAGCCCCCTTTCGGGCCCCGCCCAAACAATTTCAAACTTTAAATATGACTCTGTTTGCAATATAAAACAACAAACAAACCGTGGCCTATTGGTAAAGCCGCCCGGTTATATCCACCCGGTCCTGTGTTCGAATCCGGCCGAGCCCAACAATGTTTTTGAAACACCATTTTCAATCCGACTTGGGGCCACGTGGCGCCCTTCCATTGGCTGCGCCCAGAATATTCTACAGAATATTATGTGGAATATTCCACGGAATATTCCCAGAATATTCTTTGGAATATTCTTTTTTTAATAAAAAATTTTCATAAGTCAAATTTGGCATTTTTAATTGAAATTGAGAGATCTTTAAACTTGAATAACTTCTGCATACGACATCGGATTTGAGTGCCGTTCGCGGCGTTGGGATCGTTTCACTGAACACTTTCCAGTCGATCTATTTTGGAGTCATTCTGAGTAACTTCATTTTTAAGCATTTTTCTTCAAGAGACTTGATCTCCTGATCACACCTCCCAAATGGGAAGCTTTTGGACCCTCAAAAGCTTTCTGATTACTGAAACGGATGATGTGGAGACTGATTCTCCACTCTTCCACCCTTGAACAACTGAAATCTACCCGATTTCATCAACTGAAGCTTTTGAGAAAATGACAACCTGTCTCTGGAATCAACTGATCTACCATTGCTAAGATTGACTGAGTCATGATGCAAATGATTAAAATTTGTAGAACAACAATTGTACTTTGCAGAAAATAAACTTTCTCTACATTGATCAAACTTCCAGAAAGACTTAAAACAACCTTCACCTTTCAAACTGTTCCCATGGCGAATCGTACCATTCTGAAACCAAATTTTTCCCATGCTGAATTTTGTGTCCTTCTTGCTTGCACTGCTTTGCTTTGACACTTCATTTTCTGCATTGGCTGACCCAAAAGGTAATTCGTGCAACACAACATCATCTTCTTTCAAAGACAAACTGTTATCAAACTTAGACATATTATTAGCAACATCATAAAATGGCAAATGCTCAAAATCTGGTCGTTTCAACATCAACAAAGTTAGACTTTGACTTGTATTAACCAGTCTCTTCAATTGACCTGCATGTAGTAAAGAAGATTCCATCTTCTTCTTGTGAGCTCTCACAATGTACTCTTTACCATCTTTGAACAAGTGATACTTGTTTTCATGGCGATGAAAGATGGCCTTCCTGTCAAACAAATAAGGACTTCCCAAAACCATACCTGAGATATCAAGCGGCACCACATCAAGTTCCACTGTGTCAATAAAGTGTGCAGTTATTGCAAAATGCAATATGCACTTCCTTGAAACCTGCAAATTGGCATCCTTGCAAATCCATCCAAGTGGATAAGGCTTCGGATGTGGAATGGTCTCAAGTTTCAGCTGCTTGACCAAATCTTCAGAAATAAGATTTTCTTGTGACCCACTGTCAAATAGTGTGTCAATTTTGGTATGCTTGGAAATTACCCTCACATGGAAAAGCTCTATCCTCCTCTTTTCATCATGAGTATCTTTGTGACAATTCAAAGAGCTAGAACTAGGAATTGTGTCTTGCACCACTTCTTTCCCCTTAATGTTCTATAAAACCATGCCTATGCTTTTTGTCTCATCTCCTGAGTCTGACCCTAAGTCTTGCTCAACTGTTGCAACAGTTTTCTCCTTTTCTTTGGTCTTGTTTTTGTTCTTGTATTTTTCTGGTTTCAGTTCAGGATGAAGCTTCCAACAATGATCTTCATCATGACTTGTCTTCGAACAGTTCTTGCAAAAGAACTTTCCTTTGTCTTTTCTTGAATTAGCAACTCTCTTCTTTCCTTTGTTTTTGAAATTACTATCCTCATCAAAAGCATCAAAAGCATTCTTTCCTCTAGCTTCTAAATGTGTAGCCTGCACACAGACTTCATCTAAGCTGGTAGGATTAAACATTAGGATAGTATGTTGCAGATAATTGTGCAAACCTCCTATGTATTTCAACAAGGTGTCTTGACTTTGTAAGTCTACTCCAAGTAGAAGTTCTCTCCTTCTAAACTCTTGGGTATACTCTTGCACATTTTGACCCTTAAGTTGCCTAAAATTTTGCCAATTCATGATTGCTTTTTGAATATGAGCAAGAGGATAAAATTGTTTCTTAATGGCTGTAATAAACTCATTCCAAGTTAGAGTTATCTTACCATGCTTTTTAATCTCCTCTCTAGTCTTGGCTTCCCACCAAACCAAAGCTGCTCCATCCATTCTCAAAGAGGCTAATTGAATTTTAGTGTCATCATCATGTAAATTCTGGATTCTTAGATAGACTTCCAGCTATCTTATCCAATTATCCAATTTCTCTGCATTAACATCACCATTAAATATTGGCAACTCAAACTTCACATCAAGCTTCAACAAAGGATTTTTAAAAGAGGTTTTTGTTTGGTGTGACTGATTTTCAGAAGTTGAAGAGGATGATGTGGAGGATGAGGATGATGATGGAGATGGTGGATCACCATTTCCTCCATTCCCTTTTTTAGACTCATCTTTGTCTTTCTTTCCTCCTGAAGAATCTCCTTCTTCTCTTTGGTTCCTAGACCCTTCTCCAGCAATCCTATCATTTCTCTCCTGGTATAGGATTCTAACCATTTCAGTCAAATCCA
Source organism: Pinus albicaulis (assembly GCA_034641835.2). Lineage (NCBI taxonomy): Eukaryota > Viridiplantae > Streptophyta > Pinopsida > Pinales > Pinaceae > Pinus > Pinus albicaulis. The sequence continues at coordinate 1,099,880,639 of CM076581.1, forward strand.
AGAAAGCTTTTCTAAAGACTCTTTCTTCTTCCTTGGGATCCATTTCCTCATGTACTTCTCCTTCTCTGGATGACATGTTTGAGGCTGATTCTAAAGCTATGGAGGATGAAATGGAAGGTGGATGTAATGGCACTCTAGCCCTCCTTGGTTGAGGATTAACTTGTTCTCTAACCAGTTGACCTTCCCCTCTTTTCAGTTTCAGCCTAGTAAGCATCAAGATTTGCAGAACCACACAATTAACTTGCACAAATTTCACAATCTCTTAAGAAAAACCTTGAGCTTTGATACCAACCTGATCTGAAATCGTGAGAACAAACTATTTCTCATACAGAGATGGACTGTAGGGGCATTCACCGGATGTTTCACCTTTCAAGGAAAGGATGAATCCGGAGGCTACCTGGCCCTCTACAAACTCTGCCTAAAGAAATAATATGTAAACACAAATATCAAGATCAATGAAAGTATTTTGTTTTTAAATTCAAAGTGTTAATTGATCTGTTTTTATGTGTGAATAAGCAAGATGATATGTTCTGCAATTGAAGTGTAGAGGTTTGATGATAAAATAACAAGTTTTGTTTACTGTATAAACTTGTTTTGGAAAAGCATGCTTATGAAAATTTACTGTTTAAACTATCAGAATCTGGAAATAAACAGCCAAAATATACAGAGTGACAACAGATATTTGTTTAAGCGGTTCACCCCTCTCTTGGGCTACCTCCGCTGGTCCAAAAGCCTCTAATTAGGCTCAGTCCTCTTTTGATTAAATGCTTCAAATGAGATTACATCTGTATAAACTCCTCTAATGGAAAAATAGACTGCTAAAACAGACTCAAAAGATCCAAATCAGTATAAAATGACTACAAATTCACCTCCATTGGAGGAAGGTAGCCCAATGCAGCACTCTTTCCCCTTGGCCCTGATGGCTCCACTGTCAAAAGCGCTGTAAAATTCGCAGATAGAATGCCCTGATGGCTCTGCAGACACTTCCAACAGCTCCAGAATGATCTCTACACCCAAAATCAAAAAAAAATTCGTCTCCAAAGACCTCTCCTAGCAAAAGTTATGCCACATTTACTCCAACTGCCCATTACACTAAACAAACTCCAGCTAAAACTGGAGATACCGCCAGATAATCCGACAAACTTGGAGTCGGCGCCGAATTTGGAGGGACCGCCGTAATAACCGCCAACTGTGGTGCTAGAGAATAGGGGCCACGGGGGTCCATAGGACCGCACCCGTCGGCCATATGGTTAGAAACTTGGAGTTATATGCGCGGCAAACTTTAATATATAACAAATATTAAAACATGCATAACACCAACTCCGCCGGAACATGGGACCACGTCCCCTACTGCGCGCCAACGATTTTGTGCCACGGTTCCGCGCTGTGGGTTCTATGCAGAGGGGGCTGGCCCTTGGGGGCTGGCCCCCTTTTGGGCCCCGCCCAAACCTTATTTAAAGTTTATAAAGAACTTTGCCGCTCATACAAACAAGAAATGCCATTGGCCCGACGGTTAAACCATTCCGTTTGCACGGCCCCGACCCGTGTTCAAACCTCGCCGAGTCCATAACAATGTTTTTGAAACGCCATTTTCAATCCGACTTGGGGCCACGTGGCGGCCTCTGGGCTAGCCACGTGGCGCCCTTCCATTGGCTGCGCCTGGAATATTCCACAGAATATTCTGTGGAATATTCCACGAAATATTCCCAGAATATTCTTTGGAATATTCTTTTTTTAATAAAAAATTTTCATAAGTCAAATTTGACATTTTTAATTGAAATTGAGAGATCTTTAAACTTGAATAACTTCTGCATACGACATCGGATTTGAGTTCCGTTCGTGGTGTTGGGATCGTTTCGCTGAACACTTTCCAGTCGATCTATTTTGGAGTCATTCTGAGCAACTTCATTTTTAAGCATTTTTCTTCAAGAGACTTGATCTCCTGATCACACCTCCCAAATGGGAAGCTTTTGGACCCTCAAAAGCTTTCTGATTACTGAAACTGATGATGTGGAGACTGATTCTCCACTCTTCCACCCTTGAACAACTGAAATCTACCTGATTTCATCAACTGAAGCTTTTGAGAAAACGATAACCTGTCTCTGGAATCAACTGATCTACCATTGCTAAGATTGACTGAGTCATGATGCAAATGATTAAAATTTGCAGAACAGCAATTGTACTTTGCAGAAAATAAACTTTCTCTACATTGATCAAACTTCCAGAAAGACTTAAAATAACCTTCACCTTTCAAACTGTTCCCATGGCGAATTGTACCATTCTGAAACCAAATTTTTCCCATGCTGAATTTTGTGTCCTTCTTGCTTGCACTGCTTTGCTTTGACACTTCATTTTCTGCATTGGCTGACCCAAAAGGTAATTCGTGCAACACAACATCATCTTCTTTCAAAGACAAACTATTATCAAACTTAGACATATTATTAGCAACATCATAAAATGGCAAATGCTCAAAATCTGGTCGTTTCAACATCAACAAAGTTAGACTTTGACTTGCATTAACCAGTCTCTTCAATTGACCTGCATGTAGTAAAGAAGATTCCATCTTCTTCTTGTGAGCTCTCACAATGTACTCTTTACCATCTTTAAACAAGTGATACTTGTTTTCATGGCGGTGAAAGATGGCCTTCCTGTCAAACAAATAAGGACTTCCCAAAACAATACCTGAGATGTCAAGTGGCACCACATCAAGTTCCACTGTGTCAACAAAGTGTGCAGTTATTGCAAAGCGCAATATGCACTTCCTTGAAACCTGCAAATTAGCATCCTTGCATATCCATCCAAGTGGATACGGCTTCGGATGTGGAATGGTCTCAAGTTTAAGCTTCTTGACCAAGTTTTCAGATATAAGATTCGCTTGTGACCCACTATCAAACAGTGTGTCAATTTTGGTATGTTTTGAAATTACCCTCACATGGAAAAGCTCTATCCTCCTCTTTTCATCATGAGTATCTTTGTGACAATTCAAAGAGCTAGAACTAGGAATTGTGTCTTGCACCACTTCTTTCCCCTTAATGTTATTTAAAACCATGCTTATGCTTTTTGTCTCATCTCCTGAGTCTGAACCTAAGTCTTGCTCAACTGTTGCTACTGTTTTCTCCTTTTCTTTGGTCTTGTTTTTGTTCTTGAATTTTTCTGGTTTCAGTTCAGGATGAAACTTCCAGCAATGATCTTCATCATGACTTGTCTTCGAACAGTTCTTGCAAAAGAACTTTCCTTTTTTCTTTCTTGAATTTGCAACTCTTTTCTTTCCTTTGTTTTTAAAATTACTATCCTCATCAAAAGTATTCTTTCCTCTAGCTTCTAAATGTGTAGCTTGGACACAGACTTCATATAAGCTGGTAGGATTGAACAGTAGAATAGTATGTTGCAGATAATTGTGCAAACCTCCTATGTATTTCAACAAGGTGTCTTGACTTTGTAAGTCTACTCCAAGTAGAAGTGCTCTCCTTCTAAACTCTTGGGTATAATCTTGCACATTTTGACCCTTAAGTTGCCTAAAACTTTGCCAATTCATGATTGCTTTCTGAATATAAGCAAGAGGATAAAACTGTTTCTTAATAGCTGTAATAAACTCATTCCATGTTAGAGTTATCTTACCATGCCTTTTAATCTCCTCTCTAGTCTTGGCTTCCCACCAAACCAAAGCTGCTCCATCCATTCTCAAAGAGGCTAATTGGATTTTTGTTTCATCATCATGCAAATTCTGGATTCTGAGACAGACTTCCAGCTGTCTAATCCAATTATCCAATTTTTCTGCATTAACATCACCATTAAACATTGGCAACTCAAACTTTACATCAAGCTTCAACAAAGGATTTTTAAAAGAGGTTTTTGTTTTATGTGACTGATTAACAGAAGTAGAAGAGGATGATGTGGAGGATGAGGATGATGATGGAGATGGTGGATCACCATTTCCTCCATTCCCTTTCTTAGAATCATCTTTGTCTTTCTTTCCTCCTGAAGAATCTCCTTCTTCTCTTTGGTTTCTAGACCCTTCTCCAGCAATCCTATCATTTCTCTCCTGGTATAGGATTCTAACCATCTCAGTCAAATCCAAGAAAGCTTTTCTAAAGACTCTTTCTTCTTCCTTGGGATCCATTTCCTCATGTACTTCTCCCTCTCTGGATGACATGCTTGTGGCTGATTCTAAGGCTATGGAGGATGAAATGCAAGGTGGATGTAATGGCACTCTAGCCCTCCTTGGTTGAGAATTAACTTGTTCTCTAACCAGTTGACCTTTCCCTCTTTGCAATTTCAGCCTAGTAAGCATCAAGATTTGCAGAACCACACAATTAACTTGCACAAATTTCACAATTTCTTAAGAAAAACCTTGAGCTCTGATACCAACCTGATTTGAAATTGTGAGAATAAACTATTTCCTATACAGAGATAGACTGTAGGGGCATTCACCGGATGTTTCACCTTTGTAGGAAAGGATGAATCTGGAGGCTACCTGGCCCTCTACAGACTCTGCCTAAGGAAATAATATGTAAACACAAATATCAAGATCAATGAAAGTATTTTGTTTTTAAATTCAAAGTGTTCATTGATCTGTTTTTATGTGTGAATAAGCAAGATGATATGTTCTGCAATTGAAGTGTAGAGGTTTGATGTTAAAATAACAAGTTTTGATTACTGTATAAACTTGTTTTGGAAAATCATGCTTATGTAATTTTACTGTTTAAACTATCAGAATCTGGAAATAAACAGCCAAAATATACAGAGTGACAGCAGATATTTGTTTAAGCGGTTCCACCTCTCTTGGGCCAATTACCGGTCCAAAAGCCCTAATTAGGCTCGCCCTTTCGATTAAATGTCGAAAATGAAATTACATCCGTATAAAAGCTCTCTAAAGGAAAAAATAGACCGCTAAAACAGACTCTGAAGATCCAAATCAGCATAAATGACTACAAATTCACCTCCATTGGATGAAGGTAGTCCAATGCAGCTCTCTTTCCCTTTGGCCCTGATGGCTCCACGATCAAAAGCGCTGTAAAATTCGCAGATATAATGCCCTGATGGCTCTGCAGACACTTCCAACAGCTCCAGAATGATCTCTACCCCCAAAATAAAATAAAAAATCGTCCCAAAAGACCTCTCCTAGCAAAAGTTATGCCACATTTACTCCAACTGCCAATTACACTAAACAAACTCCAGCTAAAACTGGAGATACCGCCAGATAACCCGACAAACTTGGAGTCGGCGCCGAATTTGGAGGGACCGCCGTAATTACCGCCAACTGTGGTGCTAGAGAATAGGGGCCACGGGGGTCCATAGGACCGCACCCGTCGGCCATATGGTTAGAAACTTGGAGTTATATGCGCGGAAAACTTTAATATATAACAAATATTAAAACATGCATAACACCAACTCCGCCGGAACATGGGACCACGTCCCCTAATGCGTGCCAACGATTTTGTGCCACGGTTCCGCGCTGTGGGTTCTATGTAGAGGGGGCTGGCCCTTAGGGGCTGGCCCCCTTTTCGGCCCCGCCCAAACCATATTTAAAGTTTATAAAGAACTTTGCCGCTCATACAAATAAGAAATGCCATTGGCCCGACGGTTAAACCATTCCGTTTGCACGGCCCCGACCCGTGTTCAAACCTCGCCGAGTCCATAACAATGTTTTTGAAACGCCATTTTCAATCCGACTTGGGGCCACGTGGCGGCCTCTGGGCTAGCCACGCGGCGCCCTTCCATTGGCTGCGCCCGGAATATTCTACAAAATATTCTGTGGAATATTCCACGGAATATTCTCAGAATATTCTTTGGAATATTCTTTTTTTTAATAAAAATTTTTCATAAGTCAAATTTGGCATTTTTAATTGAAATTGAGAGATCTTTAAACTTGAATATCTTCTGCATACGGCGTCGGATTTGAGTGCCGTTTGCGGCGTTGGGATCGTATTGACGAGCACTTTCCAGTCGATTTGTTTCGGAGAAATTCTGAGCAACTTCATTTTTAAGCATTTTTCTTCAAGAGACTTGATCTCCTCATCACACCTCCCAAATGGGAAGCTTTTGGACCCTCAAAAGCTTTCTAATTACTGAAACTGATGATGTGGAGACTGATTCTCCACTCTTCCACCTTTGAACAACTGAAATCTGCCCGATTTCATCAACTGAAGCTTTTGAGAAAATGATAACCTGTCTCTGGAATCAGCTGATCTACCATTGCTAAGATTGACTGAGTCATGATGCAAATGATTAAAATTTGCAGAACAGCAATTGTACTTTGCAGAAAATAAACTTTCCCTACATTGATCAAACTTCCAGAAAGACTTAAAATAACCTTCACCTTTCAAACTGTTCCCATGGCGAATTGTACCATTCTGAAACCAAATTTTTCCCATGCTGAATTTTGTGTCCTTCTTGCTTGCACTGCTTTGCTTTGACACTTTATTTTCTGCATTGGCTGACCCAAAAGGTAATTCGTGCAACACAACATCATCTTCTTTCAAAGACAAACTGTTATCAAACTGAGACATATTATTAGCAACATCATAAGAAGGCAAATGCTCAAAATCTGGTTGTTTCAACATCAACAAAGTTAGACTTTGACTTGCATTAACCAATCTTTTCAATTGACCTGCATGTAGTAAAAAAGATTCCATCTTCTTCTTGTGAGCTCTCACAATGTACTCTTTACCATCTTTGAACAAGTGATACTTGTTTTCATGGCGATGAAAGATGGCCTTCCTGTCAAATAAATAAGGACTTCCCAAAACAATACCTGAGATATCAAGCGGCACCACATCAAGTTCTACTGTGTCAAAAAAGTGTGCAGTTATTGCAAAGCGCAATATGCACTTTCTTGAGACTTGCAAATTAGCATCCTTGCATATCCGTCCAAGTGGATAAGGCTTCGGATGTGGAATGGTCTCAAGTTTCAGCTGCTTGACCAAGTCTTCAGATATAAGATTAGCTTGTGACCCACTGTCAAATAGTGTGTCAATTTTGGTATGTTTTGAAATTACCCTCACATGGAAAAGCTCTATCCTCCTCTTTTCTTCATGAGTATCTTTGTGACAATTCAAAGAGCTAGAGCTGGGAGTTGTGTCTTGCACCACTTCTTTCCCCTTAATGTTCTTTAAAACCATGGCTATGCTTTTTGTCTCATCTCCTAAGTCTGACCCTAAGTCTTGCTCAAATGTTGCTACAATTTTCTCCTTTTCTTTGGTCTTGTTTTTGTTCTTGAATTTTTCTGGTTTCAGTTCAGGATGAAGCTTCCAACAATGATCTTCATCATGACTTGTCTTCGAACAGTTCTTGCAAAATAACTTTCCTTTTTCTTTTCTTGAATTTGCAACTCTCTTCTTTCCTTTGTTTTTGAAATTACTATCCTCATCAAAAGCATCAAAAGCATTCTTTCCTATAGCTTCTAAATGTGTAGCCTGGACACAGACTTCATCTAAGATGGTAGGATTGAACATTAGAATAGTATGTTGCAGATAATTGTGCAAACCTCCTATGTATTTCAACAAGGTGTCTTGACTTTGTAAGTCTACTCCAAGTAGAAGTGCTCTCCTTCTAAATTCTTGGGTATAATCTTGCACATTTTGACCCTTAAGTTGCCTAAAACTTTGCCAATTCATGATTGCTTTTTGAATATGAGCAAGAGGATAAAATTGTTTCTTAATAGCAGTAATAAACTCATTCCATGTTAGAGTTATCTTACCATGCTTTTTAATTTCCTCCCTGGTTTTGGCTTCCCACCAAACCAAAGCTGCTCCATCCATTCTCAAAGAGGCTAATTGGATTTTTGTGTCATCATCATGCAAATTTTGAATTCTTAGATAGACTTCCAGCTGTCTAATCCAGTTATCCAATTTTTCTGCATTCACATCACCATTAAACATTGGCAACTCAAACTTCACATCAAGCTTTAACAAAGGATTTTTAAGAGATGTTTTTGTTTTGTGTGACTGATTAACAGAAGTAGAAGAGGATGATGTGGAGGATGAGGATGATGATGGAGATGAAGGATCACCATTTCCTCCATTCCCTTTCTTAGACTCATATTTGTCTTTCTTTCCTCCTGAAGAATCTCCTTCTTCTCTTTGGTTTCTAGACCCTTCTCCAACAATCCTATCATTTCTCTCCTGGTATAGGATCCTAACCATCTCAGTCAAGTCCAAGAAAGCTTTTCTAAAGACTCTTTCTTCTTCCTTGGGATCCATTTCCTCATGTACTTCTCCTTCTCTGGATGACATGTTTGAGGCTGATTCTAAAGCTATGGAGGATGAAATGGAAGGTGGATGTAATGGCACTCTAGCCCTCCTTGGTTGAGGATTAACTTGTTCTCTAACCAGTTGACCTTCCCCTCTTTTCAGTTTCAGCCTAGTAAGCATCAAGATTTGCAGAACCACACAATTAACTTGCACAAATTTCACAATCTCTTAAGAAAAACCTTGAGCTTTGATACCAACCTGATCTGAAATCGTGAGAACAAACTATTTCTCATACAGAGATGGACTGTAGGGGCATTCACCGGATGTTTCACCTTTCGAGGAAAGGATGAATCCGGAGGCTACCTGGCCCTCTACAGACTCTACCTAAAGAAATAATATGTAAACACAAATATCAAGATCAATGAAAGTATTTTTTTTTTAAATTCAAAGTGTTCATTGATCTGTTTTTATGTGTGAATAAGCAAGATGATATGTTCTGCAATTGAAGTGTAGAGGTTTGATGATAAAATAACAAGTTTTGTTTACTGTATAAACTTGTTTTGGAAAAGCATGCTTATGAAAATTTACTGTTTAAACTATCAGAATCTTGAAATAAACAACCAAAATATACAGAGTGACAACAGATATTTGTTTAAGCGGTTCACCCCTCTCTTGGGCTACCTCCGCTGGTCCAAAAGCCTCTAATTAGGCTCAGTCCTCTTTTGATTAAATGCTGAAAATGAAATTACATCTGGGGAGGTGCTCTCATGAAACAGATCGCTAAAAATGTACTTCCGTAAGATCCAAATCAAAAGATAAAATGACTACAAATTCACCCTCCATCGATGAAGGCAGTCCAATGCGTCTTCTCTCCCCTTTGCCCTGATGGCTCAACTATCAAAAGCGCTGTAAAATTCGGGCAGAGCAGAATGCCTGCTGGCTCACAGACACTTCCTGGGCCTCCGTAATGATCTCTACACCCAAAATCAAAAAAAAATTCGTCTCCAAAGACCTCTCCTAGCAAAAGTTATGCCACATTTACTCCAACTGCCCATTACACTAAACAAACTCCAGCTAAAACTGGAGATACCGCCAGATAATCCGACAAACTTGGAGTCGGCGCCGAATTTGGAGGGACCGCCGTAATAACCGCCAACTGTGGTGCTAGAGAATAGGGGCCACGGGGGTCCATAGGACCGCACCCATCGGCCATATGGTTAGAAACTTGGAGTTATATGCGCGGCAAACTTTAATATATAACAAATATTAAAACATGCATAACACCAACTCCGCCGGAACATGGGACCACGTCCCCTACTGCGCGCCAACGATTTTGTGCCACGGTTCCACGCTGTGGGTTCTATGTAGAGGGGGCTGGCCCTTAGGGGCTGGCCCCCTTTTGGGCCCCGCCCAAACCTTATTTAAAGTTTATAAAGAACTTTGCCGCTCATACAAACAAGAAATGCCATTGGCCCGACGGTTAAACCATTCCGTTTGCACGGCCCTGACCCGTGTTCAAACCTCGCCGAGTCCATAACAAAGTTTTTGAAACGCCATTTTCAATCCGACTTGGGGCCACGTGGCGGCCTCTGGGCTAGCCACGTGGCGCCCTTCCATTGGCTGCGCCCGGAATATTCTACAGAATATTCTGTGGAATATTCCACGAAATATTCCCAGAATATTCTTTGGAATATTCTTTTTTTAATAAAAAAATTTCATAAGTCAAATTTGGCATTTTTAATTGAAATTGAGAGATCTTTAAACTTGAATAACTTCTGCATACGACATCGGATTTGAGTGCCGTTCGCAGCGTTGGGATCGTTTCACTGAACACTTTCCAGTCGATCTATTTTGGAGTCATTCTGAGCAACTTCATTTTTAAGCATTTTTCTTCAAGAGACTTGATCTCCTGATCACACCTCCCAAATGGGAAGCTTTTGGACCCTCAAAAGCTTTCTGATTACTGAAACTGATGATGTGGAGACTGATTCTCCACTCTTCCACCCTTGAACAACTGAAATCTACCCGATTTCATCAACTGAAGCTTTTAAGAAAACGATAACCTGTCTCTGGAATCAACTGATCTACCATTGCTAAGATTGACTGAGTCATGATACAAATGATTAAAATTTGCAGAACAGCAATTGTACTTTGCAGAAAATAAACTTTCTCTACATTGATCAAACTTTCCAGAAGACTTAAAATGACTTTCACCTTGCAAACTGTTCCCATGGCGAACTCTACCATTCTGAAACCAACTTTGTCCCATGCTGAATTTTGTGTCTTTCTTGCTTGCACTGCTTTGCTTTGACACTTCATTCACTGCATTGGCTGAACCAAAAGGTAATTCATGCAACACAACATCATCTTTGTTCAAAGACAAATTGTTATCAAACTGAGACATATCATTAGCAACATCATAAGAAGGCAAATGCTCAAAATCTGGTCGTTTCAACATCAACAAAGTTAGACTTTGACTTGCATTAACCAATCTTTTCAATTGACCTGCATGTAGTAAAGAAGATTCCAGCTTCTTCTTGTGAGCTCTCACAATGTACTCTTTACCATCTTTGAACAAGTGATACTTGTTTTCATGGCGATGAAAGATGGCCTTCCTGTCAAATAAATAAGGACTTCCCAAAACAATACCTGAGATATCAAGCGGCACCACATCAAGTTCCATTGTGTCAATAAAGTGTGCATTTATTGCAAAGCGCAATATGCACTTCCTTGAAACCTTCAAATTGGCATCCTTGCAAATCCATCCAAGTGGATAAGGCTTCGGATGTGGAATGGTCTCAAGTTTCAGCTGCTTGACCAAATCTTTAGAAATAAGATTAACTTGTGACCCACTATCAAACAGTGTGTCAATTTTTGTATGTTTGGAAATTACCCTCACATGGAAAAGCTCTATCCTCCTCTTTTCATCATGAGTATCTTTGTGACAATTCAAAGAGCTAGAACTGGGAATTGTGTCTTGCACCACTTCTTTCCCCTTAATGTTCTTTAAAACCATGGCTATGCTTTTTGTCTCATCTCCTGAGTCTGACCCTAAGTCTTGCTCAACCGTTGCTACAGTTTTCTCCTTTTCTTTGGTCTTGTTTTTGTTCTTGAATTTTTCTGGTTTCAGTTCAGGATGAAGCTTCCAACAATGATCTTCATCATGACTTGTCTTTGAACAGTTCTTGCAAAAGAACTTTCCTTTGTCTTTTCTTGAATTATCAACTCTCTTCTTTCCTTTGTTTTTAAAATTACTATCCTCATCAAAAGCATCAAAAGCATTCTTTCCTCTAGCTTCTAAATGTGTAGCCTGCACACAGACTTCATCTAAGCTGGTAGGATTGAACAATAGAATAGTATGTTGCAGATAATTGTGCAAACCTCCTATGTATTTCAACAAGGTATCTTGACTTTGTAAGTCTACTCCAAGTAGAAGTGCTCTCCTTCTAAACTCTTGGGTATAATATTGCACATTTTGACCCTTAAGTTGCCTAAAATTTTGCCAATTCATGATTGCTTTCTGAATATGAGCAAGAGGATAAAATTGTTTCTTAATAGCTGTAATAAACTCATTCCAAGTTAGAGTTATCTTACCATGCTTTTTAATTTCCTCCCTAGTCTTGGCTTCCCACCAAACCAAAGCTGCTCCATCCATTCTCAAAGAGGCTAATTGGATTTTTGTGTCATCATCATGCAAATTCTGAATTCTTAGATAGACTTCCAGCTGTCTAATCCAGCTATCCAATTTCTCTGCATTCACATCACCATTAAACATTGGCAACTCAAACTTTACATCAAGCTTCAACAAAGGATTTTTAAAAGAGGTTTTTGTTTTATGTGACTGATTAACAGAAGTAGAAGAGGATGATGTGGAGGAAGAGGATGACGATGGAGATGAAGGATCACCATTTCCTCCATTCCCTTTCTTAGACTCATCTTTGTCTTTCTTCCCTCCTGAAGAACCTCCTTCTTCTCTTTGGTTTCTAGACCCTTCTCCAGCAATTCTATCATTTCTCTCCTGGTATAGGATCCTAACCATCTCAGTCAAATCCAAGAAAGCTTTTCTAAAGACTCTTTCTTCTTCATTGGGATCCATTTCCTCATGTACTTCTCCCTCTCTGGATGACATGCTTGTGGCTGATTCTAAGGCTACTGAGGATGAAATGGAAGGTGGATTTAATGGCACTCTAGCCCTCCTTGGTTGAGGATTAACTTGTTCTCTAACCAGTTGACCTTCCCCTCTTTGCAGTTTCAGCCTAGTAAGCATCAAGATTTGCAGAACCACACAATTAACTTGCACAAATTTCACAATCTCTTAAGAAAAACCTTGAGCTCTGATACCAACCTGATCTGAAATTGTGAGAATAAACTATTTCCTATACAGAGATGGACTGTAGGGGCATTCACCGGATGTTTCACCTTTCTAGGAAAGGATGAATCCGGAGGCTACCTGGCCCTCTACAGACTCTGCCTAAGGAAATAATATGTAAACACAAATATCAAGATCAATGAAAGTATTTTGTTTTTAAATTCAAAGTGTTCATTGATCTATTTTGAGTGTGAATAAGCAAGAGTATATGTTCTGCAATTGGAGTGTAGAGGTTTGATGTTAAAATAAAAAGTTTTGATTACTGTATAAACTTGTTTTGGAAAAGCATGCTTATGAAATTTTACTGTTTAAACTATCAGAATCTGGAAATAAACAGCCAAAATATACAGAGTGACAGCAGATATTTGTTTAAGCGGTTCACCCCTCTCTTGGGCTACCTCCGCTGGTCCAAAAGCCTCTAATTAGGCTCAGTCCTCCTTTGATTAAATGCTGAAAATGAAATTACATCTGTATAAAAGCCTCTAAAGGAAAAATAGACTGCTAAAACAAACTCAGAAGATCCAAATCAGTCTAAAATGACTACAAATTCACCTCCATTGGATGAAGGTAGTCCAATGCAGCTCTCTTTCCCTTTGGCCCTGATGGCTCCACGATCAAAAGCGCTGTAAAATTCGCAGATAGAATGCCCTGATGGCTCTGTAGATACTTCCAATAGCTCCAGAATGATCTCTACACCCAAAATAAAAAAAAAATTCGTCTTCAAAGACCTCCCCTAGCAAAAGTTATGCCACATTTACTCCAACTGCCCATTACACTAAACAAACTCCAGCTAAAACTGGAGATACCGCCAGATAATCCGACAAACTTGGAGTCGGCGCCGAATTTGGAGGGACCGCCGTAATAATCGCCAACTGTGGTGCTAGAGAATAGGGGCCACGGGGGTCCATAGGACCGCACCCGTCGGCCATATGGTTAGAAACCTGGAGTTATATGCGCGGCAAACTTTAATATATAACAAATATTAAAACATGCATAACACCAACTCCGTCGGAACATGGGACCACGTCCCCTACTGCGCGCCAATGATTTTGTGCCACTGTTCCGCGCTGTGGGTTCTATGCAGAGGGGGCTGGCCCTTAGGGGCTGGCCACTTTTTGGGCCCCGCCCAAACCTTATTTAAAGTTTATAAAGAACTTTGCCGCTCATAAAAACAAGAAATGCCATTGGCCCGACGGTTAAACCATTCCGTTTGCACGGCCCCGACCCGTGTTCAAACCTCGCCGAGTCCATAACAATGTTTTTGAAACGCCATTTTCAATCCGACTTGGGGCCACGTGGCGGCCTCTGGGCTAGCCACGTGGCGCCCTTCCATTGGCTGCGCCCGGAATATTCTACAGAATATTCTGTGGAATATTCCACAGAATATTCCCAGAATATTCTTTGGAATATTCTTTTTTTAATAAAAAATTTTCATAAGTCAAATTTGGCATTTTTAATTGAAATTGAGAGATCTTTAAACTTGAATAACTTCTGCATACGACATCGGATTTGAGTGCCGTTCACGGCGTTGGGATCATTTCGCTGAACACTTTCCAGTCGATCTATTTTGGAGTCATTCTGAGCAACTTCATTTTTAAGCATTTTTCTTCAAGAGACTTGATCTCCTGATCATATATTTTGCGATGTGCGATGGATTGTGGGGGAAAGGGTGATGTGGCATGGAGAAATGACCCCAATTTAATCACAATCAAGGAATCGGGAAGGCAGAGGTAAGTGGAAACAATGATATAGCGATGTGGAAAAAGTAAAGTAGAAAGATAAAGCAAAAAGGAAGAAAAGATAAGGTTTATTTGCATGCAACGGGTGAATGGGTCCCACTATCATTTCATATCGCATTTCAGAAGGTTTGTAGGAGACGGAAATTAAAGGATTTTGCAATTTGGCCGATGCAAAAAGAAATTTGAATGTGCGGTAATGAAATAAAAAGGGAATGAACTAGGGAAAATGAAAAGGGATAAATGAAGGGGTGATTTTTTTTTATATGATATTAAAACTTGGAATAAGGGAAAAAAATATTAGGATAATGTTTTTAAACCATATAAATCAATCTTCTTTATTGAGTGCATTTAGACTAGCAGCGAATGAAATTTTTAAAACATAAATGAAGCTTTCCTTTTCTTTTTGCTTCCATAACATTTTATTTTTCCTTCTTTATTTAGAGCATCTAACACCTAACATTTTATTGACATGGATGCCTATAAAAAATAAAAAAATTCCTCACATTTTTTAATTCTCATTCTTTTGCATCCATATCCTACCTTAACATTTTAACAATTTTCTCTTTCATCTTAGTGCATTTATACTAGAAACTCAACATTTTCGTTTTAACAACTAATCTACTTCTATGACTTATTCCTTCCTTGGTTCAGTGTAAATTATTGAACTAATTTTTATTTTCTACCTAACTATTGATCTGTCAAGATTAAATATTTTGACAAATCATTTTTCACTACCTAAAAACAAGCAATTTAAACCTAATTCAATCATGCTTAAACTGTATGATTGAATTCTATTGGAATTTTGTGGCATTTTAAACAAGCTACACGCAATTTATTTTCATAAATAAGCTAAACTAAGAGTAGTGGCATTTGGAGGTGCAACACTTTCAGAATTTATTTTTTTCTTCTTTTTGATTGGTTTCACATTCTATATTTTTTTATTTTTAACATTTACCCTGTTTTGAATTTTTTATGTTATCTCTTTTCTTTTCTTTTTCAAAATGATTTGCAGATTGGAAATCATTTTACAAAATAAAATTGATAGATAGAATAAACTCGGTCACCTTGAGATCCTACGAAATACTCCACTTCCATAAAGATTAATAAAAATTTAAGGACATATAGTAAGAATGGTGCTAACTTGTCCATCAAATATGGTGATATACTTCATTTTTAATACGATACATAAACGTTTACACCACATTAGCACCACATAACATAAGTCACTAACTTATGGTGCTAAAAGAAAGTTTTTCTTATTGTGATTAATTATTTATATATTTTTTAAAAATTAGTAGAATTGATGAGATTTAGTAAAATGTAAGACTTGAATGGGTGCCGTGAAGAGTATGCAAGTTCAAATTCAATGCAGGACCAAAACATCTCAAACACCAATTTTGATATCTTAGGGAAACATAACATTTTTACAGTTTTTGAATTTATTTAATTTCAAACATCATAAAACACTTTACCCTTTAAGAATCATGAATGTCACCACTCCGATATTGATAAGGTGTTGCCACAACATCCTAATCTTGGACATCGTTTTTAACTTACAATTAGACATGATAAACCCTAATCTTAGTCATGATAAACCCAACACTACTCATAACTTCGAAAAGAAGAATGAAATAGAAACTGTCAGATTAATTGGTCCTTACAAAAAAAAAATATGGGGATTTCCACTTTGTATATGCTAAGCAATTAAATGCTTTGCAACATTTTGTATTGCAACTGAAATTATTAGATTTTTGTTTTCAGGATTGTAAATTATACGAAATGGAGGGTTTCCACTTTGTATATGGTAAGAAATTAAATTCTTTAAAACATTTTGTATTGCAACTGAAATTATCAGATTTTGTTTTCAGGATTGTAAATTATACGATTTCATTTTTAGGATGGATGATTAATTGATACCAAGGGCTAGAGTATTCATTCAATAATAGAGATACGAATAGTAGTATTTACACAAATAAATAATAATGGGATGAGTCTACACCAAAGAAAAGAGTATATATATAAATATATAGTATTGGATGGAGTAAAGTAGAAGGTAAGAAAATATAAAAGAAAATGAAAAATTATAGTGTATTTATATAAGTACAAAGTACTAGGATGGAGTGGAGGTAGAAAATAAGAAAATATAAAATAAAATGGAAAATTATAATGGAATAGGAATGTTTACTACTTTTCAATTTTTTATTTTTTTTTGAAAAGATTAACAATCTTAGAAAACTGGAAAGGAAGGAATCGCTATGTTAATTTGTAATAGAATGCTAAATTAAAATGCAAAAATTATTCTTGAGAATTTTATATTTTCTAAATACGCTTATATTTATTATAAAGAATTTTAGATAGATAAATTTTTAAATTTAAAAAAATAAATAAATTTAAATTTATAAAAAAAAAAGTTTTGAAAAAAAAAATGATAGGTGTAATTTTTAATTTAAAATATATTCAAAAAAATAGTAAGTAAAAAGTATTATTCTACCTAGGCAAAATTCTTTACCATGTATAGTGTAAGAATTTTTTAAAATCAATTTTTTTGTTTCTAACATTTGTCTATCTTATCTCTAATTGGAACTTATTAACTA
The DNA here is from genome assembly GCA_034641835.2 of Pinus albicaulis. Taxonomy (NCBI): domain Eukaryota; kingdom Viridiplantae; phylum Streptophyta; class Pinopsida; order Pinales; family Pinaceae; genus Pinus; species Pinus albicaulis. Next base: position 1,099,897,533 of record CM076581.1, read on the forward strand.
TGCCATATACTTTTATTTAAGATTTTGTTGTGTTTTTGGGGGAAATCCTATCTAAAATTATTCTATCAGTGTTAAATGTCTAATTACAGTAATATTTCATTGGACAAGCCTTCAACGAACCGGAATTCGGAAAGAGTTGCAGATTACTCTATCTAACCTATCTTCACCCTGACATTAAATGCAGAAGCATTTCACCAGATGAGGATGAGCTTATAATTGGCCTGCATTGCCTTCTTGGTAATCGGTGGGTAAAAATCACTGAACATTTATTCACTTAAAAGAATCGACTGATTCCCTGTGTTGCAGATTTGACTTGATATAGTAAAAAGTGTGATGTAAATGATATATGCATGCCCACAGGTAGTCACTGATAGCAGGATGACTACCAGGGCGAACAGGCAATGAAATCAAGAACTATTGGAACACTCATCTCAGCAAGAAGCTGTTATCTATGGATAACTCTCAGACCAATTCAAGTGCGCAATATCTCAAGACAAGATCAAAACCTCCCCATTCCCTAAAAAATCATGTGTTCAAAACAACCCCTGTCAAAATTACAATGGCTTTGAAACACTCTGAAATGGCAAGACAACTCCAATGGTTATGGTTCACATAAAGCCTATAAAGAAACTCCAAATTCTAATTCCATGTCATGGTGCGACCTACCTGTGAGCGATTCCATTACGGAAAATCATTCAAAGCACATTTCCATTAGGATGGCAGATGTTGATATTTTCAAAGCACAAGGAAGAAACTCCACTAGTACCATGTCAAGTTTAGTGGATGAGGAATCCCGAAATTTCGATAATTTAGTAGGATATACAGGTACCCTACCTGATATTTTACAGGATTTGAACAATCTATCTTCTCCCTGCTGGAATCTTCTCTTCTCTGCTTCAGACTATTCAATAGATTTTAGAGTAGATGAGTTGGACAGGGGAGCGGCCATGGATATGAATGAGTTTGAAGATAACATATTCTCTGACAAATGTTACATGCAGAGCGCTAACAGGCTCACTGTCACTTATCATGAAGGAATGGAAGGATTCTACAACAACACACAACACGTGAATTGGATTCATGAACTGGATTATTTACATGATCTGGATTCATGAAGTCGGTTATTTAGAAAAAAAGGCAGTATAGAAGGATACAAGTAAGATGAATGTAAATCTCGTTATCAACTCAAGTCTGGATTTTTAATGTTTGGAATCGATTTACAAATAATCCCACCTATGTTATGTTTTTTCTATACTTGCTGATATTAAAATTCCTAAGGAATAATAAGAACATTATACAGTTAAAGTTAGTCCGTAAAAACAGATCCCATAGGAAACGTGATCGATCATAGTTCTTAATAAATGTAATCATTAAAATTTCAACGTCCCCCATGTGAATTGAGTTTCCATACATTGTATCTTGTATCTTGCAGTAGATACATTGTTCTACACTTTATAGATGCAATGCATATTTGATTATGTATATTTGATTTAGTTTTCGTTTTTTCTAAAGGCATTGGATCATAAGGCCTTATGACTGCATAAGACTGTAATATTTTGACTGTGTAAGTCAAGTTATGATGGTTCGACGATGAACATCGAATGGGAAGAGGAAAATCTGAGAGGAACTTTAAGATATTAGTTCGATCAAATGAGAATTAAATAAGATGTTGTTGGTTGGAAATTCTCAGAAATTGACCGTGTGATATTGAAGGTTCTTGATTAGCAGTTGTTGATTTCTAGATTTCCTTTGATGAGATTCTTGCTCTTTCTCATGGTGGAATGACCGTAATATTTCTCCTCCAACACTGATACAACACCAGCGAGATACCACACCGTGGTAATATACACTTCGGCGCATATGAAAACTGTAATTACAAGATGCAGAATGTTGAGAGGTTGAAGAAAATGGGAAGAAAAACGGTGGCGCAGCTACTTCTGGGGCTTTGATTTTGAGATCTGACTAGAAAATTAATGGCGATAAGGACGGAGAATTGAGTAGAAAATATAAAGGAAATGATCTTAATGTTGGGTCTGAGCATTTTATTATTTGTGGGTTTGATGAAAGAACAAATGGCGAGTTGCACAAAGGAAATATACATGTTCTGACATCGCAATGTGTTCTGCTGATTAAGAGTTTGCAATGCGATGCGATGTGGTCTCACCACAATCGCTAATCGCAATAGCTTGTCGCAAAGATTTCTCTTCCATATGCTGTGTTTCATTGAATGTTTGTGATGCGATCCTAATTGCTCAATCGCAATTGCAACATCACATATCCACTCCAACTACTGCTTATGTTTTCCACCGATGCAGATGGTACGATGCGATCTCAATCGCAATTGCAACATCACAGTTTGTTTTTCAACCGTTCCGCTGATTGAAAATCGCAAATCACAATTGCAAAGTTCATTCCGCCAAGTTTTTTGTTCCGCCGATCATCGATCGTCGATTGCGAAGTGGGCTCCACTCGTATATCGCGCAAAAGAAGTTTTTAGGTTAAAGTTTATGTTTTTCTTTGTAATTTGTTTTTATGATTTTTATTCCACTGCGCCATATAAAAAGTGAAAAGGCCCGTAGTTGTAATAGAATGATTGTATTGTATTGTTGTGTAGTGAAATAGCTCGCAGGCAAAGAGAAAACACAGTAAGACCAATGAGCATTGTTTTGTGCGTTTTTTGAGAGACAGAGAGAAGTTTTGAGAGCATTGCGTCTGTAGCAGTCTTAATCATATTTTGTGAATCCCTCCAGAGAGGAAGAAATATATCATTTTGTAATAGCTTTTGTTTGTTAATGAAATAGAAATAATTTTTTATGCCATCTCTGTCTAGCAGTAAGCAAATTTCTTTTTATTCTCTATGTTAAAAGGAGAGTATTATTCTCTCAGTTATTGTTCTGGAATTATTATAAATTCCAACATGGTATCAGAGCTTATCCAGGCTCTTTGAAGGCGTCAAAGAAGCTGAAGGAAGAAGAAGAATTTTTGCAGCAGTTCTCCAGCAGCGTGAAGGCTCAGCAGAAGATTAAGTGCAGGTATTTCTCAAAAATAAAGTTTTTGTTTTGTTTAAAAAAAAGAGCAGTCCTCGGAGACAGAGTTTGTCTTTTAAATAAAGAAAGACAATTTGTTTGAAAAACACAGTCAAGTTTAGTTCAGAGTTCATTTTATAAGCAATGGCTGGACCAAGCACTAGTATGAATATTGGAAATGCTCAGCTTCCACAATTTAATGGGAAGGACTATGATTATTGGGCCATTACCATGAGAGCCCTATTTTCCTCACAAGACTTATGGGAATTTTTAGAAGATGGTTTTGATGAACCAGTTGATGAGAAGGCTTTTAATTCCTTAACTCAGGCTGAGAAGGATTTATGGAAGAGCAATAGAAAGAAGGACTCTAAAGCCCTCTTCTATTTGTATCAAGCAATACATGAGAGTGTGTTTCCAAGGATAGCAGTAGCTAAGAGATCCAAGGATGCATGGGAAACTCTTAAGATAGCCTATCAAGGTATGGAGAAAGTGAATACATCAAAACTACAATTGTTGAGGAGAGATTTTGAAACTCTCTGTATGAAAGAGTCTGATAACATAGACTCATTCTTCACACATTTGATTGGGATGGTCACACAGATAAGGTCCCATGGAGAAACACTTGAAGAAAGAAGGATTGTGGAGAAACTATTGAGGAGTCTACCCTCAAGGTTTAATGTAATAGTTACCACCATAGAAGAGACTAAGGATCTCTCAAAGTTCACGGTAGATGAACTTCATGCATCGTTGATAACTCATGAACAGATATTGGAAAGAACTGTAAACCCATCTCTAGAGCATGCCTTCAAGACCCAGATACCTTTTGGAAGAGGAAGAGGTCAAGGCAGAGGAAGAGGAAGAGGCAGAAGCCAAAAAAAAGGAGGAAGGAACAGCCCTTCACATTCACATGGAAGGAGCAGCAATCAGAATCAAAGCCACGGACAATGTAACAGCTAATAAGGTGGACACCAACATGTGCATGGACAAAGGTATGACAAATCCAATGTCCAATGTCATTATTGCAAGAAATATGGGCACTATGCCAATGAATGTAGGAAAAAGAAAAATGACATGAATAATAGGCATAATTCTAATGTAGAAAAAGAAGAAAAGAACCCAAAGAATGTGCTGTTAACATGTAATGTAGCACAAGATAGACAAGATGATGTATGGTTCTTAGATTCAGGCTATAGTAATCACATGACTAGAAACATAGCAATGTTTTCCAATCTTGATGAAGAAGTTAAATCTGAAGTAACCACAGGAACTGATACTAAGATCTCTATAAAGGGAAAAGGCAGAGTCAGTATCCGTGCAAGAAATGGTGAGCAAAAGTTTGTGCTAGATGTTTATTATGTTCCTGGTTTGAAGTGTAATATTTTGAGCATTGGGCAGCTCATAAACAAAGGTTACAAAGTATTTTTCAGGAATGATGTGTGCATAATAATGGATATACCTCCTAGCAAGAAGATTATTGCTGAAATACAAATGATCCGCAATAGAATGTTTCCACTCAAGCTCAATACTGACTTGAAGGGAAAAGGAAAGAATGTAGCAGCTGTAACTCAAGAGGTATTTCAGAAGGAAGTGAAAGATGAGAACTGGTTATGGCACTTGATATTTATACATCTCAATTTCGGAGGATTAAATTTGTTCCATAGAAAAGGAATGGTAAGAGGTCTACTATTGATTGAGAAACTGGATAGCCTATGCGATGGCTACATCTTGGGAAAACAACACAGAGAAAACTTTCCATCAAGAAAGAGCATAAGGGCGAAATCACCCTTAGAAATCATCCATTCAGATTTATGTGGGCTGATGCAAATAGCATCAATTTCAGGCAGCAATTACATGCTGACCTTTATTGATGATTTCACAAGGAAAGTATGGGTTTATTTTCTGAAATATAAGAGTGAATTCTTTGAGAAATTTTTCCACTTTAAAGATCCAGTATAGAAACAGAGTGGGAAGCATATCAAAGTTCTTAATACTGATAGAGGAGGTGAGTACATCTCAAAATAATTCTTGTTTTTTTTGCAGAGATAATGGCATACACAAACATTTTACTACAAGGTACACACCACAGCAAAATGAAGTTGCTGAAAGGAAGAATTGAACCATAATGAAAATGGTGAGAAGTATGCTAAAGGAAAAACACTTGCCAAATGAGTATTGGGCAGAAGCAACAAATTGTGTTGTGTATATTTTAAATAGATGCCCAACAAAAGCTGTAATGAACAGAGTTCCAGAAGAAGCGTGGAGTGGCAGAAAACAGGGAGTCACTCACATGAGAGTTTTTGGATCTATAGCATATACACATATTCCAGATAAGTTGAGAAAGAAGTTGGACAGTAATGGGGAGAAGTGCATCTTCCTTGGATATTGTGAATATTACAAAGGATATAGATTTTATAACCCATCCTCAAAGAAGTTTTTTATAAGCAGAGATTTTCAGTTTATTGAAGAGGAAGCATGGGATGGAAGCATTGAGAAAACAGTAAATGTTAAAAGTTGTTTGTCTCATGACGAATATGAGGAAGATATGGCTGAAAATAACACCTCATCAGTAGCACAACCTCCACCAACACAAGGAGAGCAAGGGACACCTCAAGAAAGAGTAAGAACACTCTTGAGAAGAAATGAGAGTGCTTCTCCAAGCACACCACATGGAGCAGATTTGAGTGCTTCTTCAAGCACAAGTACACCAAATGAAAGAGGAACAAGATTCATAAATTTAAATGAAATTTATGAACAAGAAGTAGCAAATGAAGGTATGAACTCCTTATTTTCTTTGTATTTTCATGTTGATGATCCTATTCATTTGGAATATTCCATAAAAGATAGAAAATAGATAGAAGTTATGGATGAATAAATTGATGCCATAGAGAAGAACAAAACGTGGGAGTTGGTTGATCTCCCAGAAGGTAAAGAAGTCATTGGAGTTAAATGGGTCTGCAAGACCAAGAGATATGTTGAAGGTAAGATAGAAAGACACAAGGCTAGACTTGTTGTCAAGGGATATAAGCAGCAACATGGAAGAGACTATGAGGAAAATTTTGCACCAGTTGCAAGAATGGAAACAGTGAGAGCAATGTTGTCCATAGCAGCACAAAACAAATGGAAATTATACCAAATGTATGTAAAATCAAAATTTTTAAATGGAGTATTAATGGAATAGGTTTATGTGGAACAACCTCTCGGCTATGAGAAAAAGGGCCAAGAACACAAAGTGTGCAGATTGAAGAAAGGTCTTTATGGGCTAAAGCAAGCACCAAGAGCATGGTATAGTAGGATAGATTCCTATCTACTAGAAAATGGGTTTGAAAAGTGTGATGGAGAACCCACATTATACGTCAAAGAAAAGGATGGTAAGATGCTCATTGTTGTGTTATATGTTGATGATGTGATATTCACAGGTAATGATGATTACCTCAGTGAAAATTTTAAAACAGTCATGAAAGATGAATTTGAAATGACTAACATGGGATTGTTGAGACACTTCTTAGGAATAGAAGTAGAGCAGAATGAAAATGGGATTTTTATCTCACAAGAAAAATATGTCAATGAAGTATTAGAAAGATTTAATATGCAGGAGTGCAAAGCAACACTTACTACCACAATAATGGGATTGAAGTTGAGTAAAGATGACAGTAGCAAGGATTTTGATCCAAGTTTGTATAAAATCATAGTTGGCAGCCTCATGTATTTGACTGCAACTAGGCCAGATATTATGCATGTTGTTAGTTTGGTTTCCAGATTTATGGAGAGGCCAAAAGAAGCACATTGGCAAGCAGCGAAGAGAATTCTGAGGTATGTGAAAGGAACGAAAAGATATGGGATTTTATATACTACTTCAGAAAATTCTGAATTAATTGGATACACTGACAGTGATTGGACTGGAAGTGTAGATGATCAGAAAAGAACATCCGATTATGTTTTTCATATGGGTTCAGGAGCCATTTCATGGGCCTCTAAGAAACAGCCTATTGTAGCATTATCTACAGTAGAGGCGGAGTATGTGGAAGCTATAGCAACAGCGTTTCAAGAAGTTTGGATGAGAAGAATGTTGAGAAATTTGTGTCAAGAACAGGTAAAGGACACAGTGATTTATTGTGACAATAGCTCAGTTATTTCATTATCAAATAATTCTATGTTTCACAAGAGAATGAATAAAATAGATGCTAAGTTTCACTATATTAGAGAATTTGTGAACAATGGAGAAATTGCTTTACAGCATTGTAAAACAGAGGAGAAAATTACAGACATATTGACAAAGCCATTGGGGCAGAAGAGTTTTGAATACTTAAGAAAATTCTTGGGTATGACTGATAACCCAGTAGCTAACTTTAAGGGGGAGTGTTGAAATATTAAAGTCACTTGTGTACCCCGTGCAGGTAGAAACAGAGTATGACAGGGGCAGCAGCAGCAACAGAAGGTTGACTATACACTTCTGTGCATTCAAGAGGAATGGAGAAAATTGTAAGGATGTAATTAATGTTTGATGGGCAGCAGCTGAGTTTGCAGATATGAAGTTATGTTTGTATGGGTGTAGCCGCATTTGCAGAGAAGAAATGAAGACTTTCGTGGTTCAACCATGCAAGAACAGAGTTTTAATGAAAACAATATTTTCGGGCTTTTAAGCCCTCAACAACCAAATATGAAGAAATTTTGTTTAAACGGAAAATTCCTTTTAAGTTTTGAATGAGACACGTGATAGTGGTCCCCACTGCTTCATTTACGATCACAATCACAATTTTTTTGAGTAAGTGTCTTGTTGATATGAAGTGTTTCGATGCGATGCGATGGGATCACAATCACAATCGCAAATTGCAAAGGAACGATACATGTTTCGCCATCGCAATGTGTTCCGCTGATTGAGAGTTTGTGATGCAATGTGATGTGGTCTCACCACAATCGCTAATCGCAATCGCTTGTCGCAAAGAGTTCTTCACCATATGTTGTGTTTCATTGAATGTTTGCGATGAGATTGCAATCTCTCAATTGCAATCGCAACATCGTGACATATCCACTCCGCCTACTGCTTATTTTTTCCACCGATTAAGATGGTGCGATGCGATCTCAATCGCAATCACAACATCGCAGTTTGTTGTTCAACCATTCCGTTGATCGCAAATCGCAAATCACAATTGCAAAGTTCATTCCGCCAAGTTTTTTGTTCCGCTGATCGCCGATCGCCAATTGCGAAGTGGGATCCAGTCGTATATCGTGCAAAAGAAGTTTTTAGGTTAAAGTTTATGTTTTTCTTTGTAAATTTTTTTTATCTTTTTTATTCGACCATGCCATATAAAAAGTGAAAATGCCCGTAGTTGTAATAGAATGATTGTATTGTATTTTTGTGTAGTGAAATAGCCCGCAGGAAAAGAGAAAACACAATAAGACCAATGAGCACTGTTTTGTGCATTTTTTGAGAGACAGAGAGAAGTTTTGAGAGCACTGCGTCTGTAGCAGTCTTAATCATATTTTTTGAATCCCTCCAAAGAGGAATAAATCTATCATTTTGTAATAGCTTTTGTTTGTTAATGAAATAGAAAGCATTTTTTATGCCATCTCTGTCCAGCAGTAAGCAAATTTATTTTTATTCTCTATGTTAAAAGGAGAGTATTATTCTCTCAGCTACTGTTCTGGAATTATCAGAAATTCCAACAGTAACCGTGGATGGAGAAATACAGACCTGTAGAGGTAAGCATTTCAATATTTCATTCATCTGATGATGATAATGGGACGCAACATTCAATCTGGTAGAAGAGATAGAGATGGAGGTTTTGAAGGCTATACAGAGAGAGTGATTTAGAGAGGCTAGCTGAAAGAGAAGGTCGTTGTGTCATGGCTCATGCAGGTATTTTTCTCTCTCATTAAGGATGGAGAAATAATATTTTCCTTGTGAAATCGGCAGTGAGGGTGTAGATACAAAGATTTTTGGGCTTGTTTACTTTGGAGCTAGGACCTATCCATCCGGGATAGGAGGTCGAGGAGGAGGCTGACACATTGGTGTTAGGAGAAAATAACTGATGAGGATGTATTGGCATTAATGGGGGAATGTTTCAATAATTTTTCTTCCCGAGGTCTGGACTCATGGTATCATCTCTGGTTTTTCCCATAGGTCATAAAATCTGGGACGACACTGATTGGAAAATTTTCAAATTTCACTGGAATTGTCACTGAACTTCTCGATGGATCAACGTCTCCTTCTCTAACAATGTGGACTATCCTTTGATGTATGGGAACTGACAACACGTATCATGTATCAGTACTAATCTAACAAGGGTAGTTGGCCAGCCTTCATAACTACCTTGATACCAGAGGTCTAATCACTATTGCGTGGCAGAAGGACATACTGTCTTAGCTAGGAGGAGGCTGGTTGTCAGTACACCGTGCTTGGTTAGTTAACTCTCCTATGTAGGGAGTTATGTTCTGGCAGACGATTTAATTTTTATTACTTTTTATCCTTTTATTTTATTTGTGTTTTTTGGATGGGGGAATTAGAATCATTCATTTCCAGGTGTGATGAGGAAGTACTAGATATGTCATTCCTCCGTGCAATTGGGGTGGCGGAAGAAGCAAGGGCTACATGAAAGGGTAAAACACAGATATCGCACAATGCATCACCTGCTGAGAAGTTATTGGGACATGACCAACTAGGGAAGTCTTCTATATCGGGTGATGGTTGTAGCTCGCTAAATCCTTGTATTTATGTGAATCCAAGGGTGGTGCGACGAAGCCAATTAGACTGAGCTCAGATTGTCGATTACTTAGTTTTGGCAGTGATGTCATGTGGGAATGATTAGAAAGCCTTACAAACAGAGCAGTGGTAGGGAGGTGGAAATTCCAAAATCACGGCAAGGGTGATTTAATGGGGTGGCTTTTAGGTTCCTGGGAGAATTTGTTGGGATACAAGCCTATTATAAGTAAATTAGACCGGGGTTGTTGTTTTCACATGCTGAAGGATGAAGATATTGCAACAGTTCTCGGTAGGACATGGGTGAGTGGTAGATGTTTTTCGGCTTTGCACCGTTGGGATATTGGTTTCCACCTGCGACTGAATGCACCTACAAATCATCTTATGTGAGCTAAACTTGATGGTCTTCCACTCCAATTCTAGAGCCAGAAGGCTTTGATGGCGATAGGGGATTGTATAGGGAAATGTCGCTATGTGGATCCTAAATTCTTCAGTGTTTATGATAAGCGGATAGCCTGGATATTGGTAGAAGCATCATTTGCTGGGGGCTTGATAGCAAATATTGACTTATTATGGAATGAAGTAATAATTGTCATGCTACGGGTCATCTATTGAAGAAATGCTTGAGGAGGTTGGACAATGCCATAGAGAGGAGGACAGAGGCAGGCAAGAAGGAAAATCAGTTGTGCTCGAGGACCTGTGCAGATGAATTGGCTACGCCTGTGGATATCGTGACGATGCTGGGTGAGTTTACAATTCAATGTTCTACTCCTCTGACTAATGGTGTCATTGAGAATTCGTTTCCCATATTGAATGAGGGTCATGTTGAGTCTGTGTCTCCTTTATCGTTGTCTCTTGTTCGGGAGAGTCATGGGGAATTTTTATGTTGTTTATCCCCCGGGGTATGAGACCTAACCTGGTTAATAGGGGGACTTATGAAATGGATTTAACATTTCCTCCTGTGAATGATTTAGAGACCTCTTTTCCCCAGAAGTCCCCTGTCTTGTTCACCTCAGATGACGGTAATGGAAACGAACATTTTTCTTCGATTCCTGTGTCTCCAACTATCAGACTGGAGGACTCCTTGTCCCCGGGAAACTCCATAGGGAGTGATCTTGAATTATTGTTGTCGTGAAATGATTCAATTCTGGTTCCTCTGATGGTGGATAAGGGTAGATTGTCGTCTCCAAAAATTCTTATTAGTCTGTCCTCGAGATCGAATGTAACTCTTAGGAGGGGTAGGGATAAGCCGAAGAGGAAGAAAAATACAGTCCCGATCTCTGATTTACATGATATTTTTCTGGACTGTAATTTTCAGGACGTACCGGTCTCCCAAGCTATTAGTCGAGTCCTTGGAGCATTGACCTCAGAAGTCCAGGATCCTTAATGAAGCTTGTCTCATTAAACTAAAGGTGTCTGGGGGGTCGAGAGAAGCTATTATCGGTTAAGAACTATATTTTTTTATGTAATCCTACTTTTATTTTTATTCAAGAGTTAATGCAGTCTGTTGAATGTGCTATCATGTATTTTCATGCTATCTATCCATATTGGAACATGGTTTCTATTGATACTGAGGGCCACTCTGGAAGGCTGGTGGCTCTGTTGGATCCCAGATGGGCGACCATGAGAGCTTTCAGTTTCTTTGGAGGCATCCTCCTCTCGGGACACTGTCAGTTTTTACCTCACATGATTAATATCATTAAAGTTTATGCCCCCTATCAGGAAAGGCTTGTATTTTGGCGGAGATTGCAAGATAGTGGCATCTTAATTCTACAAAACCTCCTCATAGTTGGTGACTTTAATTGTGTTCTAAATGATGATGAAATTTGGCATGACAAAGGCAGACGGGATCAAATGGCGAATGTCATCAAGAACATATTCTGGAATGTAGGGGTAAGTGATATCTCTTTCACATCTAATAGTCCAATGTGGTTAAATGGCAGGAAAGGCGGCAATTTCATTAGGAAAAAGCTAGACAGATTTGTAATAAGTAATGGTTTGAGATCTAATATGGACAAATTAAGAGCACAAATTGGGGATCTAATGGTTTCTGGTCATAGGTCGATAACATTACAATGGGATTTTGAAGAAAGGAAAGGCAGTATACCTTTTAAGTTTAATAGCACATGGTTGAGTAATGAATCATTCAATGTTTTGATAAAGGATTATTTGAAAACTCATAGAAGGACGGAGGAGATGTCAACAATGTCTTATTTATCAATCACATGAGGAATTTAAAGAAATTGGTAAAGACTTGGGAGTTGGGGCAAAAGAAAAAAATGAAGGATAGAATTATAGCTATTAGAATGGAAAGGACATCGATATTAAAGGATATTGAGGAGGGAAGATAGTTGATGAACTATTGGGAAAAACTGAAGCTATTGGAAGAATAATACAGGACACATCTCCTCATGGAGGAACAGGAATGGAGACTCAAGAGTAGGGCCACGTGGCTCCAATGTGTTGATAAAAACACAAATTTTTTCCACAAAGTGGCAAATGGTAGAAGGAGTGCAAACGCAATTTGGAATATTGAGGCAAATGGGGAAACTGTGTGTACGACAGAAGATATTGAGAAGGTTGTGGTTGAGTTCTATGGGTCGCTATATGAGAAACAATAAACCATGGACATAACATTACAAATGGATTATATTGAAGATTTTTCTATCATGTTTGACTAGGAGGATCTGAATAATTTAAAACAGTGGGTCAGCACTGATGAAATTAAAGCTATTTTAAAATATTTTGCTGTGGACAAGAGTCCAGGTCCGGACAGATGGACTCTGGACTTATTTCTGCATTTCTTTAAAGAATTATCCCCTGAGTTAACAGAGATGGTGGAAGAAGTTAAACAACTAGGGAGAATGCACGGGGCCATAAATTCAACTTTCCTTGCATTGATTCCAAACAAGGAAGGGAAGATTACATTCGATGATTATAGACCTATTTCTCTCTGCAATACCCTTTATAAGATTAATTCAAAAATTATTGCAGATAGAATTAAGGGAACCCTGTCGAAGTATATTTCGTGGGAACAGGTAGGCTTTCCAAAGGACAAGAGCATCCACGAAACTGCTTTCATCACACAAGAAGTAATTCATTCTATGCAGAAAAATAATTTAAATGCAGTGGTCATGAAAATTAATCTAAATAAGGCATATGACAGGGTCGACTAGAATTTCTTAAGATTGATTTTTTTTTAAATCGGTCTGGATAGGAACGTGGTGGCTTGCGTGTATAACTCAGACTTCTATGGTTGTATTAATTAATGGCACAGCGTCTAATTTCTTTAAACCGGGTCGTGGATTGAGGCAGGGTTGTGAATTGTCACCCCTATTATTTATATTGATTATGGACACTCTTAGTTTGAAGATCAAGAAAACAATGAACACCAAAAATTTTAGAGGGGTGGAAGTATGCCGTGAGAAGCTGGTGACACACAGTGTCTTTGTTGATGACGTTCTTATTTTTGGGGCCAAGGAGAGAAGGAACTGGGAAGATTTCATGAACATTCTGAATGGTTTTTTTGAAGCATCAAGTATGTTGGTGAGCGTAGGTAAATCTTTTATATATTATGAAAATGGGGAGGAAGAGGAACTTAAAGAGCTGGGAACAATTTTTAATTTAAAAACTTCCCGACTCAGCAATGGTATGACTTATCTGGGATTCAGATTAAATCCGACGAGGTATACAATGGACAATTGGAAATGAATAACAGAGAAATACAAAAAAAAAATATTTGTTTGGTCATCTAGATGGTTATCTAGAAGTGGCAGGCTTATTCTATCTCAAGCGGTACTTCAATAGTACATAGTCTATTGGGCACATATCCTTCTAATACCAAAACAAGCATTAGCATATATTAATAAGATAATGGAAAGATTCATATGGATTGGGGGCAAAGAGTGTAAATCCATTCAGTTGGCTCGGCTGGAGTGCATCACGAAGCCGAAGGAGAAGGGAGGCTGGGGGTTGCTGGACCTTGATACATTTGGGAAGTCAATTACCTTTAAATCCATGTGGAGATGTATAACTAAGGATAGCCTCTAGGCAGAGATCATAAGATTAAAATATATTGGTTTGAAGGATCCTGAGGACATTCTCATCTCGAGTTGGGAGGATACCAGATGCAGATCAGAAATCTGGAAATGTTTCTGTAGGTGTTGGCCAATATTCAGATAGAATCTAGAATGGAAATTTGGAAACGGCAATAAGATACAGATTGCTAGTATGCAGCTTCATGGCCATGGATGATCCATAAAATTGAAAAGCGAGATCATTCACCAAATAAACCATAGAGGAACCTTTTACATGGGGTAGATGATAAAGGAGTGGGTAAATGATATTCTGAGATGGAAGAATTATAGGGAGATGGGATTAGAAGAAAAAAAAAAAGAGGATTGGGATTATTATATTACTTCGATCAAATGCTTGGGTTTGAGAAAGGATGCAGCAAGTGATAGAATGACATGGTGAGGGACTCCAATGTAATATCAGATTATCACGAAGGATGTCCATACTGCATTGACTAATAAAAGACTAGGACAGGAACCAGATATTTGGTTCAAATATATGTGGAAGGTTAAGGTCCAGGTTAAAATGATCATTCTTATGTGGCTTATATGGAAAAATAGAAACCTGACCTAGGAAAATCTGCAGAAGAAGGGTTGGCAGGGTCCTAGAAGGTGCTCGATGTGTGAATATCATGAGGAAGACAATACACACCTATTCTATAGTTTTTCATTTGCCATGGAGACCCTTCATTCTCTGTGTATGCACCTTAAATTACCAATTCCCGACTACAGATAAATGACAGATTGCATTAGTTGGTGGTTCAGTAGGGGAAGCAATTGAAGAGCTATTCCTATATTATTACATTGGCATATATGGTGTGGTAGGAATAGGAAAATTTTTGAAGGTAAGTTCTGTACACCTTAGGATATTTGCATAAAGGTTTATCGTTCCATGGAGACGTTGAAGTTAAGTCAAAAACCTCCTAGTGATTTGTCTGAGAGGTTGAGACCATTTCAAATTCACTATCCAACAGGTTTTTTTGACGGGGCATCACAAAACCAAAACTGTGGTTGTGGGGCATGGTTAATGATCTCACTGGATTTTCACTACAAAATCTATTGAAATGGAGGCAGAGGAACCAATATGCGTGCTGAAATTATAGCGTTGTGGGGTTTGTTGTGGTTCACCACACAATTATATCTAGAGGATCTTTGGGTATTTGGAGATTCGAAGGTTATCATCGAACATTTGAACAAAGGAACACAACTAAATCCTGCCTGTCTTATTCATTTGTTGGATAGGATCAAAGCATTGAAGAGAACCTTCTCCACAATCACTTTCAGCGACATATTCAGGGATAAAAACAATGAAGCGGAGATATTGTCCAAGAGAGGTCTGAATGGGAGATTCGGGGAGATGTTCTATGAGCTCTACAATGCAAATGTTCATGGTGCAGAAGGTAAGGTAAACTTCAATTAAGGTATAGGTTCTAAATTTTGTTTTTGACTAAGAGGGAAAGAATGCAGAAGAACAACGATAAATTGTGATACTTTGAAGAAGTTTTTTGTACAGAAAAGAACCAGCTGATATAAAGAAGGTTGAGAATGTAAGGAAGCTCTATGTCAATGTATTTTTTATTAAAATATTTTGAAACCATAGATGAAAATGTAAATGTGGAATATGGATAACTTTATAATATAACAAAAACATGTGCCCTAATACACTTATATAAACCAAAAGCATTTTCCTTGCTGAAATATAAATATATATATATATGATTGAGTTTTCATACATTGCATCTCTTGTAGTTCTACCGTGTATAGATGATAAGCCTATCGATGAGATTTACAGTGTACCCTCACAAGTAAAATTTGAATGAATAAGCTTTTAACCAATCACTAGTGTTACCATTACTAGTATTATTACAAAATGTACGATTGGTGAAAGAATATAAATGCGGATATGGGCGTCAATGAACCCAAAATAATTTAAGAGATAAGCATGTTGAGTGCGATGTATTACCCAAAATCCACTAAATCGAAAGTTTGAAAATGAAAACAATGGTGATGCGACTCTGAAATAATATAGGCTGACTCGAAATTTGGGAATGTGGATTATTGGTTTATATATATGGAGATTCTATGAGATGATTTGGGAATGTGAATTTTATATATATATATATATATATATATATATATATATATATATATAAAAGTTGTACATTTAAGATATTGTATGAGATGTTATGATTAGGATTGAGTGAGGATAAGAATATTTTTATTTTTTAAGTAGATGTTTTTATTTTTTATTTGTTTATAAAAGAAGGTATAAAATTAAATTTTATATAAATTAATTATTTTATAGTGTTTTTCAGATATTTTAAGTTTTGAGGTTGAGTTTTTCTTAATGGAATTGGGATATGATTGTGAAAAATTGTGATTTTTGAAAAAAAATTAAAATATTTAAAATTATAAATTATATAATTTAAATTTATAATTTTGATAACAATTTATTAAATTTTAAATAAAAATTAATTCAAAAATATACCAAAAAACTCTAAAATGTAAAAGAAATACACAATCTTTATTATACTTCATAATTTATATTTATTATTTTATTTTAGAATTGAAAATGAATTTTGTGCCTATAAATTTCAAAGTTGAACTGTTTAAAATACTTTTGGATATAATATTAATTGTCTTTTCCCAACTTGACATGGTTAACACTTATATATATATGTGTGTGTGTGTGTGTGTGTTATTAAAAACTTTGGCATAAATATTAATTGATTTTTATTTTTAAATTATTTATTAAATAAAATAATATAAGTTATGTGGTATTTTAATTGGTGATAATTGTGAAAATGAAATGTTATGTATTAGGAAAATTGAAATTGAAATATTTTATTTTATCTATGTTTATGATGATGATGATAGTTAAATTCTACTGAGACCAATCTTTGGTCTATCGGACCTAAAGAAAAGAGTTATTTAATTTGATTTAAGATTTTATTCCTATGCTCAAGAAGCTGGGAGAGAAGCCTCCCGAGCTCATTATAATTTTGACATCTTAAAAGGCTAGGAAGGTTAGTATTGCAACAAAGATTATGAAATTGAGCTCTAATGTGGTTGTACGTGGGGCACTCTAAGAGAAAGTGATTTTCATCCTGAATGTTCATATTCTCACAAAGATGGAAGATCATTTCTCTCTCATCTAAGTGCATTTATATTAGCAACTCAACATTTTCTTTTTAACAACTAATATACTTCTATGACTTATTACTTCCTTGGTTCAGTTTAAATTATTGAACCAATTTTTATTTTCTACCTAATTATTGATCTGTCAAGATTAAATAGTTTGACAAATCATTTTTCACTACCTAAAAACAAGCAATTTAAACCTAATTCAATCATGCTTAAACTGTATGACTGAATTCTATTGAACTTTTGTGGCATTTTAAACAAGTTGCACACAATTTATTTTCAGAAATAAGATAAACTAAGAGTAGTTGCATTTGAAGGTGCAACACTTCCAGAATTTATTGTTTTTATTCTTTTTGATGGGGTTCACATTCTATATTTTTTATTTTTAACGTATACCCTTTCTTGATTTTTTATGTTTTCTTCTTCTTCTTTTTTGAAAATTATTTGTGGATGGAAATCATTTTACAAAATAAATTTGATAGATAGAATAAACTTAGTCACCTTGAAATCCTATGAAATATAGGACTCTAACATACTCCACTTCCAATAAAATCAATAAAAATTTCTCCACTTTAACAAGATATATAGTAAGAATGGTGCTAACTTGTCTATCAAATATGATCATATACTTCATTTTAATATGATACATAAACATTTACACCATATTAGCACCACATAACATAAATTGCTATACAATTTCAAATTCAATACAGACCAAAACATCTCATACACCAATTTTGATATCTCAACGAAACATAACATTTTTACATTTTGAATTTATTTAATTTCAAAAATCATAAAAATAACTTTACACTTTTAAGAATCATGAATGTCACCACTCTGATCTCGATAAGATGTTGCCACAACATCCTAATCTTGGACATCGTTTTTAACCTACAATTAGACTTGATAAACCCTACTCTTAGTCATGATAAACCCAACCCTACTCATAACTTTGAAGAGAACAAAGAAAAAGAAACTGTCGGATTAATTGGTCCTTACAAAAAAATTGGGGGGACGGGGGGACGGGGGGACGGAGCGTGGCTTTCCACTTTGTATATGCTAATCAATTAAATGGGGGTCGTTTCGACTTTGTATATGCTAAGCAATTAAATGCTTCGCAACATTTTGTATTGCAACTTAAATTATTAGTTTTTTGTTTTCAGGATTTTAAATTACACGAAATGGAGGGTTTCCACTTTGTATATGCTAAGAAATTAAATGCTTTGCAACATTTTGTATTGCAACTGAAATTATTAGATTTTGTTTTCAAGATTGTAAATTATACGATTTGGTTTTTAGGATGAATGATTAATTGATCCCAACGGATGGATTATTCCTTCAATAATAGAGATACGAATAGCAGTATTTACACCAATAAATAATAGTGAGATCGAGTCTACACAAAAGGAAAGAGTATATATATAAATATATAGTACTGGGATGGAGTTAGGTAGAAATTAAGAAAATATAAAAGAAAATGGAAAATTATAGTGTATTTATATAAATACATAGTGTTAGGATGGAGTTTAGGTAGAAAATAAGAAAATATAAAACAAAACGGGAAATTATAATGGAATAAGAAAGTTTACTATTTTCCAATTTCATTTTTGTTTTGAAAGGATTAACAAGCTTAGAAAACAGGAAAGGAAGAAATGGCTATGTTAATTTGTAATAGAGTGCTAATTTAAAAAGCAAAAATTATTCTTGGAAATTTTTATGTTTTCTAAATATGCTTATATTTATTATAAAGAATTTTAGATAGATAAATTTTTAAATTAGAAAAAAAATTTATATTTAAATTTATAAAATAATAAATTTTTTGAAGAGAAATAATAAGTATAATTTTTAATTAAAAATATATTCAAAAAGTATTGTTCTAACTGGGCAAATGTCTTTACCATAGTGTAGAATTTTTTAAAATCAAATTTTTTGTTTCTAACTTTTGTCTATCTTATTAATTAGAACTTAATCCAAATGCCTCGTAATTTTATTTAAGATTTCGTTGTGTTGTTGGGGTCAATTCTATCTAAAATTATTCTGTCAGTGTTAAATGACTAATTACCGTAAGATTTCGTTGGACAGGCCTTCAACGAACCGGAATTTGGAAAGAGTTGCAGATTACTCTGGCGAAACTATCTTCGCCCCGAAATTAAACGCCGAAGCATTTCACCAGATGAGGACGAGCTTATAATTCGCCTGCATCGCCTTCTTGGTAATCGGTGCGTGAAAATCACTGAACATTTATTCACTTAAAAGAATCCACTGATTCCCCATGTTGCAAGTTCGACTTGATATAGTAAAAAGTGTGATGTAAATGATATATGCATGCCCACAGGTAGTCACTGATAGCAGGACGACTACCAGGGTAAACAGGCAACGAAATCAAGAACTATTGGAACACTCATCTCAGCAAGAAGCTGGTGTCTATGGATAACTCTCAGACCAATTCACGTGCGCAATTTCTCAAGACAAGATCAAACCCTCCCCATTCCCTCCAAAATCTTGTGTTCAAAACAACCCCTGTCAGAATCTTCTCTTCTGTGCTTCACACTATTCAACAGATTTTGGAGTAGATGAGTTGGACAGGGGAGCGGCCATGGAGATGGATGAGTTTGAAGATAACATATTCTCTGACAAATGTTACATGCAGAGCGCTAACAGGCTCACTGTCGCTTATCATGAAGGAGTAGAAGGATTCTACAACACACAACACGTGAATTGGATTCATGAACTGGATTATTACATGATCTGGATTCATGAAGTCCGTTATTTATAATATAAAAAAAAACAGTATAGAAGGATAAAAGTAAGATGAATGTAAATCTCATTATCAACTCAGGTCTGGCTTTTTAATGTTTGGAATCGATTTAGAAATAATCCTACCTATGTTGTTTCTAAACTTGCTGCTATTAAAATCCACAAGGAATAATAAGAACATTATACGGTTAAAGTTAGTCGGACAGATCCCATAGGAAACGTGATCGATCGTAGTTCTTAATAAATGTAATCATTAATATTTCAACGACCCCTATGTGAATTGAGTTTCCATACATTGTATCTTGTATCTTGCACTATATACATTGTTCTACACTTTATAGATGCATTGCATATTTGATTGTGTATATTTGATTGAGTTTGCATACATTGTATCTCTTGTAGTTCTACAGTGTATAGATGATAAGCCTACCGATGAGATTTGCAGTGTACCCTCACAAGTAAAATTTGAATGAATAAGCTTTTGACCAATCACTAGTGTTACCATTACTAGTATTATTAGTGACAGATACAAAATGTACGATAGCTAAAAGAATATAAATGCGGAAATGGACGTCGATGAACTCAGAATAATTTAAGAGATATAGCATGTTGAGTGCGATGTACTACCCAAAATCCACTAAATCGAAAGTTGGAAAACGAAAACAATGGTGATGTGACTCTGAAATAATATAGGCTGACTCGAAATTTGGGAATGTGGATTAGTGGTTTATATATGGGATTCTAGGAGATGATTTGGGGATGTGAATTGTTGATATATATATATATATATGAGACTGTATGAGATGTTATGATTAGGATTGCGTGAGGATAGGAATATTTTTATTTTTATTTTTTTAGGTAGGTGTTTTTACTTTTTATTTGTTTATAAAAGAAGGTATAAAATTAAATTTTATATAAATTAATTATTTTATAGTGTTTTTTTTTTTTTTTTTTTAAAGTTATTTTCAGTTTTGAGGTTGGGTTTTTTTTAACGGAATTGGGATAAGATTAAGATTGTGATCTTTCAAAAATTAAAACATTTAAAATGTATAAATTATACAATTCAAATTTAAAATTTTGATAAAAAATTATTAAATTTTAAATAAAAATTAATCCAAAAGGATAAAAAAAACTCTAAAATGTAAAAGAAATACACCATCTTTATCACACTTCATAATTTATACTTATTTTATTTTAGAATTGAAAATGAATTTTGTGTATGACAAAAATAATATAAATTTCAAAGTTGAATTGTTTTAAATACTTTTGGATATAATATTAATTGTCTTTTCCCAACTTGACATTGTTAACACTTATGATTAAAAAAAACATATATATATATATATATATATATATATATATATATATATATTATTAAGAAGTTTGGCATAAATATTAATTAATTTTTATTTTTTAATTGTTTATTAAATAAAATAATATAAATTATGAGGTAGTTTAATTGGTGATAATTGTGAAAATGAAACGTTATGTATTAGAAAAATTGAAATTGAAATATTTTATTTTATCAATTCTTACATAGAAAAACATATATAAACATCTAAAAATTATAATTATAATCCTTGAAATCAATCTTATATCATAATTGGTATGAAACTCACTTAATTCATTTTATACCAAAAATAAATAAATAAATATAATATTAAATACACAAAATGAAAACTCAAGATAATGATTCAGAAATAAATAAATAAATGATAACGATTCATAAATAAAAAAATAAGTTAATGATTTCTTTTAATATATTTAATTACCAAGCATTTTTTTTATGAGATTGAGTGACAAAACACTACTCACCTCACCTAATTAAAAAGACTCATCATCGCCCTTCTAACCAATTAAATTTTGTCATATGCTAAGAATGAAAATTTGCCATCTGACCTTTGCCTTGGTGTACCTTTTTCTTCCCAGCATTTTCCGGCATTGAACTGGAGTCGGAGTCTTCTCTTATGCTACAGAGTACTTATCCAGCTTACCATCTCCCCTGTTGCCTGGAAAACTCCTCCTCTAACTGCAATCGAATCGAATCACATTAAATCACTAGCTACTTCCCGTTTGCCAAGATAGCATTACCTATCAGGTTCCTGCACGTTGGAGGGCAGGGAGGCATATTTGTTCTTTTACTTCAATTCTAAGTTAGGTGTAGATTCAGATTCGGGTTATGATCTCAAGACTCCTTGATGGATGGAATTGGAATTATTATAATTGCCTTGGATTGATGAAATGAAACTAGAAAGGGGAGGATATGGACTCAACTCAGATAAGCCTGGGTGGTTTTGTGAAGCACGTGAGTGCAAAAGAGTTGACAGATTACATAGAAGAGACTGTGAAACTGGGATCAGTATACAGATGCAGAGTGAAGACATCAACGACTCCTCAATTTGCATACCCAGAGTTCGTAAAGTCCTGCAATGGCAAGAAAAGCAACATCTCCAAGGTTCCTCCCCACGCCTTTGTTCAGTTCTCAACTCCCAGTGCTGTGAAGGAGGTGATGAGGCTCAGTGATAGTGGGAAGCTCATATTCGGCGGCCATCCTCTCAAGGTCAAAGTTGGTACCGAAACCTCCTCTAGATTGCGCAGAAGAAGAACAACTCCCCTCTTTAGATTTTCTTCTGTTCTCCTGCTCGAGATCGGATCACTATTGAATCTAAATGAGTTCATGGTGGCCTGGAGAGCACCTACTTCTGGTGTCAATTTTCATGTGGACCCATTTGATAGAAGATGAGTATTTTCCTTACTCGGGATCAGTTATTTACTTTTAGTACTTTTCGTAAGCACACACTGATAAAATCTGATTTTAAGATTGAATTTCTTATCAGAGACATTCGGAACGTAAGGATTATAAATGGCCAAGGTACTAAATTTATGCTGTTACAGCTTTGGGCGCCTCCTTGGATATATTACAAAACTGCAGACGATGATATCTATGTCAGTGTTCCTTTTCCTTTGTTGGATGATGAGCATCCCTGGATTCGAACTTTGGACTTCACTCCTAACAATGCATTGGGTAGATGTCTGGCCTACAAAATTGATTTGTCTCCTCGCATGGGCGATACAATGAAAAAGGCCATTGACTGTTTCAAAAAGGAAGGATTGCTAGATGAAAAACCACTTCCTACTTTGATAGTTGACAAGGAGACATATGTGTTCAGTAGGGAATTGTTTTTCATCCTGCCACACCGCTGAATTATTCCTTTTGAGAGTATGTTCCTTCTGAATGCTCTTGTGGAAAGGGCATTACCAATTATCACAAAATAAAACCCGAGTTTTATAATTTGTTGGATCCTGGTGTGACACCAACTAAGTTGAGTACCCTATCACTGAGGCATATGCTTGCCTACACTTACCCATTTTTTGATGCCCTTGGAAAATTGAAGACTATTATTAACTGTATTTAAGAGAATCTAAAGCTCTTGAAGAGCCCAAAG
The DNA here is from genome assembly GCA_034641835.2 of Pinus albicaulis. Taxonomy (NCBI): domain Eukaryota; kingdom Viridiplantae; phylum Streptophyta; class Pinopsida; order Pinales; family Pinaceae; genus Pinus; species Pinus albicaulis. The sequence goes on from CM076581.1 coordinate 1,099,920,679, forward strand.
ATAGTCGAGGAAACAATTAAAGTGAGGAGAATGGTCATCACTCCTACAAAAACATATTGTCTTGCTCCTGAAGTGGAATTGTCAAACAGTCTTAAGGCACTTTAAGAGATTTGTAGACCGATTTCTGCGAGTAACTTTCATGGATGATAGAATGCAAGAAATGTCCTCCATGGTACTAAATGTGTGTATAGCATCCATTATTGAAGAAGTTTCCTCATGTTCTATTGCATATAGGACAACTATTTTTGAGCGAGTAAAGAAAATACTCCATAAGGGTTTTAAGCTATGTGGACGAGACTACTTGTTTCTAGCATTCTCTGCAAATCAACTGAGAGAACGTTCTTCATGGTTCTTTGCTGAAGGGAAAGATATTACAGTACAACATATCAAGCAGTGGATGGGGAACTTCCCCCAAGACAATGTTGCCAAGCATGCTGCAAGGATGGGTCAATGCTTTTCTTCCACCTATTGTACAGTGGAGGTTCCCCCAAAAGACGTTGATCCCCTTTCAGATATTAAAAGGAATGGTTACGAATTTTCTGATGGTAAAGGAAAAATTACACCAGATCTTGCCATGGAAGTTTCTCAAGCACTGCAGTTGAATTTCAACCCGCCCTCAAAGTTTCAGATCATGTCTGGTGGATACAAGGGTGTGGTTGAAACTTGGGCTGGAGAACCAGGAAGTAAATTTAAGCTCTCAATGAGGCCCAGTATGAAGAAATTTGATTCTGTACATACAACACTTGAAATAATTACTTGGACACATTTCTGACCCTACTTTTTGAACAAGGAAATAATTACTCTCTTGTCATCCTTGTCGGTTCCTGAAATGATTTTCATCATTTACAGAGGGTTTTGTTGAATCCGCCAGGGATAAGCCCTGCCCTATGCCCGTAGCAGAATGTGGAGCGTCAATTGGCAGTAGAATTGGGCACCTGAGACCCTCTACTGTGGAGGGTTTCGTCACAGTGAAGAGAGCAGTTTGGGGTGGTAGTGATAGGTAGAAAATGCCTGAAATGAAAAGAGAGAGATCTCACTCTAGGCTACTGAAATTCGTACGCCTGGAGGCTCTCAAACACAGACTGGAAAGGATTCAGAACGATCTCATTTCGTATGAAGAGTTGCTGCGAGTTTTCGTGTAGTTTGAGGGATCTTCAAAGGCGGAAGCGAGGGGGATTGCTAAGCTACTGGACGAATCGGGACATATTCTCATTTTAACCAACACTGTGTATCTTCATTTTGACAAGGTATCCCATTTAATTCAACCCTTATTTAGTGTTTCCAGAATTGGGAATTCTCTGATTTAGGACTTTTGATGTTAATGTTTCACTGAAAATTATTTTATTTTTTTAGTGGTTTTAGATTGCAAGAGCTTTCTAGAATTCAATTCCCGTTTCTATAGCACCGAAGAGAAATCATTGCAATGAGGAGTTGGAGAAATTGGAGAAAGAGAAGGCAGAGTTTGATAAGAAATCTAAGAGTCACGCCATGACTGAATTACGGTTGGGATTGGGATTTTTTGGGCTTCAAACTGTAGGTATAATGAGGCTGACTGCGGGTTTAATGAGGCTGACATTCTAGGAGCCAACATGGGATGTGATGGAGCCTGTATGCTACTTTCTCGCATCAATTTACTTCATGGCTGGATATATTTTCTTCCTTAGCACAACCAGAAATACTTCATTCAAGAGTGTTTTCAATACTGGCTTCAATGCCAAGCAGAGCAGACTGATGAAGAAGTGGAATTTAGACATAAAACGCTTAAGAGAGCTTCAGAGGTTTTCAGAGATTATCTAGGCCTGAGTTAAATTCTTCTTATTGTTGCAGGGTATCTGCAAATTTTAGGAGAAGCGTTCTGCTGTGCAGAATTTTGACTTTCGATTTAGCATTTTTTTCTGTACATTTTATAAACAAGAGGTTTCAGCTTTCATCAAACAATTTTTTCAGTTTTAGAAACAATTTTGCATTACTTTTTCATATTTAATTATTATATTATTCTTACCAAATTTTGGGAAATTAACCAATTCTACATACCTTGCGACTGGTTTTTCTTATTTTTCGATATAACCAATAACCAATAACATATAATCTTCTAGTTAGAAAGATTTTATTATTTGTTTTCCTCTGTAATTAGTCTGTTGTTTTGATCTGTTTTGTTTATGATAAGTCCATAGCCAATTACATCGACCAAAAAATTAAGCAGCATAGGTAAAGGTAGAAACATAAGAGTTTGATGTATATTCTCACAAATCAAAATTTGATTGTATTTTTCCATTTAAGGAAGCTCCTTATACTTTTATACTTTCAAGTTATTTATTGTTGGAGTTAATGCTTACATTTCATATTTGAAAAGTTGGTTTGTGATGGTTGAGAAATTCTCTCAACCTCTCTCTCTAAATTAGGAATAAGTTGGATTTTAGAAACTCTATTTAATAGAGTAATCTGAATGTAATCAGTGTGTGTGAGTGTGTTTACACATACACCATTTGTGCAGTGTGTTTACACATACACCATTTGTGCATAATATATGATTGTGTTTATGTAATTGTGTGATTTTAGCTATTTCTATCATAGTATTGGAGCACAAGATCAGAGGCCTGTGTGTAATTAAGCTTTGTTGAGTGATTGTGACTTTTCTGTGAATCCTTTCTAGGTTCTTTAACTACAGAGTGTACCGGCCAGTGGTTCCCATTGAGTGCGGATTAGTTGGAAATTGAATTGCCTAAACACAAATTAGTTTTTATATGAAATTGTGATGGTTATTGCACAGTGGATCATCATTCAGGGCATGATAAGGTTGCCGTGGAGCTATTGCGAGATTTAAAGTTTATCGCAACTTGCGAATTTATTGTTCGGCTCCTAAATTGTTTGAAGGTAGGATTACCTCGTGTAATGATCTCCAAGGCAACACCAGCAAGGCCAAGTTATTATAGTGGTGGAGCCGAAGTGAAAAATATTGAGCCAATTAGTTATCCCTTGGATGATAGGTACTTGCAGAAGGATTCTTTTCCGTATGGTAGTCGACGTAATCCTGAACCCAGATTTAGTGAACACGACTATAGACACAACAAGAAATCTATTCCATGGCGGGATCAAGTGACAGATGAAGAGCCAAATACTCTCTTCTTAACAGAGTTGACGATACATATGTCAGCACAATCTATCAGAAATATAAAGTGCGCATTCACATTAGCACAGAGAGAGAGGCCATCCAAGAATTTTTTAATGTGTTGTTCGATGATCGTGCTCTTCTGCGGATCGTAAATATTTGGGTCCAAGCTACTGGTTGGAGGAAATGTCTCTGAGCACTTAATCACCAGAGGATTCACCCCCGCAAGCGACTGGTGTGCAAATTCTCGATCAGTCTTCCATGCAAGTTCATTGGCTTCCACTATTCCCTGCACAATTTGAAGGGGATCGGGCTTCTCACAAAGGCTCTTCATGGAATTTAAAGGACTTTTGAAACTCCAAACATAGAGGTTTTTTTGATTTGTTCAAACGTTTCAAACGTTGTTTCAAATAAATCCTCCATGGTAGGGGCAATCATGTTGGAAAAATCTATGATGGTGTGAGCTCCGTATGAGGAAACCTCTCATCCGGTGGAATGTAGTTCACGTTTGGAAAACTAGCTCATCGGTCATTCTTTAGATGGAAACCTCTTATCTTTCTGTGGTCTATGCATTTGTGTGTTGGGTGGATGGATCAACGACGTGTTAAAATGTGGTATTATAAATTGTTTGTAAATTATGTGATGAATTTCAAAATAGATAAAAAGGTTATGTTGTAAAACTGATTCTAGATACATTCTGTATCTAGACAGCTTCCCTAGATAACTGGCGAGTACAACTGTTAGCACCCATGTATTTCAGTGGATGGGAGCTCATCCATAGAATGACTAGGATTTCAGTGATTGCAATCAATTGTTTTCGAATAGATCAAGTGGCAGTAAGGCTCAATATGGATGGTTGTCCAGATAGTATGGCAGTTGCGAATCTAGGGAAGGATCCCTTGTTAGTGGTAGACGTGGAAGTGGTCTCCTAATGAGGTTATGTGCCAGATTAGGATGTTGTTCAGTAATTGACTTCGAGAGGTCCTTGATTTGGGAGTTGAGGAAGCGAACTCGGGAATCCAACTTGCCAACTACACATTTCCGAGGGTTATGAGGCAACTTGATGGAGCATCTACTGACAAGCTTGATTATTTTGTTATTTTTCATGTAATGTAATCATTAAGGGGGGATGTTGGAGTTAATGCTTACATTCCATATTTGAAAAGTTGGTTTGTGATGGTTTAGAAATTCTCTCAACCTCTCTCTCTAAATTAGGAATAAGTCGGATCTCAAAAACTCTATTTAATAGAGTAATATGAATGTAATCAGTGTGTGTGAGTGTGTTTACACATACACCATTTGTGTATAATATATGATTGTGTTTCTGTAATTATGTGATTTTAGCTATTTCTATTATTTATGAATGGTTTTATATATGAACTTATCCATAAATAATGAAAGGAACAGAACAAGGTGTAAGTTTTTTTTTGTTTTTTTTTTAAATAAAAAAAAATACTTTTTCTTAAAATCTTAAATTCAAAATTCTTTAGATGAATGAATTTCTTAGCTTTCAACCTGGTATCAAATTTATTGATTTAATTCCTAGCACATTATGTATTTTATGCATTTTTATTGAGTTGGATCTCTCTAATAGATCGAAATAGGATTTCAACTTGAAAACCAATTCAAAGTTTAAATTTATAAATAGTGATTTCCAAATAAGATTTTATAGTTCTAAATGATTACAATTTATAGTATCAATTTGATAAAATACTCTCTACACTTCTCATTAAAAGTTATATTTTCAGGTTGTTTTTACTCATTGTGGTTGTTTTTACTCATTACAAAATGTGGTGATAGTAATAGTGTTTTTTCTGATTAGAAGTTAAAATTACAATATTTTGTAATTATGATCTGTATTATTATTATAAAAATAGTAAAAATCAACTCTCAAATTGAAAAGTGTACCATCATTTCTTTCAAGATTAAAATTAGGAATTGTTTGAAACAAATCCTAACAACAAATACCATTACAATCAAAATTCTAAAATCAACCATTGAATTTGAAGTGGTGTTGCAATTTTTTTTAAAGCCATGATATTAAGAATGGATATTATTGCAACCGAAATATTAAAATTAACCCCTAAATTGAAAAGTGATGTTACAAATAGTGTACATTTTTAGCATTAAATTACAACTTGTTCGAGTGCATGGTTGACCTAGAGGGTCATTTTACAATCCAGAATGAGAGGGTGTGTAAGTTTGTGTATGTTTGTCAGTGGTACTTGAAAGGTGCCTCTTTAAAACAAAAGTAAATTATGATCTAAATAGAAAAATATTTTTTGCTATAATAAAACAACCCAGTGTGAGGAGATGTGTAAGTTTGTGTATCTTTGTCCGTTGTATTTGAAAGGTGTCTTTTAAAATAAAAATAAATTATGATCTAAATGGAAAAATGGAAAAATAATTTTCGCTATAATAAAATAAATGAAGATGTTATAAAGTAATTAGAAATAAAAACATTTGTGTGAATAAGAGACTTTTCAAACAAAAGATTTAAATAAACATTTTAGTTAATGAAATTTTCTCTACTTTAATTACTAAAATTTTCTTCACTTCCCAACGTTACTTTGCACCTTTTGATGCAAATGCTAGTATTATATTATGTATGAATAATGATATTTAAGAGAGAGAAAGGAGATTCATAGGTTTGGGGACATAACATCAAAGAATCACGTCGTTTATCAATTTGTGTTGTCGTTATTGCAATGGCATGCGGATTTGCATGTTGGGAGTCCTACGGCTCTAGAAAAAGGCACCAAGCCCTTCATTTGTCAAACACAAACAATGACTATTTTGAAATAGGTTTTAGAACAACAATTATTTTGAAATAGGTTTTGAAAATCTGTGAAGTTTAATATTTTGAGTTTAAAATATTTATTTTTAAGGTGTATTAATTTCTTGAGTTTAAAATATTAATTGGTAGGGTTTATTAATTTTTTGGTTTATAATACTAATATTTATCTCTTAGTTTTATAATATTTTTCAACTAAATTTACTTATTTTTTGAGTTTATAATATTAAATGCTTGTGTTTATTTGTTTCTTAAATTTTAATAATTTTTTTGGTTTATAATATTAAACAATTGGGCTTATTACTTATTTTGGTTTACAACATTAATAATCCCTTGAGTTTATTAATATCTTGATTTTAAAATATTAATTTTTAGGGTTTATTAATTTCATAGGTTTTTTAGTTTAAAATATTAATTCTTAGGGTTTATTAATCTCTTGTGTTTTTAATATTGATCCGTTTGCCTTATTGATCCCTTAAGTTTTTAATATTTATCCTTGAGTTCACCAATTCCTTTGGTTTATAATATTAAACCCTTCGGTTTACTTGTTCTTTTGGTTTGTAATATTAATAACCCCTTGGGTTTATTAATCTCTTGAGTTTAAAATATTAATTCTTAGGATTTATGAATTTCTTAGGTTTTTGAGTTTAAAATATTATTTCTTAGGGTTTATAATTCTCTATTGTTTTTAATATCTATCTCTCGGTCTTATTGATCCTTTAGGTTTTTAATATTTATCCCTTGGGTTCACTGATTCCTTTGGTTTATAATATTAAACCCTCGGGTTTATTAGTTGTTTTGGTTTATAATGTTAATAATCTCTTGGGTTTATTAATATCTTAAGTTTAAAATATTGATTCTTCTGGTTTATTAATTTATTAGGTTTTTTAGTTTAAAATATTAATTCTTAGGTTTTATTAATCTCTTGTGTTTTTAATATTGATCCCTTGGCCTTATTGATCCCTTAGTTTTTTAATATTTATCCCTTGGGTTAAACAATTCCTTTGGTTTATAATATTTAATGTAACATATATCACATACCAACCTTTAAAAAAAATTACTTTTCTTAACATAATTTACGTGTGACTAATTATAAAACAGATTATTAACAGTTTGTATGCGACCATGGAAAAAGTGCTCACCATATCATACCATCATACTTATATTAATTATCACTTATATCGTTTGTAAGTTCTCAGTTGATGATTTAAATTCTTTGTACCCATGACACGAATGCTTTAACCCCCAAAGGGACTTATACACTATAGCGAATCTCAATGTTTGATTATATTGATCATTGGCGTATGGATTTTGGTTTTCAATATTTAATGTTATGATAAGATTTGTTGTACCTTTGCATTGGATTCAGGTTTAATGGATAACACTTGTCTTGATGGATCACCATTAGATCCAAGGGTTGAGATCAACGGTTGTGATCTTCGGGTACCGGCATAGGGTAATGACCCCGTCTGAACGCTAACTAATTCTATCATTCGCGTTGGGATCTGCGGCGTTGCTCCTCTGCGATGCGGCCACAGCCCAAGCTTTCCAAACCAGCCTTTGAGTCCCTCCTCTCGGCGCTGACATCCATGGCATTTTACAGGTATGGCCTAAATGTTTTCCACAGTCCAAAAAATAACTCTTCGATTTGGTTTCTCCGTGGCATAGCTGCTATTTGTCCTTGGAATTCATAGTTGTGTTCTTCGTTTATTTGTTAGCAGAGCATAAGCTCTATGCCGAGTGCTATGCGCTCATTGTTTTGGAGGATAAACAACTAACCACAGGTTGGATTATTTTTCGAGGTTGAGCATTATTTCGGGTTTGCTGGTCGATTTCCATGATGGCCTCCTTTAATGTTGCAGGTAAGCCAATCGTGCTTGTTACAACTTCCGACTGTGTGTTCTATTTACTCTCAGCATTTGTCAATTTATTATTTCATACGATTGTCTCCTCGCAGTGTTTCTCCTCAACCTATGGAGTTTAACTAAGACAGGTATTTCAAGTTTTTTGTTTTCATATTTTCTTTCTTGCAGTTAACTCTTTCTCCTTCAGCAAATGATATACTATGTGTTCCAACATTTCCTCTTGTTTTGTGCAGGTAAATCCACCAAGGTCGAATGGGGAATTTTTACACTGCACTATTATTGTTTTCTTGTTGAGGGGTTTCATATCACACCTTCTTCGTTGTTTGCACTACAGATATCAGGTTTCTCCTGTAAGTTTGTAGAATGTTGGAGTAGAATCTATTATTATACCTGCGACATTCACTTGTTAGATCTAGTATTATGCCCTGTGGCCATTTAATTCAGCTTCTTTGTTCATTCCTGAGAGGAAACACTGTTGAGCGCAGTTTGCATGCAGTCTGGGGCTTATTGTAATTATCATGCTACTCTATTACAGTTGGTTATATTTGCGTCCGGTCTTTAAGAGAAAAATCTCATCTGACAACGTAGATCTATTTTAATGCATTTTGGGTTTTGTATGTGGTTTTATGGGTTATCTATAATTCTCGTACATTCACCCTCTCATTATTGTTTCACTCTTTAAGAATTTCAACGGTAGTATATTTCGTTTTTTGCTTACTCTGTCTTAATTAATTTTCCTGTCATAAGCAATTAGTATTATATTTTTCCAAGAGTGTTTTCATCCATGCTTGATTTTGATTTTCAGTTGTATAGAATTGTAATCTTTCTTCCTTCATTAGTCTTATATAAAAGAACATTTCAGTTATTTTTTTTACAGTTATATTGGTTGTAGCATTATCTAAATTTTAGATAGAAATACTAAGAGTGGGGGGCGAGGAGGGGGGCGTTGAATCAATATTTCTTTCAATTGCTATATTATGCCAATTAGATTTTTCACATGTAAGAATCCATATATATATATATATATATATATATATATATGGATTCTTACTAGCTTATATTTCTCTGTTAAGAGCAAAATCTTATTTTACTTATTTTAGTTAATAAATAGAAAGATGTTTGAACCATCCAAGTTTGTGCCCGTGTATATCATAGGATGCCAGAAACGACCAGTCCAGGGCTCGGAGTTTCGACTTTGAAACCTTAATTAATGGTTTCCTAGGTTAAACTTCCAGTAGATGCTTTATTTTTTTTTCTTTTTATATGATAGTGTAATTACCATTTTTCTTTTAATAAACCATTAACAGTTTCAACATTACACTTCTATACAGTGATTGTATAATTATTTCCGTTCTTATGTAATATTCTCAATATATTAGAAAAATACAGTTACATACATATATACATCCTTCTGGAACAAGAATCTTCATTTCATATCTTAAATAACTTTATATGTAATGAAAATATATCTTAAAGAACATTAACTGTAAATAAATAGGTATCTTAAGAAACATTAACTGTAAATAAACAAATATCTTAAAGAACATTAACTGTAAATAAACAGGTACCTTAAGAAACATTAACTATAAATAAACAAATATCTTAAAGAACATTAACTGTAAATAAACATATATCTTAAAGAAACATTAATTGTAATAAAAAGACATCTATTTCTAGATTGCATGTCTAGTATGTTCACTTATCTTTTTTTCAGAGTTAGCCGATGATGTCCTCCCTACCATGAGAGAGGCAATTACGTCCTCATCTCCCCTCGTGCTCCACACTAAAATGAGTAGGTTGATAAAATTTCCAGAAGAGACCTCAAGACCCCTAATCCAGTACTCTTCTCCATAGGATTTAGGAATGCTAAGTGTTTTCCAAAGGTCACAAACAGCTCAGTAATTCTCCACTCTCCTCCTTCCTCTCCTTAGCCATAGAAAAAAACCCATTTTCCTCACTGGGATGTACCTTTATCCCCATAAGAAAGGTAATTGTCTAAACCATTTTTTGTTCAACCACTTCTCCGTTCTTGGAATACTTTTATCATCAGTGTTTTAACTTTTTATGGAATCAATATTCCGTAATTAAATTTTATTTCAACAAAACATAGTTAATTTATGTTCATCATGTGATCCTCCTCTCAAAATAAAAAAATGTTTTAGTCTCTTTAAAAATAAATAACATAACAACTAGTTAGCACTCAAGCCAATTGTCATAACTTCCCCCCTGGAAGTAAACACATCCTCTGTGTTTCATTTCAGCTCAACAAACAATTCTGGATAAGCCTCACGAACAAATCCTTCATCTTCCTAGGTAGCCTCATCCGAGCTGAAGTGCTTCAATTTCACTTTAACTTGGGTGATGGCTCATCTCCCGAGCATGATTTCTCTTCGATCGATTATATGCTGAGGTTCAACCAGAAATTCGTCATCCGGTTCAACCTGCATTCAGCAAAACATGAATTAAATTCTCATAAAAAATAGTATTTTAAGATAATATTTTTTTAATGTTACTCTACCTGAATGATTTTCCAGTGGATTACATGCTTTATTCCATGTACATATTGTTTTAGTAAGGATACATGGAACACATTTTGCACTTGAATATGGCTAGGTAAGGCCAATCGGTAAGCCACAAGTCCCACCCTCTCCAATATTTGGAAAGGTCCACAGAACCTGAGAGCCAACTTAGCACAAGAGGTCCACCTTAGTTTGCTCTTCTTCAGTTTAATCCTTACATATATATGATCACCTACTTCAAATTCTCCATATTTTATCTTCTTATCTGCATATAAATTCTACCAATTTTGAGCTGCTTTCATATTTTCTCTGATATTTCTTACTTTTGAGTCCTTCTCAGCCAACATCTTTAGTCCAAACATCAACTTGGTTTTGGGGCTGCTCAAATTAATGGGAGTACGACAATGTTGTCCATTCAAAGCTTCAAACGGGCTCATAAGAGACTCCTCATAACCATTGTTGTCTGAAAATTCTACCAAGTGTAGATATTCTTCCCATTTCTTTGGTTGTTGTATCATGTACATGCGCAGCATATCTTCTAAGATTTGGTTTACCTGCTTAGTTTGTCCATCCATCTAGGGATGATAGGAGGTGCTAAAGTTTATTTGAGTTCCCAACCCTGTAAATAGCATCTTCCAAAATGTTGAAGTAAACTTCACATCCTGATTTGATATAACAATCTTTGGAATGTCATGCAATCTAAAAATCTCTCTCATGAAGATGTCTGCTATTTTCACTATTTTGTAAGTAGACTGTACGGGTATGCAATGTGTTTCTTTACTCAATCTATCGAACATCACCATAATCAAGTCATTGTGCCTTTTTTATCTTGGTAAACCAGTAATAAAATATAGGGATATAACTTCCCATTTCCATTGAGGCATTGGTATAGGCTGCAAAAATTTGGCTCGGTGTTGATGCTCCACCTTAACCTATTAACACTCCAGGAATTTGTTTAAGTATTCCGAAATATTCTTTCACATACCATGCCAGAAATAGACTTTTCTAATTATTGTAAGCATTTTCTGGTATCTGGGGTGTCTTGCGTAATTACTGCAGTGATACTCATCCACGATCAGTTCCTTTAAACTCATTCAGTTTGGGATATATACTTTCCCTTGAAGGTTAACAATTGATCTTTGTAAATTCCATAATAAGAAGGTTTTTCCTATCTATTGGCTTCCTCTACTTGCTGCCATAAAAATCGGTAGCCAGGATCCTTCTCAGCTTCCTCTTTTATCTGATCTACAAATTTACATTTGATTTTATTATAGAAAATTTCATAGGCACAATGCAGTTTTCTTCTTAAGGTATCTGCCACACGATTTTCATTTCCCTTTAAATGTTGTATTTCAAAATCGAATTCACTTCAAAAATCATTCCACCTTGCTTAGCAGGCGTTTAAATAATCTTGCTTAAAGTAGTTGGTTAAGCTGCTATGATCAGTTTTCAAAACAAATATTTTTCTTAGCAAATAGTGCCTCCATACTCAGAGTGCATGCACTATTGTTATCAGCTCTAAATCATAGGTTGAATATCGTTGTTCATGCTCCTTCAGTTTTCTCGATTCATAGGAAACCACTCTTCCTTCTTACGATAGAATTTCCCCAACTCCTTCCTTACAAGCATCAATACAAACCTAAAATTCTTTATTGGGGCCAGCTACCCTCAACACTGGGGAAGTGGTCAGCAAATGTTTCAACTTATCAAAACTATTCTAACACTCATTAGTCCATTTGAATATTTTTCCCTTTCTTTGAAAAGATGTAATTGGAAAATAAATCTTCAAGAAGCCTTCAATGAATCGTCGATAGTATCCAGCTAACCCCATAAAGGATCAGATATCTACCACATTTTGGGGTTCTCTCCATTCCATAATATTTTTATTTTCTTTGGATCGACCATTATTCCCTCATCAGAAATAACATTTCCTATATACTAGATCTTCTCTTTGAAAAAGTCACATTTGCTGAACTTAGCGTACAGCTGATGTCTTCACAACATCTCCAATACTATCCTTAAGTGTTCCTTGTGCTCTTCCATGTTTTTTGAATAAATTAAAATTTCATCAATGAATATCAGAATAAATCTGTCCAAAAAGGCATGAAATATGCCATGCATCAGCCTCATAAAGGTTGCTGGCGCATTATTCAAACCAAAGGGTAATACCACAAACTCATAATACCCATATTGGGTATGGAAAGAATTCTTGTATATATCATCGTCCTTAATTCAGATTTGGTGATATCTAGATTTTAAGTCTATCTTTGAAAATACAGTGGCCCCCTTCACCTGATCAAACAGGTCATCAATCTATGGTAATGGATATTTATTTTCGATGGTTAATTTATTGAGTTGTCTATAGTCCATGCACCTTCGCATGGTTCCATCATTTTTCTTTAAAAACATTACTGGTGCTCCCCAAGGGGAAACACTTGGTTGAATGTACCCTTTGTCCAACAACTCTTGCACTTTCATTTTCAATTTAGTTAGCTCCAGTACACTCATTCGATATGGGGCCCTTGAAATTGGTGATGCTCCTGGCATCAACTCAATAGTGAAATCAATGTCTCTTCTTGGACATAACCCTGCTACATCTTCTGGAAAGACGTCCCGGAAGTCTTATACTACTGGTATGTTCTCCATCATAGGAGTATTATCCTTGGAATTAGAAAAACCCACCTGAATGGAATATAACTGACATCCTTTTATAATACACTTACTCATTTGGCAGGCTGTAATAGGACGCAGTTGTAGGGGTTTCTCAATTCCTTGTATCTCTTATGAGTTCCATATTGCATTCTATGGTATATAATCTTCTCTTTATAGTCTACCAGTATCCAGTGTTTCTCCAACTAGTCCATGCCCAGTAGTACATCATAGGATCCCAACAACAGTATATTCAGATCCACATTTAATTGCTGGTTTCCAATTTCCAATGTACAGTTTGGAATTTTGGCGCAAACTTTTCTTTGTGCCCCTGTGGCTCACTGTACTAGCCAGGGATTTTTGAATTTTTGAATTTGTAATTTACAGATTTCTATTATTATGCGATTTATGTAACTTAAACTGGCACCTGGGTCAACCAAAATAGAAATAGGTTGTGAAAGTAGCTTACCTTCCAGTTCTATCATCATTGGTTGATAATCTGTCTGATGATCTTCCAAAGTTGCATTAATTATGGGTATATTTCGGCCTAAATATCCCACTGTAGAAGCTTCTTGTAGATTATTTACTGTTTCACTTCTTCCTCGTTGTAATCAATTTTTGTATTAATGAGCCTCGCCACACCCCAGCACTGTAGAGGTGGTTTCTGGAGTTGTCCCTATTCAGGTTTGTTGGAAGCCTCTATAGGCATGTCCTCCGTAGGCCACTAGGTTATTTGATGATTTCTTCCAAACTTTTTGCTCCTTGAATTCCTTGCATAATTCTTAAAATTATTGGTCCTAACATTTTTGAAATTTGAGTTGGTTTTCTTCCCTTTTCTTGGCTGCCAGTTTTTACCCATCTCTCCTTTTGCCTTGGAATATTGGTAACACATTCTCGCTTTTTGAATTTCTTCATCCATGGTCCTTGGGTTCATGAATTCAATTCATTATTTCATGGGGGTCGAAAAACTACTCAAGAATCGTTGAACCTTTATTTTCATCCCTTAAATAAGGAATGTACCTTAATAGGGAAGTGAACTTGGTTATGTACTCATCCATTGTCATTTGACCCAACTTTAAATCATGGAATTCTCTGGAATTTTCTTCATAGAAACATTTTGTTAGATATTTGTCTTTAAATTATTGCTGGAATGAATCCCATGTCACGTCCTCATCTTCAATGCTATGGACATTCTTGACTTCCTCCCACCATAGGGTCACCTTCTCTCTCAACTGATAGATGGCTAGTCTGGCTTTAAGATTATTGTTGTACTCATAGAATTGGAAGTACTTGTTCATATTAATCAACCATGCTTCAGCCACCTCCTCCACTTCTCCATCAAACGTAGGTGGTTTTATCTTCTGGAACTCACCTTGTAGTTCCACTTTTTGTTTCTTAATTTATTATTGTTCTGACACAATACCAGACTCACCCTCATTATAGTTTCTATTTTTGTTACTCCGTTGTGAATAGCTTCTTTCCACTCATTCATTAGTTTGGTCCTTAGCTTGTCATTCATTTTCTTCCTGCATATCTCTAACAGGACTGAGTTGTAACAATCTATGATTCTGTTTGTTAGAAAGGCTCTTGAGAATCATTTCCTGTTCTTGCATCAGGCACTCATTGTCACTCCCCACACGGACCATTTCTTCTTATAACTTTTTCACAGTGCTTAGCAGTATACTAGTTTGGTGTTGTTGTTCCTCCAACAGTCTACAAGTCTACTGGTGCTGATCTACACTCAGCTGAATCCACATTTCAGGATTCATTTCCGGTTGGGATTGGGGTGTAGGTTCCCTTGCATTCCAGGGTGTTTGATGTGTCATCCCCTCCTCATTTTCCTTCTACTATATTACTTCTTTCTCTGTGCACCATTTACACATAACAGTTTATCACGTGAGGTGACTCATTGGGTCCCAGTGTATGAACGCTGCTCTAATACCACTTGTAACATATATCACATATCAACCTTAAAAAAAATTACTTTGCTTAACATAATTTACCTGTGACTAATTATAAAATGGATTACCAACAGTTGTATGCAACCATGGAAAATTTTCTCACCATATCAGACCATTGTACTTATATTAATTATCACTTATATCATTTTTAGGTTTTGGGTTGATGATTTCAATTATTTGTACCCATGGCATGAATGCTTTAAACCCCGAAGGGACTTATACTCTATAGCAGATCTCAATGTTTGATTTTATTGATCATTGGCATATGGATTTTGGTTTTCAATATTTAATGTTATGAAAAGGTTTGGTGTACCTTTGCATTGGATTAGGGTTTAATGGATAACACCTGACTTGATGGATCACCATCAGATCTAAGGGTTGAGATCAATGGTTGTGATCTCCGGGTACCGGCATAGGGTAATGACCGCGTCCGAACCCTAACTGATTCTACCATTTGCGTTGGGCTCTATGGTGTTGCTCCTCTGCAACCCATTTGCAACCCAAGCTTTCTAGAGCAGCCTCCGAGTCCCTCCTCTCGGTGATGACAGCCATGGCGTTATACAGGGATGGCCTAAATGTTTTCCACAGTCCAACAAACGACTCTTCGATTTGGTTTTTCCATGGCATAGCTGTTATTTTTCCTTGGAATTCATAGTCGTGCTCTTCGTTTATTTGTTAGCAGAGCAAAAGATCTATGCTAAGTGTTATACACTCGTAATTTTTGGAGGATAAACAACTAACCACAGGTTGGCTTGTTTTCCAAGGTTGAGCATTGTTCTGGGTTTGTTGGTCGATTTCCACGATGGCCTCCTTTAATGTTGCAAGTAAGCCAATCATTCTTGTTACAACTTCTGACTGTGTGTTCTATTTACTCTCATCATTTTCCAGTCGCTTACTTCAAATGACTGTCTCCTTGCAGCATTTCTCCTCAGCCTGCAGAGTTTAACTAAGACACGTATTTCAGGTTTTTAGTTTCGTATTTTCTTTCTTGCGGTTAACTCTTTCTCCTTCCACAAATTATATACTATGTGTTCCAACATTTACTCTCGTTTTGTGCAAGTAAATCCACCAGGGTCGAATGGGAATTTTTTACATTGCACTATTATCATTTTCTTGTTGAGGGGTTTGGTCTCACACCTTCTTCACCACTTGCACTATAGGTATCGGGTTTCTCCCATAACTTTGTAGAATGTCAGAGTAGAATATATGATTATACCTATGGCATTCACTTCTTAAATCTAGTTTTAGGGCATGTGGCCCTTTAATTTAGCTTCTTTGTTCATTCCTGAGAGGAAACCCTGTTGAATGTGGTTTTCATGTTGTCCGGGGTTTATTGTAATTATCATGCTACTCTATTACAGTTGGTTGCATTTGTGTCCGGTCTTTAAGAGAAAAATCTCATCCAGCAACATAGATCTATTTTAATGCATTTTGGGTTTTTTATGTAGTTTTTTGGGTAATCTATTATTCTGGTACATTCACCCTCTTATTATTGTTTCATTCTTTAAGAATTTCAGTGGTAATATATTTCGTGTTCCACTTACTCTGTCTTAATTAATTTTCCTGTCGGAAGCAATTGGCATTATACTTTTCAAAGAGCGTTTTCATCCATGCTCGGTTTTGATTTCCCATTGGATAGCATTGTAAACTTTCTTCCTTCATTACTCTAATATAAAAGAAAATTTCATTTTTTGTTTTTATAGTTATATTCACTGTAGCATTATCTAAATTTCAAACAATCGCTTCTATTTCTCTGTTAAGAGCAAAATATTGTTTTACTTCTTTCAGTTAATAAATAGAAATATGTCTGGACCATACAAGTTTATGTCCGTGTATATCATAGGATGCCAGAAACGATGAGTCTGGGGTTCGAAGTTTCCACTCTGAACCCTGAATTAACGGTTCCTGGGTTAAACTTCTAGTAGATGCTTTACTTTGTTTTATTTTTATATGATAGTGCAATTACCATTTTTCTTCTAAGAAACCATTAATAGTTTCAACATTACACTTCTATACAGTCCATGTATAATTCTATCCATTGTGTTGTAATCTTCTCAATATATTAGAAAAGCATAGTTAAAAACATATATACATCCTTCTGGAACAAAAATCCTCATTTCATATCTTAAATAACTTTATCTGTAATAAAAATATATCTTAAAGAACATTAACTGTAAATAAACAGGTGTCTTAAGAAACATTAACTGTAAATAAACAGATATCTTAAAGAACATTAACTGTTAATAAATAGATATCTTAAAGAAACATTAACTCTAATAAAAAGACATCTCTGTCTAGACAGGATTTCCAGTATGTTCACTTATCTGTTTTTTTGAGTTAGTTGATGATGTCCTCCCTACCATGAGAGAGGCAAGTACATCCACATCCCCCCCCCCCCCCCCCCCGTGCTCCACACTGAGATGAGTAGATTGACAGAATTTCCAGAAGAGACCTCAAGACCCCTAGTCCAATACTCTTCTCCACAGGATTCAAGAATGTTGAGTGTTTTCCAATGGTCACAACTAGCTCAGGAATTTTCCACTCTCCTCCTTCCTCTCCTTAGCCATAGAACAAAACCATTTTTCCTCGCTAGGATGTACTTTTATTCGTAAAGGATAGGTAACTGTCTAAACTGTTTTTTGTTCAACCACTTCTCAGTTCTTGAAATACTTTTATCATCAGTATTTTAACTTTTTATGGAACCACTAAATAAACAGATATCTTAAAGAACATTAACTGTTAATAAATAGATATTTTAAATAAACATTAACTCGAATAAAAAGACATCTCTGTCTAGACAGGATTTCCAGCATGTTCACTTATCTGTTTTTTCGAGTTAGTTGATGATGTCCTCCCTACCATGAGAGAGGCAAGTACATCCACATCCCCCCCGTGCTCCACACTGAGATGAGTAGGTTGACAGAATTTCCAGAAGAGACCTCAAGACCCCTAGTCCAATACTCTTCTCCACAGGATTCAAGAATTTTGAGTGTTTTCCAATGGTCACAACCAGCTCAGGAATTTTCCACTCTCCTCCTTCCTCTCCTTAGCCATAGAACAAAACCAATTTTCCTCGTTAAGATGTACTTTTATTCGTAAAGGATAGGTAACTGTCTAAACTGTTTTTTGTTCAACCACTTCTCAGTTCTTGAAATACTTTTATCATCAGTATTTTAACTTTTTATGGAACCACTATTCCATAATTAAATTTTATTTCAACAAAACATAGCTAATTTATGTTCATCATGTGATCATTTTCTCAAAAGAAATAAATGTTTTAGTCTCTTTAAAAATAAATAACATAACAACTAGTTAGCACTTAAGCCAGTTGTCACATTTAAACCTTGAGTGGTTTATTAGTTCTTTTGGTTTGTATTATTAATAATCTCTTGAATTTAAAATATTAATTCTTAGAGTTTATAAATTTCTTAGTTTTTGGGTTTTAAATATTATTTCACATGGTTTATTAATATCTTGAGTTTAAAATATTAATTTTAGGGTTTATTAATTTCATAGGCTTTTGGGTTTTAAATATTAATTATTAATGTTTTTTAATATCAAGTTTAAAATATTTATTCTTAGGGTTTTTTAATTTATTGGTTTATAATATTAATATGTATCCATTGTTTCACCAATTACTTGGGTTTATAATATTAAACCCTTGGGTTTATTAGTTCTTTTGGTTTAAAATATTAATAATCCTTTGAGATATTGGTAAGAGATATATACTTTTTATAAATAATAATAAATTATTATTATCATGTTATTTTTGAATTAAATATTAATATGTTATTTTTTAATTATATTATAATTTGAGTTAAAACTATTAATATATATATTAATAGTATATATATATTAGGTTAATATATAGTATGCATATAGTTAATATTATTAATATATTATCGAGTAGTCTATAGTTTGACTTTTTGAAAGCTTTTACTGTAGTTTTTTTTCGGTTTAATTTCTCTAAATTCCAATAGGAATTTATTGAAAATAGAAGTTTGATCGATAACCTTGCACAATCGGTAACCTTGCACAATCGAAATATCCTAGGGGTGTTTTAGGGTGTTGAATCCATATATACAGTAAAAAAAACCAGTTTAAATAACAAAAATCAAGATTTTACCTCAATTTTTTTCACCGGATTCCAGCATCTGAAATTCCAAAAAGTCACACTAAAGACAACTCCATATATTATAAGTGAATATATAAAATATATTGGTAATTATAATCATAAATATATAATATTTATTTTGGTAAAATACATTTGTTGGGTGGTGGATATAGGTCTATCAACATATATCAACCACATTGGTGAATGTGGTTTTAAATCTATATATCAAGCACATTGGTAAATGTAATTGTACTAGTGTTTATAAATCATGATATTTAGAAGAGATAAAAGAAATTCATAGATCCACTGTAATTATTACAATGTGTGGGAATTTTCACGTTGGAACTCCTGCGACTCTGGAAGAAGACACCAAACCCTTCATTTACCTCATAGTTAGCATATTCATTTTTTCTTTGTTCCTGGTCGAACACGAACAATGACTATTTTGAAATAGGTTTTGAAAATCTAATGTAGGTGAACGAAATGACTTAGTCAAAATTCCAAAGTATGAAATCGATAGTCGTGTACATGATTTTTCTATCTTCCTAATGGCTTCCAAATTCAAAAATAAAATTAGGATATTGAACAATTTCTTTCCAGATTAGTTTATTGTATGTAACACTAAAACTATATATATTCAATATCTTAAACATGAGTACCTTCTTTGGTTTGCTAGAAACGAGACATTGCTTCAACAGGGTAGGACGAATATGTCTAAACAAAGGTAACTTGCTCAAGTTGTAGATTCCAATGTAAATGTCTAGTTTACGAAGGCGTTCTAAAATAAATATATATATGTATATATATATATATATAAACGAGACATTGCTTCATCAGGGTAGGACGAATATGTCTAAACAAAGGTAACTTGCTTAAGTTGTAGATTCCAATGCAAATGTCTAGTTTATGAAGGCGTTCCATAACTATTAAATTTTATGGTAAAATATATATATATAATTGGATTTTTTTTTACTCGATTCCAGACCTTTTTGGACAGTAAAAAAATGTGGAAAATTCTAGACTCAAACTTATAATTCAACAAATCTAATAAATTTTGAGAAAATAAACCATAAAATACTCCAAAATATCTAACATATAAACTATTACGTTCGATCTCCCAATCGGGGTGCTAACTTTCAATGCAAACGGCACGTTACAGAGATAGGTGGAGGGTACATGGCAGAGGCGTTCGAGAATGACGTGCGTACATTGGGATGGGAAGATCCGCCCACTGATAGTTATGACCACATTAAGCTATAATGCAGAATAGCCCGACGCATCAAATGGACTGTCAGAAATGATTTAGGATGTGTACCGTTGGGTGACATGGGAACAGGATATTTACATGCCCTTCACCATTATTTACATGTTTGTCTTCTGTAATGAAGGCTTTTTGGTATTCCCACCAACATGACTAAGGTAAAAAAATAGTGATCTACTCTCCCATCTTATTTATCAAATTCTTACGAGTTTCTGTTGTGTAGGTTTTTATATTTATTTAAAATGTGTTATTAATATATAAATGAATAAAATTGTGTGCAGTTTCATAGATGATACGTTTATATATATATATATATAACCAAGCCAAAATTAATATTTTTTTAACCATCTGTATATACCAAAATTTAATAATTAAAAAAAAAAATTTGAAATATATATATATATATATATATATATATATATATAATTACAATTTTACATTTTGGAATTTTGTAGAATTGAAAAAAAATAAAAAATATGACTAAAACTTAGATTTAGACTTCCGTAACAACAATGCGAAGAGAAACAACTAAATGTAACATCAGTAATCTAGCATAAGTAAGAAATTTTTTACACAATTTACCCATAGGTAATTATCCAAATTACTATTTCAGATTCCTCATTAATTATTAGATAGAATCTTCATCATTACATATAGTAACTTTAGTAAGGGAATAATAAATTACATAACCATTACCAACCATTGTTGTAGCATATTAACATAAACTTTCAAATGTAACCTTGCATCAATTAGATGATTATTTTAACTTAATTAGTTAATTGTATTCTTAATAATATAAACGTCATATCATGTAAGGAATCAACATCATAAAATTGCACAATAGGCAACCATATGATTAGACATCGATTTACCGAAACTCGGTAGGGTGAAAACTGACAAAATTTTAATTGTATTAATTTTATTATTAAACACAAGTGAGAGTGTTCATCCCTCACTTAACGGATATAATGGAGTCCATCTCTTGACCATTTTCATAAAATATTACAAAGAATATCATCTCAAAAACAACATAACTTATTATATGCTACTACAATCATCATTACATAATTTACCCACAAACCCTTTAGCATTGTTTATTTAGGGCCTTGTTTTTGCCATCAATGGATTATCCTACAGCTGACATTTCTTCAATCCGCATAGACCATTAGCTTATTTCTTGCCATAATTGTAAT
This sequence comes from Pinus albicaulis, assembly GCA_034641835.2. NCBI lineage: Eukaryota > Viridiplantae > Streptophyta > Pinopsida > Pinales > Pinaceae > Pinus > Pinus albicaulis. The sequence goes on from CM076581.1 coordinate 1,099,942,144, forward strand.
TTAATCCATCTTTATATGTCAGAGCCTTTTCCTACAACTATTATTGTGAGTAATATTTTATATCATGATTAAATCGAGTATTAATCAAACCAATTCATAAATCTATATTATTGGTGCTTAACCATCTATTCATTTACATTCATGAAATGAAAAAAAAATTTGTAACATTTTTCCTTTAACAACATCATGTATTTTTTGGTTATAAGTGTATAAACATCAATGCATTTCTATAAATAAATGCCACATTAACTAATATTCTCCTCGCATAAGAACACATTCTTGCAAGAGAAATCATTATAATTGTCCAAACATTCCTTTAAATAAAAATAACACATCAATTATGATATTCGTGCATGTGAATTACATAAACGTTATCAAAATAACTATATCTTCAACTATTACTTTCAGTGTATGCAAATATGTAAACAAAATTAACACAACAAATTTTGTTCCTATGCATGAAAATGCATATATTTCCCAAAAAAATGTTTAACATAACAGATCATTCAAACACATGTTTCTTTTTTGAAAAAATATAACATTACAGGGAATGCAAAAACATTTTTTCTTTTCCATAAAACTAATGCAATAAAGCATACAAATATGTGTTATTGTTTTCCAAATATTATACCAACATTACCCATATATATATATATATATATATATATATATATATATATATATATATATATTCCAATGAAATGTCCAACACATTACTATGGTTTTTGTGCATGTAATTCATCTTATTTCCTAAATAATACTTTCCATTGTAAGCTAACAAAACATGTTATCATTTTCCACATACAAATATATATTATTTACAACAAAAGCTAATACAAATCTTGCATGCATATACATGATCGTATTCTAAAATAAACCAACATAATAGCTATGATAGTATAAAAGTAATCACATGTAATTTTTTATAAAGAAATATAGCTCAATAGTTCTTCTTTCCAAGTGAAGAACATATCTCTATAACTCAATTACTATTCTTTGTGCATGGAAGAACTTATCATAATAGCCCCTTTTTAATGTACGTAACACATGTTCACTTCTCTATAGATCTATCATCATTAACTATTAGTTTCATGTAAATAAATACATACTTTTTTTTCAAAGGGAATTTAATATAAACTCATTTTTCTATCATTTTACATGCAAGTTTCTCATGCTTCCCTTTTCAAAAAATTACCATAGATAATTGTCTTTTATGAACAAAACCTGGAAAACAATAGCAAGGTTAACCTAACCTTTTATGCACCTAAATCAAGAAATTAACAAAATTCATCTATCCAAACAATCTTTTCAAAAGATTATTATTTTCAAGAAAATTAACATGATAACATTCTTTATCTACACAAAAATATATATATATATATATATTTTCTATATTGTAATTACTACCCTTTTTTGCATGCAACATGTGTTTTTTCTAACACAATGACCTTTACTTCAATGCAAATAATATTTTTAAGAAAAAAACATGCATTCTTGTTCTTGTATGAACAATGTTCATGTCCATATTTTAAGAAAACAATATTTATTTTCATCAATTCATGCATAATAAACCTATGCAAGTCTTTCTGCACTCAAATCCTTGCAGTATTTAAATAAACAACATAGATAATATATGTATACAGGTTCATGGAAACCCTTCCAAGAAAATTAATCTAATTAAATTTTCTCTTTTTCAAAAATCTCATAATATATGCAAATACATTTCACTTCGAAATATAATACAATGATGCATACAATTAATATGTTATACAGTTAATATGTTATTTTCAATAATTAACACACGAGTTTATTTCAAGAATTCCAATATATGGATATTATTATTGTGCACATGTTCTTATTAAGAGTCTATATGAATTATGTTAATATATCCAAGGAATTTAATAATATATTTTTCTCTCATAATTCCCTCACAAGATTTTCTTTAATGATATAAGTTATTTTATTTCTCTTTTCATAAGAAAATTTTACATACATTATTTTCTTGAAAAATATCATGATTTCTTTAATCTTTTCATGTGCAAGTTTCACTTGTGTTTTCTTGCTAGGAAAACATCCCTAACTTATGTTTTACCATGAATTTTTCTTTTCATAAAGTAATATTACTTTTTTAATCTTTGACCATGCAATTTTTTTCAATAAAATAATATGATTCCTTTATCTCTTACAATAAAAAGTTCCCATTTATTCTTTATGAAAAGTAGTATGACTTCTTAAATCTTTTTATGTGCAGGGTTCACGTGGATTCTCTTTTCAATACAAACAACATCCCATCAATATATATTTTTTAGTAAAAAAAATGGTTTCCTTAGTTTTAATAAGTAAATTTATCATGCATGTTTCTATAAAATTATTGCATATAAACCATGAAAACCTTCCAATGAAATAATTAATTCCTCTACACAAAAATACTTGCAACTTTCAAGATTTTAGTGAAATATTTCCAATTAATTAAATTACCTATCATTCCTTGAAAAATCACATACAATATATTTCCAAAGAAAGTCATGGTTACTTATCTTTTGTGTGAAATAACCATGAAATCCCATGTGCATACCTCATGTTCATTAATACCTTTTGTTGGACCCACAACATTCTTCACCAAAGTTGTGATGATCAATGCCTTGATACTTCACATGATGGAAACTCCAGTAGATGGAGATGGAAATTGTTTTCTAGTTTACGAATGATAAAGAACCTGTAATACTTTATTTATCTCAATGATTTATCATTTTCTTTATTTTATTCAAATTATTTTCCAACTAAATAATAATGGTTCTTGTTTTCAACCATTTTTTTAAACATGATAAAAATATTTTTTTCCATTGTGAATGTCAGCGTAAATGTAGTTTATAGGGATATTACATACTCCCCCCTTGAAGTAAACATTGACCTCGGTGTTTATCATTAAATTTTACTCACGATATAATGATATAAACAACCAAAAGAGAAATATTTCCCTTTAAAAAGAAGAATTTTATTTATAGGCAATATCAGTAAGTAAAAAAAAAACAATAATGTTTATCAATAGTCATAAGTTTTTACAATTGCAAAAATATGCAAGCTCTACTTTCCATCACATATTCATTATTCAAATACAAAATATCTATATCAACTTACCATTACTTACCATTTACTTTTGAAAGTCATCGTCACTTTTATGTAAGTTTTCTAAGAAGTTTTTGACAACTCATCCACACTCCATGGCAAGCACCCTATAATATATGACTAACAAATCCAACATAATCATATTAGTCTCAATATTTTCAATCAAATGAAATATTTTTAACTATCAATCAATTATGTAATGTCAGGTGATATTTCAATCAGAGTACTTCTACAAGTACTTCACGAGTGCCAACACTCTAATCATCAAAATGGTAAATCACTACACCACGTGCACACTATCTTAGCTCCCACTAAATCCATACACACAGTACTTCTAAAAGTAATCAGAGAGCACCTAGCTCTCTAATCATAGAAATTATCAATAAATGCACCAAGTGCATATTGTACTAGCCCCTGCTAATACATTCAAAATATTAGTAATACAATAAAGGAACTTATACTTCTAGTAATTCCTTTCTGAGCACTAAACTCATGTCCTGTCAAGATATACATAAAATATTTACATAATCATATATAAAAATTTAATTTAAATACACATAACCGATTAGTTAACATGTTCCAATATGAGAACTACAATACGAAAAATAATGCTCCTTTGAACCAATGGGAACTGGTTTCCACAATGAGGTCGAGTCATTTTCACATCAAGATAGTACTTTGATAGAGACCATACGAGGTCGAGTCTGGAATTCCACTACCCAACCATCTCAATAATTATAATGACCACATAGGGTCGAATACAAGATTCCTCTTGGAATCATCATGCCTATTCCTCCAGCAGTGTTTCATCTATGAGGAATTTTGGGCCTCCTCCAATAGGCTCCAAATAAATAGAGTTGCCTCAATATTTTTACCCTCTTACCATCTTGGCCAACTATTTTCTCTTATTGATATCATCTTATCTTTAAGGAGAGGAAATTTTGGCAAGAAAGTGCCATCAACCCGCCTGGGTAGGAAACCCCCATCAACCCAAGGCATACTAGCCTTTCACAACTATCCACAACTTTCTAGAATGTGAAATTAGCTTTAGCACTCTTTTCATATTAATTTACATAATAAACCATATTCACATTATTATTAAAGAAAAATCAATTGTTGGACACCTAATCCTTTGTGGGTAGGTGTAGAAGGAAAATGGACATAAGAAGTGCAAGAGACCTTGGAAGATGAATCCAAGGGTCACAATAATGTACTATAAATGCATCATTTATGAATAATAAATGTAACTCACGGTCATCTTTCCTATTTTTGTGTGTTTACGAAAACCAAGTTTAGCATGGTACCGAAGCTCTAGGTTTCTTTAATAATCATGGGTGTTTTGGTACACCTACACTTCTCTGCAATTCATTGCTCTATTCATGTTTTCCCTTTTTATGGTGCTCGCCCTTGTTATGTGGTAACTCCACCAATTTTTTGGCTTGCTAATACAGTTTGATTTTCATTTTGTATATTTTTCTAACATTGATCAACTCCATTCTTATAGGGTGTCATGTGAGGAGAATACTTCAATGGCATTGTTAAGAGGTTGGCAAAGTATCCTGGATGAGCACCCATTTGGGAGTTATGGGACAGTGGAGTGTTGTTGTAGCACCTCCCATTTTGAAAAAAAAAATTTCTAAATATAGCGATTACACTAATTTAATTGTTATGATCTTAACTGAATCAACTTATACTTTTATCCAACTACTTTCTCTCAACCCTACTTCTCTAATAGTTGACTTGTCACTTCCAATGTGAAGTCTCAATGAGGGTTTAGAGTTAGGATTTTCTCTTTAACTCATTTACTTGTAATTTTCATAATAACATATGTGTTTTTATCATGGTTACCACACATTAATTTCTCCACTATGGAATAATCTCTACTTAATAATTTTCATAGTATACTTTAATATTTGTCTTTAATTGAAAATTTTCCATATACATGTTTGAATTAAGTCAAATCACCTTCAATTTAATTATTTTACTTTCCCAACTATACTATACAAAATCGCATAATTCGTTGTATAAACTTTTCACCTTTATTTGGATCCTTTTCCCTCATATCTAATTTTTGTTTCTTAACACAACCACTTGCCACTACTAACATGGTGTATAATATGTTTGTAAGGTGCATCACTCTTCATTTTGTAACTGCCTATCATTATGGTTACAATGCCACTCTTAATCACCCTATTTCCAAGTGTACACGATAGTTTGATTTCATTGGGTAAGTTGTTATGAAATCTTGACCCTACCCCACTTTAAAACTATATCGTTTACTAGTTTATATGTATATATTGATATTTAAATTGAACTTCATATGACTCCTACCAACACAATAAGTATCTTTGACCACGAATCATAACTTCTTTTGATACGCTCTTCGACTCTACGTTTTAAATGTACATGTACTAGACACCTAGGGTTATTAAAATTTGCTATCCAAATTGAATTCGTAGTTAATATATTTGAGGATTTCATAGCTGTCAGACATAAATGTGAATGATATTTCATTTTGGCAGTGCACCAAACCCCAATTCGTGAATTCCTCGAGATTCTCTATCATTAATTCTTACATACTTCTTCACATGGATTTTTCCTCCATTTTTCGATACGGTGATCCAAGGGATACTTCATGATCCTTCGACATGTGGATGGTTTTTAATAACAATCAAGTTAGGGTTTTCATCTGTATAAGAAATTTCATTTCTTTGTTTCGGCTTTCTCATTCGATTCACAACCAAGCTCTGGCCAATGTCTCTGGGACTCACCTTATTCGACGTAAGGATTTTCGTAACCCTATGAGGTCGAGGATGTCGATGGTGTTTTGCACACCGAAAACACTCCCATATGGCTTCCAGGTAATATGTTATGCCCTTTGTGGTAATTACCCAACTTTCTACTCGTATGGCTTGATTTGTATACTCGTTTTTTTTCACACTAGGTTTTAATTTCTATGATAGTTCTTTATTGTTATACATAGAAATAATTTACTAAAATATACCATTTCTATATTGTCTTTAAGTTTATAAGAGGCTATCCACTTTCTCAGAATTTTCAAATTTTCATCTTATTATTTAATTCGAAATCCATTTGCTGAGTGTTCATTGATTTAATCCAAATTTCATCTCTGTCCATGGCCAGAAGGCACGAGTTATACTTGTTTTGTTCCTGGAACGAGGATTTGGTAAGTAAATGCTAAAATCCATTTTTATATACAATTTACTTCAGATTTGAAATTTTATGGAATGAATAGAGGTTAAATGCTCCAACCGAATTAAGGCAAGAAAGTGAGGTTGTTTAGTAACACTGCCTCTATGCATATTTTTTCTTTTACTACCAAATTTGAATTATTATTTAATAGTGCCCTCATTATGACTTTAGTTCATTCCATTTCTCCAGTACCCAGAACTTTGGGCTCTCTTATGTCGGTATACGATTATGGAACTTGTCTTAGGAGATTTTCTAGCTGGCTTGAGTCCAGAATTTCAAAGTTTTTCCAATTTAATTTTAACTCAATGCATTATCATGATATTTAATTAGTTTTAAATATGTCAATCTATAAATTATTATACTAATAGTGTTTCTTGAAAATGCATATGGAACTCAATAGCCTCCTGTCGCAGCTGGGTGTTTCGAGAAATGGAGTACTAACCCTTAGTAAGTGCATAATTCCATGTACTTACTTAACCATTTCACTTTACTGACATTCAATTTCAAACTCATTTAATGATTTCTCGTCGAAGGCCCGTCTTTTCACCTCATAATAATTTCAGCGTTTTAGTTTCAATTGAGTAGTTGGAAATTTAAACTTTATCCTCTGTTCATATATTTGAATGCTTAAGTCGATTTATGTTTCATGGCTGACCAATCTTCTGGTCTATCATATACACAGTACTGGTTAATTTTCATACACAAATTTTCTGTCACAGTTAATTTCACTTTTATATCCAGTGCAAGAATTAATTCTAATCACTTTCCTGGATGCATAAATTAGTGTGAGGCTGAAACTTACTAAGGTATTAAGTTTCCAGCTCCCACACCAATATTTCATTTCTTTTTTATATAGAAATTGTTTCAATCATAATTTTTCATTTCTAACCTTTGGTTTCAACTTTTGCAGGTATGACTATAAGTCAGCTACCTTCGAAAATTGATATACATCCATACTTTTTCTATTATTCTCATAATATGAGGACCATTTGTGTACAGGTTTTTCATATGCCTATTGAATTCTCCTATGTACTCTGCATATGTTTTCCGAGATATAATACAGTGTTTATTTAAAAATGGCAGAGTCCCTTCTGTGTACTTTTATTATAAACACCTCTTGTTTAAATTGTAAATTTTTTAGTGAACTGAGAACATCTATCAATGTGTAACTAATTGGACTTATCACTAGTAAATAATTAATTATTTACTGTATAAACCTTTCATTTATAAGAAGATATTATTGAAATTCCAAGTTAGGATTTGTGTTTAAAATTTATGATTTTACTTTCGGTTCTAAAGTAGAATACATACTCAACATATACATATGTATTGTTCTATCCAAAAATTCCTGCTTCGTATTTTATGTTTATCAAGTATTCTTAATCATGCTATACTTCTATTTATCAGTCATGCATTTTTATTACTGTATAGAACTTGCTTAACTATACTGCATTTTCATTTATCAGTCATGCATATTTCTTTCTGTTTAGGCTTTATTTCAGGATGAAATGTACAGTTTGATAATATAACCCTAAAGTAGATTCATTAATGACACATAAGTTTCCTGTGAGGTACCTAACCTCAGATCTAAACCTAATATTGGGTTCAGACATTCTGAGAGTTGGTCCTCTACAGAATCACGTCTTTACAAAAACACAGAATAGATTGTTTTATTACAGTCAATTATGTTCAATGTACAGACCTCCAAAATTTATTTCTAATTCATCTAATTTCTACAACATTTCTAATTCATCTAACTTCCACAACCTTTCTAATTCATCTAACTTCCACAGCATAAGAATATATTCTGATGCAGAAATTCATATAGACCTAACATAACTAAAGTATAATTTAAACAAATCAAATTAATTGTGCATACCACTTAAGGTAGACTAGATTCCTCCCAACCTTAGAGCTCTTTCTCAACAACTCACCCCCGAGCAGAGATCCTTTCTTCCAGCAATAGACAACCCTTTGTCTATCCTGAATCAGCATATTTAAGCTTGCTTTACCCCCAGCCTGTTTCCCTTAACTGTGTCTAGTTAAATCAAGATGCTTCTTTCCTGTGTGGCTATGCTTTCCCTTTGTTTCTTCCACAAAGGTACTTTAAAGCTAGCTTTTCCTCTATATAGCTTTATTCCACCTCTTCCCAGTAATTTCCTCTTTACTGGGGTAGTTTTTTAGATTTTTAACTCCAATCTAAATTATTATATTTAATTTATTTCTTCCAAGGATTTTTGGAGAACTGGGAAAGTCTTATGATTCTTATCCTTCCTCAAGGATTTGGATCTCTGATCTCTAATATTTATCTAGTTTTTGCACCATTTCTTTCTTTTTTGCATTTTATTAATTCAATTAAATAAAATATATCCACAATAATTATTTCCTTCGGTCCACTTGACCCTTATAGTCTTTGACTACCTATTTTTTAAAAGCAAAAAATTAGGGCATTACATATTCCCTCTCTAAAAGTGAACATCGTCCTCGGTGTTACCACTTAAGATGTTGCTTTCTCAACTTGGAATGAAGATTCCTCCTTCATCTTTTCCTCTGGTTCCCAACAGTTTCTTCAGAGTAAAAGTACATTCTTCTGTCTTTACTCTGCATACTGCTATACTCTGGAGGTTGATTTCTTCCTGCTTCACTATAAGAAGTATATCTAGAAAAATCTTTTATTCTATTTTTCGCCTGTCCACAGTTCATATCAATTCATATGAGTAGTATCATTCATATATATATATATATATATATATAATAAATCATGATAATATTTTGAACTTCAGTATTTTTCAATAAAGTCACTTATTAGCAAAAACCCTTCAGGATTTACAGTAGTATAGTGCAATTTTAGCACAACTACTTATCATTTCATGTAATTTCAGCGAGACTTCCTCCTCCCACACACATGGTTTCGTTTGAATTTCTTGGTGATTTCTCTCCACGTCTTCTCACCTTGACTCCTTTTGTCGAAGTTGTACAATTTCTGTTCCACTTTGATTAAAAAAAAAAAAACATTTTTATTAGAAGTTCATGAATTTAGAAAACAAACTTTGTCATATGCAGAGGTTCCGCTTAAGGTTCTATCCCCTTCTTCCAGTTCATACACGCACTTCATGTACTTAATACTTGATTGATTTTATCAGTCGATTTAGATGGTGATAACCATGCTCAATTTCAACTTAATATTGGTTTTTGTATAACACAATTTCCAATTTCCACTAGGACTTTACCTCATCAATCGTATCAATTATTACCTTACATATCGAAACTTCATATCCGTTTATAGTTTCGATCTTGGACACATTGACTACTTTTTATTACTGTTGGTTTCTAATTCAACCCATTGCTAAGCTAACCAATTTCAATTTCTTTATTCAACCAACTTCCTATTTCCATTCTAAGATAGAAATAGGATCCAGACATTGTCTGATACTTAGGTTTCATTGTCTCTTAGAAATATTCTCCACATAGGATTTTTCATTACTCTTTCCTCATACTAGGTCAACCATGTTCTACTTTACATCTTGAAATTAATTTAAGTCACCAGTATGTCCTATATAAGAACATCTACGATATTTTTCTAAAATTTATGTTGTGGTGGGGTCACATTATTAATGTACCCTCTCTTTTTGAAATTATCAGTTCCTTCTTATTTGAAATATCTATCAATATTTTAGTATATTGTAGTTTTACTTGGAGGTATTTCCCTGATTTATTGTAGCACTCATTCTACTTGTCTCACTTATTCCTAGTTAGAACTTTCATTACTCGAATATTCTTCAACATTTTAGGGACCTTCCTCTTTAAAAGATCTAAAATCTCTTTTTCTTTTCCTTTTTCAATTTTGAGATTTAAATCAAACTCATTAAGGAAAAACAAACACCTAATTTTCTTAACATTTTTTTTTTTCAAATTGTTGAAGAAATTCTACTTCAGCATTAGATGTTCTTTACCTCTGACTTCTTTACTGCCTATAAGATACATTTTAGCAAAATCATATGCTATAACTAAGTAATAATATTACCTCTAATGCTTCTACCCAAGCCTTAGTATCAATTAACATTTTTCAGATTAGGTTAAAATCTTAAAACAAGAGTAGTTATTAGTTAAGTCTTTTAACTGTTCAAGTTATTTCAACCTTTTTCGGTTTATCTGCTTTTCTCTCGCCTTGTTTCTATAGAGAGATTTGTCTATAGGCTAAGATTAAAATCTTTTTACCCGTCTCTTCTATTACCTTTTTATATCAATGGTTTATTTTATGGTGGAAATATCAGGACTGAAATTACTTCATGCTCACTTGAGCCTTTCTTCATTCCACTACTCATCCTTCATCTGACTTTACATGACTTAGCCCTTGAGATTTTTATAAAATTCCTTTTTGTTAAGTCTATTGTGTCATTTATGTCCTCTAGATTTTGCAGAATTGTAAGACAATTATGAATTGTTCTTTATATTATGTTTTACTTGACACCTCAAGAAGCAAAACATTATCCATCCCATCCCTTAGAACTTCTAGTTCATACTTTCTATATATTGTTCTTTATACAGTCTTCTTTAATTCTCATTTTATGATAGCTTATTGACCATCTATCCTAATAATATTCATTCTTGAACATTGGTTTATTCAGTTTTCAGTATTATATACTTACTTTGAAGGTTCCAACTTTTGTTTTGACCAACATTACCAGTGTTCCCAATAGGGATATACTTGGTTTTACATAGTTTCTATTCAACAACATTTTATCATTGCAATTTTAACTCTCACTAATTTGGTTTATTCATCCTATATACTTTAGAGACTAATGTATCACATGATTTTAACTTCATTTAACAATCATCTTCCCTTTTAGGGGAAAATATGAGGAATTTCATCTAGCACTATCCTTATTCTCTCTGCTTGACTAATAAATTTTCTACAATTTTCTTTTTTAGTTTGTTGTCTTAATTTTACGGCATACATTTTTCAGCCCTTTCTTGCTGGCCTTTGTCATATTACTAGTTTTCCATCCCCATAGATACCCTGTAGGGTCTTTCTAAACGATTTGGTTGGTCCTTATTGTTGTTCTACCCAGTTTATTCCTATTAACACCACCTAGGAATTGATAATTGAAACATTTAACTCAAAATCACGTTCTTTATATTTATTTACCATTCATCAACCTTGGGTAACTTATATGTCACTTCATTACACAATTCCATCTTGCTAGAATTTTTTTCTCTTGTTTCTTTTGTCCTACAACAGATTTTATACTTCTACTGGTAGAATGTCTACCATTTTCAGTTATGTATAACTTCCTTGATCAAATCCTATTTTTAAAAGTATTTAATTCACGATAAGTGGTTCATTATTCCTACCCTTTGGAATTTGAGGGGGGTTTTCTTATGAAATTTTGGTCCTTCCACTCCACATCTTTCATTATTCTCTTTTCTTGCTAATCACAGTTAACTTTATCCTATAATTAGCAATTTTCAGCATTATTGTTTTACGAAATTCAGGAGACAGAACCTCTCATAAATCTCCTTATAGCTAATAGGTAGGAATTTTTTAACATCATCCTACCTTTGCCTTTTCTTCTTGTATAACAAGAAAATAGTGTAGCAGGCTGACGAGGTAGATGATTGTTCGTCACATTTCAACGTATTTCGTCACCAACAATACCTTGCTATACAATTACCTCTTTTCATTTATCTATTTAACGTTTGTACTAATATTTGGCTTGACTATATCATTTTTATTTCATTTATGAAACCCTCCCTTTACAAAATCTCCACAGCACACATATAAGTGGTATTTTAAGGTTGAGGAGTTATTTCCTACTTATTCTCCATGGAAATTTTGTATTTTAATAGTTGGATTCTTTCACTAACTATTAATAACACTTTCCAAACTTTACATCCACTTTAATTACAACCAATTATATTTTATAATACCTACCTTTATATTTCATTAACCAAATTAATATGAATATAAGATACAAATTGAACCCTTTATACAACTCCTTCGATGTCTCACGAAGGTAAAGGTATCTTAGTAGTCTATATTTTGTTTAACATATATTGTTTATCTCTCCTTATAATTAATCTACCAAGTTAGAAGCATACGTGAACCACTGTCTCTCATTTTCATACTTCCATATTTTAATTTACCATTTAAAATTTTATACTTTCTTTAGAAGCCAAACTTATGTATAATCCTCCCTCTCTTATCATAGGAGGAAGGCTTAATTTTTTTCAGAATTCACCATGTAATTCCCTATTCCTCCTAGACTACTGACTAGAGGCTCCATCTTCCTCCGACTCTTCTAAGTGATTTACAGTTTCCTTTCACTTTTTTTCCCGAACCTTCACCTTTGTGACTGTCTCGGGAGGTCAATTCTCTAATTAACATTTCTTGCTCCTCCCGGGCTAAAGATAGCCTTTCATTATGGGTTTTCAGTTGCATCAATACTCTTTTCATTCAATGCAACCATCAATGTAGCATTTGGATCTGTTGGATTTTTCTTCACCACCCAGATCCACATACAGCTCATCCCCGTCACTCGGGTTTTCAGCTATATGTTTCTGCACTACTTCACTGTACATAAAGTTACACATTAGTGACAAATAAATTTAATAAAAAATTACAGCAATAGAATTCTCTGGTGTGACCACACATTATTGCCCAGTGTTTTAACATGGGCTATGATACCATTTGTAACACCTCCCATTTCATTTTTTTTTCTTTTTTCTAAATATAGTGATTACACTAATTTAATTGTCTTGATCTTAACTGCATCCACTTATACTTTTATCCAACTACTTTCTCTCAACCCTACTTCTCTAATATCTGACTTGTCACTTCCAATGTGAAGGCTCAATGAGGGTTTAGAGTTCGGATTTTCTCTTTAACTCATTTACTTGTAATTTTCATAATAACATATTTTTTTTATCATGGTTACTACACATTAATTTCTCCACTCTAGAATAATCTCTACTTAATCCTTTCCATAGTATACTTTAATATTTGTCTTTAATTGAAAAATTACCATACAAATTTTTGAATTAAATCAAATCCACTTTGATTTAATTATTTTACTTTCCCAACTATACTATACAATGGCACATAATTCGGTATATAAACTTTCCACCTTTATTTGGATCTTTTTCCCTCATATCTAATTTTTGTTGCTTAACACAACCACTTACCACCACTAACATGGTGTATAATATGTTTTTAAGGTGCTCCACTCTTCATTTGGTAACTACCTAGCATTATGGTTACAATGCCACTCTTAATCACCCTATTTCCAAGTGTATATCATAGTGTGATTTCGTTGGGTAAGTTGTTATGAAATCTTGACCCTAACCCACTTTAAAACTATATCATTTACAAATTTGACATTATATGTATATATTGATATTTAAATCGAACTCCATATGACTCCTACCAACACAATGAGTATCTTTGACCACGAATCATAACTTACCATCACTTTTGATACACTCTTGGACTCTATGTTTTAAATGTACATGTACTAGACACCTAGGGTTATTAAAGTTTGTTGTCCAAATTGAATTTATGGTTGATTGATTCGAGGATTTCATAGCTTTCAGACATAAATGTGAATGAATATTTCATTGGCGGTGTACCAAACCCCAATTTGTAAATTCCTCGGGATTCTCTGTCATTAATTCTTGCGTACTTCTTCACATGGCTTTTTCCTCGAGTTTTCGATATGGTGATCCGAGGCATACTTCATGATCCTTCGACACGTAGATGGTTTTGATTAAAAATCAAGTTAGGGTTTCCGTCTGTATAATAAATTTCATTTTTTTGTTTCAGCATTTCTCATTCAGTTCACAACCAAAGTCTGGCCACTGTCTCCGGGACTCACCTTTTTTGATGCAAGGAGTTTCGTAACCCTATGAGGTCGAGGACGTTGATGGAATTCTGCACACTGAAAATACTCCCATATGGCTTCCAAGTAATAAGTTATACCCTCTGTGGTAATTACCCAGCTTTATACTCGTTTTTTTTCACACTAGGTTTTAATTTCTATGGCAGTTCTTTAGTGTTATACCTAGAAAGAATTTACTGAAACATTCCATTTTTATTTTGTCTTTAAGTTTATAAGAGTTTATCCTCTTTCTCAGAATTTTCGAATTTGCATCTTATTATTTAATTCGAAATCCATTTGCTGAGTGTTCATTGATTTAATCCAAATTTATTCTCTGTCTATGGCTAGAATGCATGAGTTATACTCGTTTTGTTCATGGAATGAGGATCTGGTAAGTAAATTATAAAATCCATTTTTATATACAGTTTACTTCAGATTTGAAATTTTATGGAATGAATAGAGGTTAAATTCTCCAATCGAATTAAGGCAAGGAAGTGAGGTTGTTTAGTAACACTTCCTCTATGCGTTTTTTTTTCATTTACTACCGAATTCGAATTATTATTTAAAAACACCCTCATTATGACTTTATCTCATTCCATTTCTCTAGTACCCAGAACATTGGGCTCTCTTATGTTGGTATACGATTATGGAACTTTCTTAGGAGATTTTTTAGATGGTTTGAGTCCGAAATTTCGAAGTTTCTCCAATTTAATTTTAACTCAATGCATTATCATTATATTTAATTAGTTTTAAATACGTCAATCTATAAATTACTATACTAATAATGTTTCTTGAAAACGAAGATGGAACTCAATAGCCTCCTGTCGTAGCTGGGCGTTTCGAGAAATGGAGTACCAACCCTTAGTAAGTGCATAATTCTGCGTACTTACTTAACCACTTCACTTTACCGACATTCAATTTCAAACTCATTTAATGATTTCTTGTCGAAGGTATGCCTTTTCACCTCATAATAATTTTAGCATTTTATTTTCAACTGAGTATTTGGAAATTTAAATTTTATCCTCTGTTCGTATATTTGAATGCTTAAGTCTATTTATGTTTCATGGATGACCAATCTTCTAATCTATCATATACGCAGCACTGGTTAATTTGAATACACAAATTTTCTGTCACATTAAGTTAGGTAATAGTTAATTTCACTTTTATATCCATTGCGAGAATTAATTCTAATCACTCTCCTAGATGCAGAAATTAGCATGAGACTGAAACTTACTAAGGTATTAAAATCCCTACTTCGTATTTTATCTTTATCAAGTATTCTTAATCATGTTATACTTCTATTTATTAGTCATGCATGTTTATTATAGTACAAAAATTTCTTAACTATACTGCATTTTCATTTATCATTCATGCATATTTATTTCTATTTAGGCTTTATTTCAGGATGAAATGAACGGCTTGATAATATCACCCTAAATCAGATTCATTAATGACACATAAGTTTTTTATGAGGTACCTTACCTCAGATCTAAACCTAATATTGGGTTTAGACATTCTGAGAGTTGGTCCTCTACACAATCATGTATGTACAACAACACAGAACATATTGTTTATTACAGTCAATTATGTTCAATGTATAGACCTCCAAAATTTATTTCTAATTCATCTAACTTCCACAGCATTTATAATTCATTTAACTTCCATAGTATAAGCATATATTCAAATGCAGAAATTCATATAGACCTAACAGAACTAAAGTATAATTTTAAAAAATCAAATTAATTGTGCATACCACTTAAGGTAGACTAGGTTCCTCCCAACCTTAGAGCTCTTTCTCCACAGCTCACCCCCGAGTAGAGATCCTTTTCTCCAGCAATATACAACCCTTTGTCTATCCTGAATCATCTTATTTAAGCTTGCTTCCCCCCCAGTCTGTTTCCCTTAACTGTGTCAAGTTAAATCAGGATGTTGCTTTCATGTGTGCCAAGGCTTTCCCTTTTTTTCTTCCACAAAGGTATTTTAAAGCTAGCTTTTCCTCTTTCTAGATTTATTCCACCTCTTTCTAGTAATTTCCTCTTTACTGGGGTAGCTTTTTAGATTTTTATCTCCAATATAAATTGATATATTTAATTTATTTCCTCCAAGGATTTTTGGAGAACTGGGAAAGTCTTATAATCCTTATCCTTCCTCAAGGATTTGGATCTCTGATCTCTAATATTTATCTAGTCTTTGGACCATTTCTTTATTCTTTTCATTTTATTAATTTAATTTAATAAAATATATCCACAATAATTATTTCCCTCAGTCAACTTGACCCTTATAGTCTTTGACTACCTATTTTTTAAAAGCAGAAAATTAGGGGCATTACAATTTCTTCCTTTATTAAATAGTTTGTCTTTGTCAAGGAATTTGGTTTTGGTTCCATTGAGTCCATCACTTATGACTACACAATTGTTAACATTTGACTCATTTCAGTTAATATGTTGTGTATTACACTCCAATACCATCATTGCCATCGTTCTTCATAGTCGATATATGTTCACATAGGTTAATACCATAGTCGACTTCGTCCCCTCTTCCATACGGTGGGTAGAGCTCCATATGCAACCTCCCTCATACATATACGCAACCCAAAAAAATTTGGCCTCTGCTTATACATATACATTGTTTTACACTCCTTGTGGCACTGTCCGTCATTCCCTTCGGCCATCTCCTCAACTCCACACCCACATCTCTCCCCTCTGCATCTCCCCACCCTCGACTCCCTCCCTGCTCCTGCATGTTCAGCTTCCCTATCCCACTCCTCGCTCGTTGTCGTCTCACTCCTCCGTACACATCCTTCAGTACCTTTGCACTACCCTCCCCTCCCTCCTACCTCCCCTCCACTCTACGCTCACCACCTTCCCTCTCATCGTCTCGATCTCCCTCCCACTTTGCGCTCACCTCCCACCCTACCACCTACGTGTAGTCCCACCTTACAGCTCCCCTTCCCATCACTCCCACCTTCTGTCTCCTCCTCCCCGCTTCCCACAGCCCATGCTGGTCCCCCTCCCATTTGTCCTCCCCTCCTTCCGCTCCCCGCATCCCCTTCCCCATTCTCCCTCTATCCTCTGCCCATATTATGCGATTTTCTAACGGTTTGATGGCAATATTTTCTAGGATTTTTCCTATCCAAGAAAATTTTATGAGTTTCTGAGGTTTAAGGAATTTCAAATGGATCGATGTGTCTATAACTTGTTCTAAAGCTTTAATTTTTGAAGAATTAAATGGAGTTAGAGTGCCTATAATTTGACATAGCTATCCCACATGTGTAAATATTTTCTGAGAACTGAAGCATTTGAATGTCGAAAACTTGTTAAATATGTGGCTAGTTTGAGGTATTCATGTGACCTTTATGAAATTTTGAATCTTGAAAGTATTGAAACATGGAGAAAATACAAAACAATTTAACGATTACACGTTGAAGTTACAAGAACATCCAGTGTTCTAGTATGCAGGAATTCGAATTCACAAACCTAGTGGTCATTTTCATGTGTTTGGAAAGAAATTTGAAGGTGTTAAATAGTTCTATCTGGCATCCATGCATAGGAGCGATTTCGAGTTCAAATCTTTGTTTAAGTTGCACAAGATCAACATAAAAAATGAGGCCTTTAATCCCAAAGGCGATTTTGGATTGCGGGAAATCGAAGAGCTTCTGATGCCGCAATGTCAACTATTGCCATATTCTCCAACGAATCAAAACTAAAAACATATACAGCCACAACCACAAAAATATTTTGATCCACCAGCAACCTCTCCAAGTAGCCAGCCTATAGAACCGCAACAAGAACAGGAGAATGTGGTTGGATTTGGGGAGCAACGTATGTTATTTAAAGATTCAAAATAGTATACTAGAGAACTCCCCTTCTGTATTAAGCTTTTTGGGGAAAAATTTTGTTCATAGAGAAGTCTTATTTGATAGAGAAAATGACAAGAATTATTGAGGTATTAGAGTTCCTTAAAACTCTAATACATTCCACTGATTATGATACAGTGAAAATAAGCAAGAATTGTCTATTTGATATTAGAACTTGTTTACATGATGCACTCAACAAGATTGAATTTTTGCAGCTTGAGTCAGAGCTACAGTGAGATGAGCTTCAGCACAATAGTTTTCATTATGAACTTTCTTTTGTACAGAACATTGAGACAAACTCTGATCAGCAACAAGAAACTGCTCAACCCAATACAAGAGCATATTTTCATACAGAAGCAAACATCGAGCCTGCACTTCCCAAGCCCATCTTTAGACCTTGGGAAGAGCTTGTCCACAAAAAGCATAGAACTGGTCTTGGATATTACAGGATTTGTCCTTTCATATTCCAGACTAATCCAAGCCCATAAAATTTCATATTTCCATATTTCTTCATGATATCTCACCTACATTTGTTCAAGGTCTGCTCCTCTTCCACAACAACAACAACAGAGTGTAAACTTCCAACACTGTGATCGAGTTGGCCATATGAAATATCATTGTTTCGATCTTCACCCATGCAAGAACTGTGGTCAGAACACTCATTCTTCACATATATGCTTCAGAAACAAGCCTCCTATAAGAAAAAAGATTCATCTTGGATGGATCACTTATTGTCAATGGGAATCAACAACCGAGAAGATGTTAAGTCATATGTCAGAACTTGTTCTATAATATTGAAAAATATTGCAATTTATTTTTCACCATCATCTCACCTTGTATCTGATAACGGGGGAAATGGTGGTCATATACATGCTTTAAATGCACTTCAAGCGATCTTGAGCCACAACCATTCATTCCAGATTCAGATTTGTAGCTAGAGACACAACAGTTCAAGCAAGCTTGAGCCACAACCTGTCATTACAGATTCAGAGTTGTATCCAGATATACAGATGCCCATGAGCATGTCTTTGGTTGGTGGTCAGCCTGAAACCATCTATGCAAGGTTGATATTCTTCCTCTTCAAATAATTCGGGACACTTCCTCTAGCAGAAGACTTCAACTTCTTTCCAGTTTTTGAAGAATTCCATGAAATGCATCAAGCATTCTAGAGTTGGTTTTCATCCTTAAACCATCGCAGGTTATAAACCTCCATTCTTCTAGGTTGAAGATCTCCCTCTTAAAAATATGAAGAGCACTTCCTCTAGCAGAAGACCTCAGTGTCTCGCCAAATTTGGAAGAGTTCCGGGAACTACACTAAGCATTCCAGTATTGGTGGTCATCCTTAAACCACCTCTTTATGCCAACATTTCAAGGAGCACATTCAGCCTAGTGTTACCATGCATACGTTGCACATTTTTATTACATCTCTCTTCTTGGACTCACACATACCCCTTCGGATTAAGGGGGTGAATGTTGGACATCTAATCCTCTATGGGT
Source organism: Pinus albicaulis (assembly GCA_034641835.2). NCBI lineage: Eukaryota > Viridiplantae > Streptophyta > Pinopsida > Pinales > Pinaceae > Pinus > Pinus albicaulis. The sequence goes on from CM076581.1 coordinate 1,099,961,713, forward strand.
AGGTATAGAAGTCAAATGGACATAAGAAATCCAAGAGACCTTGGAATATGAATCCAAGGGTCACAATAATGTACTATAAATGCATCATTTATGAATAATAAATGTAACTCACGCTCATCTTTCCTATTTGTGTGTGATTACCATGCCTAAGTTTAACAAAAAAAATTATGTACATCATGCATTCATAAAACATGGGTCCACAATATTTATATAAACAATAAACATAACTGACATAGAGGTGGTATACATTCTAATTTTCTAAATAACATAATCATGCATATCATAACATTATATTTTCTCATTTATGGTTGCAATTTGCATTGCGACATTTTTCCTTCACAAGTTTTCCTATTGTTATTAAGCTACCCAAGCTAAATCCCATCAAAAATTTTAGTCATAAATATGCATTATTTAAACATTTATTCTTTTTTCCAATCCATTTAGTTTCATGCATACAATATTTTCATGCATAAAAGTATATGAAAATATTCATTAATGTGTAACTGTCAATAACAGTTAGGGTAACAATCAAAACATTTCCAATTTCCCACAATGTATTGTTACCAACAGACCAACACATGAAGTAAATACCATAATCACTTGTTTACAACTTTTAATAAGTTTTAATAAAATCCAATTCATGCATATATTTTTTTATAATTATTCATGCAACACTAACTAATCAATGCTACCAATCATCTTAATGCAGCTATGACAAGACTCAATCAAAAACTAGTTATTAAAGTCAAGTCTCACTTCTCAACTCATTGTTTATTTTTAACATCTAAAGGGTTTCTTTCAATGTCCTTTTGAAACACTTTATCATCCTCTTCAAGGACATTCCTCATATTTCAAATTCGTACATTCACTCATTAAAAGTAGTGCATTATAAATTTAGTCATGTTCATAAAATGTATCATTAATATTTCATATTTGCAAAGGTTGGTAGTCAATTTTCACTTTCACTAGTGGATGCTCAGGATTGTTCTTAGGTGCAACTTAGGTTGTGTTTTCTTTAATATTCATCAAGATTCAAGTGTCATGAGCATAGTTTTGTAGCGGACTTTATTACTTAATACTTTTCAATGCGGTTATAAACATGCATCATGCCTCTAATGGGTATATATCAATATGTAATTGTTTTATAATCATACCTCAATTGTTACCCACTAGTATCATAACTTGACTTTTTTTCCACTTACCAATTCCAAAATGGCGTCAGTGCTACAACCTTCAACTATGATACCACTTGTAACATCCTCGGTAACGTCACATGAAAATGTATGGAGTTAGAATATTTTTACATATAAACCACGCATAACCTTCCAATGAAATAATTAATTCCTCTACACAAAAATCTCTGCAACTTTCAATAGTCTAGATCAATATTTCCAATTAATAAAATAACCTATCTTTTTTTTTTTGTAAATTTGGTAGATCCTTACTATTTTCTATTCATCATAAAAAGGAAGGTTGCATCACATAAAAAGTTAGTGGCTTCAACCTGCCCGAATGAAACCAGGTTTATTGGCCACCTTACGCATTAAAAGCCATCCAAAATTGATATTGTTTCCTTATTCTACTCGCCGCAATGGCCATTTTACTGTTTAAAACATTAGTTAAGTAACAACTAAAAACAAAAACACTATCCACAAAATTCATTAAAACTTAATCTGATCTACTACCCATCAGAAGATTCTATCAGTGTTGGATCCTTTGCAGTGGAACCAGGCATGTCCACTTGCTGTATCTGTTGAATCTGCCTTTCAATTCGGCCAATTTGAGCTGTCACTTGATACTGTGACACCTTGATGTCTTAGAGATGAATGTTGATATCCTGAATTAATTCAAGTATTGTTGGTGTTGGGCTCCCTTGACCTGGATGAAGATTTGCATTGCTTTGGCCAGGACACATTTCATTATCCAGTATGTATGAACAGTTTGATTAAAAAGAAAAAGGAAACCTATAGTATTACCTGGATCATTAACAAAATCCATAATTTCCTCCTCTGCCTCAATATCTTCCTCATTACGGTGACTTTCCTTTTCCATCCCTGAATTATATTTCTGACTTGTGGAGGATTACCTACTAAGTAAGCTTGCGATATATTCTCTAATATCTCTTTCTTTGTCTTCCTTCCTTGCTTGCTAGTCTCAGCTGTAGTTTTTAAAATCTTCTGCTTTCCTTTATTTTGAGATTTGGCCTTACGATTCGCCAATTGCCTCTTAACCATAGTTCTGGTATGAAGGTTATGCTGGGTTAAACCTATATATATTATCTGTGAGCCTGTATAAAGGGAGGACAGAGGTATAAAGGTTAGGGTTTTCATTTTGATGAATAATTATGCCTCTGGAACATGATTTGCAGAGTGATAAATACAAATCCCTTGACTAAGATAGTTCGCCAAGTGATATATACAAGTCCTTTGACTGAGATAGAGATGAATCCATGTGAACAAACTCTCTAGCTTTCAAATGAAAGACAATACTAAACAAGAAGAAATTGAAGTATGACGAAGATGATTTAAAAAACTAGAACTGAGGCCTTGACAATTTCCTTCACAATGAATACAAAGGGTTTGCTTGATTTTCCCCTTCTGAGACTAAATGAGGTAGACATAACAATGACAGAAGCTTCCCCAATTATCCCCTAAAACTTTATAGAATACAAATTAGAGGTTTTGTAAGATTTGTGTATGCCGAGACCAAATGAGGCATACAAAAAAACAATAGAGGCTACCCCAATTTTCCCCTAAACCTATAGAAAAGACCAAACTAAGGTTGTAACACTTGCACCAATTTTCAAACAGTTTCAATTGCCCAACAGAAGTAAACTCAAAACCATGCATGAAGGAAGTGGAACAATTTTCGAACAACTTCAATTGCCCAGCAGAAGAAACTCGAAACCATGCATGAAGGAAGTGGAAATTATAAAAGGAAAAATGACATTCCTGCAGGGATTACGAAAGCGAGGCTGAATAACCTCCTGTGGGATAAACAAATTACAATTCTTGACCAGACGACAGATAGTGGCAAAAACCATTCCAAAAACCTCAATACCACCTCTATCCTGACTTCTACAGAGATTTATGGTTAAAAGCATAAGGTTGTAATGAAGAATGACATACCCCTGGACCCAAGCTTGAAACCTCTCTACATTGTCTACAATGATTCCAGTCAAGGCGTTTTCTCCAACTGCTCACCCAAGTCACTGCTCTTGCGAGAATGAATTCATTTCTTTTGTTTCCAAATTTGCCTCTTTAGGATTTCCCTCTTCTACACTTTCCAATGCCCTCCTGAAATTGCTAGCTATCTTGCTATATTCACCATCATAAGTATGAATGCTGTGTACCTCCTCATACTATCTAATAAATGCTAGAAGAAGTTCTCACGCCTGAACCTCCTGCCCATTCATAGTCGGCGCCCTATACCTGCCCTGTGGCATCTGATAATAGGCACCCCGATTTGGGGTCTCCACTTCCAGCTATATCTCGATCTATAATGATCTAAAGAGGGTGTAATTCAATATCCCAAATTATGTCGCTTGGATTCACTTCCAATTGTCTTCCCACATTACGACATCCCCAGTTTGCTAAATATTCTGCTGCCTCATTACTTGTTCTACGAACATGTGAAGGTATTAGATACTGAATTTCCTGAATAAGAGATCCTATATCCTAAATAAGACTAGATGTCCTCCAGTTTTTACTTATCTTCTCCCATGGCATCCCTTGTTGCAATTTACTTAACACTCTTGTGACCATTGCTGAATCTCCTTCTACAATGAGTCGATGGTAATTTTCTTGTTTTTCTATTGTTAGCCCTTGTTTTACTATTGTTAGTTCAACTTCATTATTCGTTGCATAACCAATGTCCATGGAATAAATCCTAAATGCTCTAACATGAGAATTTCTAAAAATCCCTCGTGCACCTGCCTGACCTGGATTTCCTTTTGATGCCCCATCATAATTAAGTTTGATGAATCCATTCTGAGTTTCCTTCCATTTATCTTCTATATTTTTCCGAGGGGGTTTATATTTCCAGAGAGTTTTTGCCAGCATTTGAGGTTTTAAGTTTAATCTAACAAGGATATTAGTTTCAATACCTTCAATCTTCCACTCATCATCTGTCCATTTCTCAACCAATATGATTTCTCGGATATTTTCAATAATCTTCTACCATATTTGATTATTATCACTGGATTCTCCTCTGAAGATATGATGATTTCTTTTTCCAAATACCCCATAATATAAATCCTAGGGACAATCGCCATGCTATATTCAAGACTTCACATTTAAAACCTCCTTTTCTCCATTTAATAATTGTTTCATTTATGTTTGTATTGTCTCTATCCGTTTGCATAAAGAGCCTTGCATTACTATGCCACATAATCTCTGTTGTTTCACAAGTGTTTAGAAGATGTTCTATTGATTCAGATTTTTTCCTACACATATGAAAAATTGAAGGGCCATGCATTCCTCTCCTTTGTAACTGATCCTAGGTTAGAATTTTTCTATGACTTAGGAGCCATAGGAAATATTCCACTTTTGGCCAGTGATTGATTGTCCAGATTTTTATCCATATCAACATTGCAATGTTAGCTATATTATGAGCTTTAAAATTATATCCCTCCTGTATAGAAAAAATTCCTTTACTTTGATAGCCCCATCTAATAATATCACTTCCAATTGCTGCAACTGATTTCCTTGTTTTCATTTCTTTTTCAGGATTGTTCCATTGTAGCGTTTCTGGGGCTCCTGGCCAATGAATTTTTTCCTTCCATTTCCTCCATTGAATAATATGTTGTTGATACCAATAATTATTTATTGTTCTCCTGTTAGGTATGTTTTTGAACAGGAAGAGTTCCCCTAAGTCTAGCCGACTGAATAGTTTTTCTCTGTGTTGCCACAAATCCTCCCAAAATAGAGTCGTCCTGCCTTCCCGAACTTCCCAGAAACTATGTTGACGTATTAAATCTCTATTAATAGCTATTAAATTCAAGATATTAGACCCTTTGGGGACAATATCAAATTTTAATTTGCCTATTATTGTTCTTGGCATATCATATTTCCTCTCCCAAATGAGTTTCCAGAGATCTTGTCCTCCTTGAAGCCATTGCCACCATAATTTTGCTCCCATAACTTGATTTAAAACATAAGGATCACAAAGGCCCAATCCTCCTGCTGATTTTAATTTTTTTAGCTTATCCCATGACAGAAGTGCACACTTCCTAGAATCTTGTGCTCCTTGCCAAATAAATTTCTTAAACATATTCACCATTTGATTGCAAATATTTTTTGGAGCCGCCCACCCTGATAATTGATAAACAGGTAATGATTGAAGAACTGATTTGAGAAAAATTAATCTTCCTGGAGCATTCAAAGCTCTGAATGCCTAGTTTTGTAATTTTTTTTGCAAATGAGTAATAAGGTCTTTCCAATTTGTAATTCTTAAAGAGGGTGTATTTAAAGGAACACCCAAGTATTTCATAGGGAATGTACCAATATTAAAACCCGGCATCCTAGCTAGAAATATCTAAGTAGCATTATTAATATTAAAGAAAAAAAACATTCGATTTATTAGTGCTGACCAGAGTACTTGAAGTTTCCATAAAAAATTTCAGGACATTTAAAATTGATTTTGCCTCCCTCACGGAAGCCTGACAAAATAGAAGGATATCATCAACAAATTGTTGATGTGTGAGAGGGAGAGAAAGTCCCCATAGGTTCAAACCATGTAACTGTCCTCCCGCTAACTGAGCTTTAATTAATATTCCCAATCCTTTAGCGGCTAAAATAAACAATAATGGTGATAGGGGATCCCCTTGTCGTAGTCCTCTAGAAATATTGAAAGGTTGAGATGGAATTCCATTCAGAAAAATCGAGAAATGAGAAGAGGATATCAATGATTGGAACCATTGTATCCATATATTATCAAAACCAAACGCTTTGAGTACAACTATCAAATAAGGCCAGCCTATACGATCATAAGCTTTCGAAAGATCCAAGTTCAGTAGCATACCTTTCACTTTGAGCGTCCTTAAAGAGTGTATTGATTTCTGGGCAGTAACAATGCCATCCAATATTTGTCTACCCTTCACGAACCTTGTTTTTTCTGGAGAGATCAAGCTAGGCAGGAGAGGTTTCAGCCTATTGACCATAATCGTAGATAAAATTTTATAAATAACATTGCATAAAGCTATAGGCCTAAACCCTATAGGAGTGTCTGAATTTTCCTGTTTCGGGATAAGGGTTATAAATTTTGCATTAAGTGCCAGGTATACATTTCGATTCCTCCTTGATTCCTCTACCAATTCCCAAATTTATTGACCCATGAAGTTCTAGGTTGCTTTACAGAATTCTGCTATGAAACCATCTGATCCAGGGGCCTTGCTTTTAGGCATGTTTTTAACCACTTCTTCTACCTCTTCCATAGTAATTTCTCACAATAGGGCTAAGTTCTAATCTCTAGTTACAACTAAAGGAATGTTGCTAGTTATTCTATCAACTGTTGTCTGTCTATTCAGATCAAGTTCCGTAAGAAAATTTTCAAAATGATCAACAAGTACCTTTTCCATATCTTCATGTTGAAGCATACAATTATCATTTTGATCTTCAACGAGAAAATTCAATTATGCTGTCTCCGTTGTATGATTGTGTTGTGAAAAAAATTTGTGTTCCTCTCCCCTTCCTTCAGCCATTGTACCCTCGATTTTTTCTTCAATAATATCTCTTCTTGCTTCCTACGTTCTTCTAGGAGACTGAGAGTATTTCCTTCTTCCACATCAAGAGCCTCTATTCTTCCATTTAAGATCATATTTTGCTGAATATCTTTCATTTTTTCTCTTAGTATTACCTGGTCCTGATGGATATCCCCAAATTCTGATCTGTTCCATCTTTTTATTTCTAACTGGAGTTTTTTCAATCTGATCTAAAAAAAGTGCATTTTATTCCTCCCTGTAATCTGATTAGTTTCTGACCATTGTTTTGCTTTATCCAAGAACATAGGATCTCTCAGCCAAAATAATTCAAATCTGGAAGACATATTCTTCGATCCTTCTTTAATATCTATTTCTATACTTATCGGCCAGTAATCTAATCTAAGCGTTGGTAAAATCGCTGCTTCATAATAAACATCAAGACTTACTAAAGCTTCTGAAGCTACAAATCTATCCAACCTTGATGCTATTTGATGTCTTTCCCCACTTCTGTTATTCAAGGTGAACTTCCCATTCACTATAGGTATGTCTACAAATATAAGGTCTGTGAGCAAGTCCCAAAATAGTTCCATCTCTGGGTCTTCTCTCCTTATTCCTCCTTTTTCAAAAAGGTTTAATAACATATTGAAATCCCCTCCTAGGAGCCAGTATTTTTCCTGATGCATGTTATTTAGAGTCCTTATACTTTGTAAAAACTCCTCTCTTTCTCCTAGAACTGGAGGCCCATAAACCGCTGATATAAGTATATTTTCCTTAGTTCCAACTTTCCGGAAACATCCTGTTAATATTCTCGGAAGGCCTATCCATCCATCCACTATTATTTCTACAGGATTCCACAAAATAGATATACCCCCTGCCATGCCTCTCGAATCTATAGCCATTACCTAAAAATGGGGTTTAAAAGAATGAACAATATTGTCAAGTTTCTGACCCGAGACTTTAGTTTCTTGGATCAACATTACTTGAGGTTTCTCTGTTTTTAACCTTTCCTTTAGGTATCTTTGTTTGCCTTTACTATTAAGGCCTCTTATATTCCAGGAGATTACTTTCATTGGTTAACTTTGGGAATTTTTTGGAATACCGTTGTTAACGGTATTATCTTTCCTGTATTATTCAACATTTCGCCAACCAATTGTATTGAGTCATGCAATGTCCGTCTACCTTTTTTCTTAGTTCCTTTTTGTTGTTGATTAGGTCCTTTAGAAGAAAGATTTTCAAATTTACTTCTTTTTGCGTTTGGGCTGTCAAATAGTGCTCAAACATTTCTTTATAGAGTTTCTTCTGCTCTTCAGGAATGAACTGATCATCCAGATTCCTCCATTCATGAAATAGGCATTTGAGGACCCTTTCTTCTGCACTTAAATCTTCTTTATTGTGTTCTATTTTCATTGGTGTCTAGTCTAGCATACTGCTATCTTCTACATCAATGATTTCCTGCGATGCTTTTCGCTTTTCTGTCTGGTTTTTCTGATTTATTGTCCCTTGAGCAAGCCCAGGGATATCTTCCTCTGCATGCAAATTTTCCCCTTCCTCTTGAAATATTTCATAACAGTTTGCTGAAGTTTTCTGTACAGCCAAACTCTGCTGACTTGTTTGCAATTTTTTAGTTCTTTTCTTGTTTGTAATTGTTATAAATCCATCCTCTCGTTCTTTCCCCTAGTCAGAATTTACAGGTTGTTGGTTTGATTGTTGCTCAATAATATTTAGAGGACACGCTTTGTAAAGGTGGCCATACTCATGGCATCTCCGGCATCTGAATGGAATGTGTTCATAGTCTAGGAGCTGCTGCCAGATTTTTCCTTCATATTCTAATTCAATGGTTTCAGGCAATGGTTCTGAGATATTCATGTATACACATATTCGAGCAAAGGAAGTATAACGGCCCCAACGTGTAGTTTCTGCTATTTTGACAAAACTTCTTAGTGAATTTCCTATGCCTTCTAAAATTTCCGGATCCCATAAATCCATAGGGAAGCCGAACAGGCATACCTAGACTGGCGCTACAAGAAATTGTTCTTGGTCTGGATTCTAACATTCTTCCCACTATCTAAGAAAGAGGCCTGCATTATTGTAAAAGTATGGGCCACCTTCAAAAATTCTTTCCTTATCTAATAAATTAGTAAAAATTACTGCAAAAAATCCTCGAGCCCCAAATTTCAAATCAATATGATTTTTGGGTTGCCAATTTACCTATATCCATTTCAATAAAAAAATTTATGTAGGCCAAATACCTATAAACTTACATATAAGAGCGTGATCCTTCATGTAGCTCCTGTATTCATCCAACTTGTTTGCAGGAATTCTAAATCATGGTGTCTTCACTACTCTCAGCAAGCATTGTCCTTTCGTCTTTGCTTGCTAGTCGGCCCCCAATACCGGAACTGTCTTCTATTGAGAGCCTCCGTGTTGATGTTGTTGTCTACTAGATTTCTCCCCTCTTGTAATATTTCAATAGGAGGGGGTACCCCCACCTCCTCCCCCCCTCCCGATGTCGCTGCCATTCGAGCACCAGTCGATGTTCAGGTGGTCTTCCTCACTGCACTACTACTGATCTGCAGAAATTCTTGAAACCCTAAAGGTTCGCTGGTTTCTTGGAGCTCGTTCCCTTCATCCTCATCATGCAAAAGGTCATTCCCTTCAATAACCTACCATTCCTTGCACAAAACACATGCAATTTCTTTCAAAGAAAGTCATGGTTACTTATCTTTTGTGTGCAATAATCATGAAGTCCCATATGCATACCTCATATTCAAGAATACCTTTCCTTGAAGCTACAACATTCGTCACCAAAGTTGTGACAATCAATACCTCGAGACTTCACATATTACAAATGATAAAAAATCTGTATAACTTCTTTTATGTCAATAGATTATCATTTTCTTTATTTAATTCAAATTAGTTGCGAACATCATAACGGTTATTATTTTCAACCATTTCATTAAATAATGCAGTTTACAGGAATATGACACTAAATGAACCGAAATACCGAAAATATATCCTTTTCTCTTTATTCGATTCAAATTAGTTGCGAGTATCATAACGGTTATGGTTTTCAACCATTTCACTAAATAACGCAGTTTATAGGGATATGACACTAAATGAACGGAAATACGCATTAAATCAGTTTCAGGGAAATTTATCCTTTTCTGTCTGCTGTAATTTTAGTCTGATCCCATGGTTGGCATGTTTTAGATGGCGGACACCGGTGAATTATAAATACATACTTATTGTCGTTGATGACTTACTGTGGTCAAAACTAGACCTTTAAATCCAAAATGGAATAGTAGTCCATATTAGTGCCTTTAGATTAGGATATAACTACAAACTCATAATGAATACATGGTTCCTTTAAATTATTATATATCTACAAACTGATACATGAACTACGGTTGGAGGGTTTTTTACTTTACTCCTCGCAGTTCACGGAGTGCAAAGTTTTTACAACGAGATCCACTTGATTTTTATTCGTAAGGAGGAGCAACATAGAGACTGATCTCAATGAACTGGGGAAAGCACATAGATCGATCATGGAAAGATGGAAGTAGGGACTTCATGAAAAACAGATGGCTATTCATCCATGTAATTATTGCTGAGGTTAAGTTTAGTTATTAAGGCGAAGAGTATTTATATGTTATGTTGCCATGTATTCTCATGATTAAATTATGAAGAGATATAAATAATATATATTTTCCCACATATTTTACATATGTGGAGATAGGGTGCCAAATGTATTTTGTTTCTTTATTAATATCAAAATTATGTGAAATTCACAAATTCTGTGAAATGCAGAATTCCCATTATAATATATATATATATATAGATATTTTGTAAAGAGGTGAAATAATTAAAAGTAAAAGAAATTGATTTAGTTTATATTTTTTAATGTATATAAAATAATTAAAAGTAAAATAAATTGATTTAGTTTATATATATATATATATATATATATATTAACATTTCATAGAGATAGGTGATAAATAATTGAAAGCTAAAAAAAATATGATTTTTTTTAATTTTTTTAATAAGAAATGTGTAATATATTTGGTAAGAGATATTAGTAGTATTATAAAATATCAAAAAATAATTAAGGGTTTTCATATTTTTTAAATTTTTATTTAATTATGAAAGGTTGACATTACCAGTAAAGTAGTTATTTTTTTTTTGTCATTAAAAAAAATTCATATGAACAAATTCATAGGAAAAGAGTTATGATTTTGTGGAAATATGGTATTGGTAAGCCATAATATTCATTCATGATATTATAACGAAAGATATTTATAAATTAAGAATCTCCATGGTAAATTGGAAGTAAATCTGCATAATTAAAAATCTTATTTAATATTTTTAAAATATATATCTATGATCAAATCATATATTAATTCTTTTTATTATTTAATAATAAAAATAATAATAATTTAGTGAGATTTTATGATTTTTTTATTTTATTCTTAAATTATATATTAATTTTTATTATCATTTAATAATAACAATAATAATAATAATAATTTAGTCAACTTTATGATTTTTTTAATTTTAGTTATATGAAATGTAGTTTATTATGGAAATTATTTAATTTATATAAATGTGCTAATAAAAATAATAAAGAGATTAAATTCAATTTGTTATACTAAAGTTTTATTTTTATTAATAACTTTACAAATAAATTTTTAAAATTCAAGAATCATAATATGAATATCACATTAAAATAATTTGAAATAATAATAATTCATGATAAAAATGATATTTCATAACATATAATTAATAAGAACATAAATATTTAATAAATTTAAATATTAATTAAATGAATTGATTATTCCATTAATATTTTATAGTATATAATTTATAAGTATATAGATATTTAATAAATTTAAATATTAATCAAAGAAATTGGTTGTTCAATTAATCAAAAGATTAATTGTTGATATAAAACATTGTAGAAAAATAAGATTCCGAGGTCATTGTCAGATCATTTCCATCACCTTAAATTTAAGGAGTCCATCTAAATTAAAAATATATGTAAAATTCTAAATAAAAATGATAAATGGAATTTTATTAAATCGTATTCCTATATTTCATCTTTTTTTCTATTCCTACATTTCATTTTTTTTTCTATTCCTATATTTCATCTTTCTTTTTTTTCTCCCTCCTTTCTTTACGATTCTTAATTTTGGTTTATCTTTTCTTTTTTGACTTTCTTGACTAAATTATTTATAATTGTGAGTAGCTTTTATTAGTACTTTTGTTTATATTAGAAATTATGAGAGAGCATAAACGCACAATATTCACACACACAATAATTGAATTTCTATATATTAAATCACAGGAATACATTACAATATTTATAGTGCTGCTAAGATCCAACTAATTCCACTCTTGGAGAGAGAAGTTGAGAGAATCTCTCAACATCCTCCAACACACCAAACCAATCCCTAATCTGTAGTATGCATCATAAATGAGGCATTATCTCAAACACCCCCCCTTAATGCCTACATTACCAAAATGGAGAACACACTATTTTAATACAAACATTTGTCTGCCCTGGTCTTCATTAACATTTGTACCCACTCTGAGATCTCATAGACAACGCTCTTTTCTCCACCATTTTCGAGCTACCATTCAACCCATTTAAAATACATTTGTTTCTGACCAGCAATGCTGAATTTGTAAGATCAAAGATTATTGACACCCCCGAAGAAGAGTCACGACACTGAACTATCCTATGGAAGTATTTCCATCTGTGAAATAACCCCGACGAATAAATTTCAACAGTCTATAAGAAAATATTCTAGGTACAGAATATGATCAACGATCAATCCTACAAAGTGACCTTTACACACAGGATCTCATTGTAAAACCTGTAACTGATGCTTTTGAAGCCCCGAGGAATAACAAAACCCATCAACATATAACAAATTCACACAATCAAATTAGCCAATTGTTCTCTCGGCACCGAAGAACGTTGAGAACGACTAATTTAAATAATGCTAAATTTTGTTAATAATTGGTTCTGCAATATAAAAAATTTTACAATCATAATACATACACATTAATATATAGCTGCCCATTTCTCAGGTAGTTAACCTCGTCCAACAACAAATTAATGGATTTAAACTACACCTCTGCCATCACACTTTCAAAGCCCAGCAGCAACATGTACTTCATATGCAGAATACCTGGCCACATTCCAAGTTTTTGAAGAACAAAGCTAACAATACTCAGCAGATTATCAATAAGCACAATTCTACATTTGATGATGCAACACTTAGTGGTAAGCACCTGGTCCAGTGCTTGTTTCAGATCCTCAGGAGGCTCGAGGTGACCAAAGGAGAATATCTTATACATGTTGTCCTCCTATGAAATCATAGTTTCACAACCACAAGAATAAAGTATGTAGGCGGAGATGTCCTGTCCCAGAAACAAGAAAGTCTCAAAACCCTATAGTAGCACACTCGTTGATTGCATTATTCTTGCTCAAATATTTCCATAACAGTCAACGGCAACATAACTAGAACAAGAAATCCTTCACAGGGATTCACTGAAGGCCTTATCAGATATGGAACGTTTAGCGCTTGTGGATAAACAGGACATGCATACGCTGCCTTTCCCCATCCAAAATCCACGTCTTTGACGTCCACCATAATCCTGGAAACGTCTGAAATGCAATAAACACCATACGATTTACCGTGTGGACATCCATTCAGTTCCACTAAATCAATGAAAGATCGCACGTATTCTTCCTTCACCCTGCGTTTGCCTTCGTTAATCAATTTAACAGCGAATGACAATGGTTGGTGAGTCAGATCCCTGGATTTAGTCATAGCGTAAGCGGGAACTATCACATTTCCATAGTAACCCCTTCTTCAAACACCACGCTCATTCCCAGAAAGAAATGCGCTTCTATATGACAATGCAAAGTCCACACCCCCGGATTGTCGGCTATAAATCTTATTGCAGTCCATCCGAATGGAGAGAGGCACTGTGTTTTTCATGGGCGGATTTATCATTAAACTTCTCTGTATCCTTAACCGGACCGAACGTCCAATTTCCCTGAGCAAGAACCCAGAAATCATGGCCGTGAAAATGCCATGAATGAACCTTGCTCATACCATCCAGCCTCTATTTTCTGTCTATTTATTGACGAACTACAATGCGTACACAAACAATAAAATAACAAACACACAAAACTTCACACTGCTCTCACATCTTCCTGGGTACTCCCGTGAGGGATTAAGCCCAGCCAAGCTCTGATACCATATTAGAAATTATGAGAGAGCAAAAACGCACAATATTCACACACACAATAATTGAATTTCTATATATTAAATCACAGGAATACATTACAATATTTATAGTGCTGCTAAGATCCAACTAATTCCACTCTTGGAGAGAGAAGTTGAGAGAATCTCTCAACATCCTCCAACACACCAAACCAATCCCTAATCTGTAGTATGCATCATAAATAAGACATTATCTCAAACAGCTTCTTCTTATTTTATTGTACCTGGTAATATTTATGTTTTTCTTATCCATTTTATCATTATTTCCCTCTATTTTTTATGATTTTTTTTGTTTTCCTATTTATTATTATTTATAATGTTTTCCATCTTTATATATATATTATTTCTTTTCTTTTGTTTATATTTTATCTTCGCTTCTTTAAATTTTATAAATTTTATCATGTTGTGACTTATTATTTATTAACTTCGATATATTCGTATTTTTAAAAAATTAATAATATATTTATTCATGGTTTTTAATTTTTCTTTTTGGTGTATTTTATTTCTCTTTGGTGTCTTCTGCTTCACTTATTCTATATATTCAGTCAAACGTTTTGTATTTCATAAATTTATTATTTGAATTTCTAAAATATATAGTTATTTATTTTAAATAAAAAATTATTTATATTGATTCATTCTTTTCTTGTTGTTTATTTTAATTTTTTTTATATATATTTGTTTATTTATATATTTAAAATAATAATAAGTATATTATTAATTTATAAATTTAAAATATTGTTTTTGGGATTTTTTTTATTGTTGATTTTTTTTTTACTATTTTTATATTTTTATATTTTTATTGATTTTCTTTGTCATTTTTTTTCTAATTTAATTTTATTGATCGTGCATTTATTTTCCGCGGTTTTATTTGAATATAATATTATTTATTTTTTCTATCAATTGTGATTTAACTTTTGCATATCTATGATATTAATTTGTTTTGTGGCGTTATATTTGAATATAATATTATTTATTTTTCTTATCAATTGTGATTTAAGGGTTGCATATTTATTGTATTAATTTTTTTTATGGATCACGCTATCCGGCTATTTTGCATATCATTAATTTGTCTTCATTTTATCGATATATGTTTTAGTAATGAACTATTGCATATTTAATGTATTTATTTGTTTTTTCGATCATGTTATCTATCTATGTCATGATGTGGACCTCAGAAATAGTTCAAAACACTTCAACTTTAAAATTTCTATGTGATTTTTATATAAATCATGAATTAAAAAAGGTTGCATTCAATAATAATTATATAATTAGAAATAATAATATTCTTTTTATCTTGATTAATGTTAAAAATAAAATGAATATTTCCAAAATAAGAATTAATTCTCATAATTTTTAAAGTGAAATTGACAAAACACTCTCCTACTAAAGTGCTTTTTACCATTAAAATAATAAGAGGGGGTTGAAGATTAAAAGCACTTTATCTTGAATTTTATCACTCTTTATCCACATTTATGACTTGCTAAATCATCAAAACTATGGTGATCTACTAACATCATCTCCCTTCTTTTTTATCATAGAAATGAAAATTTAAATAATCTCAATTAATGTCTTAGTTTCTTAAAGTCTGATAAACTCTATTAGTCTTAGTGGACTATTCATCGTCATAATCCATTTAATAATATAAATTAAAATAATGATTCATATTTGTAATCATTATATTTTAAAACTCCATATATATATATATATATATATATATATATATATATATATATATATATATATATATATATATATGAGAAATTAACACTTATAATAATATTTTAGTGTGTTCTCTTAGAGAGAGAGAGGATGTCAATGTATGTATCTATGTGTATCAAAGTTTTAGTAAAGATAAGAATATTCTACATATAGAGATGTGAAATTTATATAAATACAAATAATATTATTAATAACTAGAATAAATCTATCTTAATTTAGAATCTACAAAATTTCTAGAAATCAAATCTCTAGAGATGAAAACCTCTTAATTCTACCAAATTTCTAGACATCAAATCTCTAGAGGTACAAACCTAGTAATTTGGAATCTACCAAATTATCAAATTTCTAGATTTGATGTCTCTAGGCCCTTGCAAATCCATAATTAACACATATCTATGTTGGTTCTATATTCAATATATATATATATATATATATATATATATATATATATATATATATATATATATATATAGTAATAAAAATATTTCAATTTCCATAATAAGTAACATAATTTCATATCAACATTATAAAGAGAAATATAGAGTTAAAAAATAAAAAAACAAAAACAAGATTTCATTTTTTACTTCACATATATGTTTTCTATTCACCAATAATAAGTTTAATGGTCATGTTGAGTAAAGTATTTCAATATCAACTATATTTATAATATACAAATTAAATGAAAATAAGATATATATATATATATATATATATATATATATATATATATATATATATATAATGGTTAAGAAATTTTATTAATATGTTGTTTTGCATGAAGTCCCCATATGAATGTAACTCCTAGATCTACCAAGTACTAAGAAGAATTAAATATTTTAGGTGCAAATATTTCTTTGCACTCCAAATATTTCATTAGTCAATACTTAATATATTTCAAGTTTACATAATTCTTAATAATAATAATAATAATAAATTTATAAATACTATACTTATAATATAACTATGTAATAAATTTAGATTTTCTACACAATTTCAATTAATGTATAATTATAAAACAAAATTAACTAATTGTTTACTCACAAGGTACAATAGACAGTGACAAGGTGTTTTATTAGGAAAAAATCTAGTAATGCTAAGGATTGGTGTGGCCCATGGGTGTGATCTCCCAGTGATTTTGAAGGTGTGATCCCCAAGTGATGTGATCCCCAAGTGATCTTAACAGCCTAGGCCTAGTGCAATCTCTAGGTAATTGACAACTTAGAAGTTCCTAGATCACCCATTTTCAATCCAAATATTAAGAATAACTCTCATCCCAAGACTCACATTATCTAACAAAAAAAATTAAATAACTATATTATTTTTTTTTAAATAAGCTATTTAATTTTTTAATGTAATTTTAAATTTTAATTTTAATAAATATAATTAAATAATATAATAATATGAAAATATATATTACTATTTTTATATATTATTAAATGACATTAAATAATATATTTTGTGACAAGATATTAATTACTATAGTGAAAGATATGATAATATTGCATAGAGATCGCATGAAAAATGAGAATATTAAATTTTGTTTTGATAAATAAATTATGTTATATTGTTGTGCAAAAGTCGTGCGGTTACCTTCCCATAATTTTTCTTTGAAAATTAATTCTCAAAATAAGGGAACCAAATTAGTAATATGTACCTGAGGTAACCAAGGAGAGAGGAGAAGAGTTGTAATAAAGAAGTGGGATAAAATGGTAATATGTATTTGAGGTAATTAAGGAGAGAGGAGAAGAATTGTAAAAAAGGACTGTGATAAATTTGTTAATTTTATTCTCAGTGTTGGTTAAAATAGAGAAATAATTTTGGTTATTAAGGGTGGGGTTGATCACCTCCTTATAGTATTTTAGCTTCTTTTTACCCTCCAACTTCTTATCATCTCACATCTTGTCCTTAAAATTAGAGGTAATAGTATCTTTGATATTATCCTTGCTTACCATGATGATCTCTTTCTTAATCTCGGAGATCAAAACTAGGCATTCTTATATCACTCTACTTAAAGCCAAATAAAAGCTTTCACTAATAATAATCATATGGTGTGTAAGTACTTTTTCTCATTAAATTATTCTTATTTTAAAATTATGTGCTTTCAAGGAAATTATAAATTCATAATACATTTAAGAATTTTTTTTAACTTTATTTATATATAGTTCAACTAGAGATGCTAATGTAAAATTTGAATGAATAAGATTTCCACCCATCATTAGTGTTAAGATGATTAGTAACGGTTGACTTCGTAACGGCTTAAAAATTCAGGGTTAGTGAAAGAATATAAATGCGGAAATGGACATGGATGACTATAAAATAATTTAACAGATATAGTAGACAATGGACTCTGAAATAATAATATTCTTACTCGAAATTTGGCAATGTGAATTATGCGTTTAAATAATAATAATAATATTAATATTGATGTTCGCGTTTAAATAATAATAATAATATTAATATTTATGTTAATGTGTTGTCGTTATTGCAATTGCCTTGGGATTCCTTCATTTATCTCACAGTTTGCAGATACCTTTTGTCTTTGTTCCCCATCAAACACAAACACTGCCACATCCCAAAATTTCTGGTTGAGTTGTGAATAGGGTTATCTTGAAGATTATATGTCTCGTTCTTTACCTTTCAAATTTGATAATAGCCCAAACATATACGGGTTGTCTTTACCTTTCCAATTTGATAATAGTTCAAACATATCTGTTATCTCCATGTGAGAGTCTGTATGTTTAAATGTAAGTTTAATTGTTTAATAGGAGGTTAGGTTTAATTTTAATTATGTTTAATGTGGAGGTTATAGGTGATTTTTTTAATAAAAATAAAATATTATGTAAATAGAAAAAAAAAATATTCACTATAATTAATAACAAAAATAATATGTAAGTTTAATTAGTTTTAATTAAAATCATTATAAAACATTAATATTATTAATCTTCTTATGTTCTTTTAATTTGTTGTTGATATTAAAATTCAATACTCACTATAAGTAATTCAAAAGGAGATAAATTAATTAGAAGTAAATAAAAGGTGTGTGTAACATAAACCGATTAGTTCACATGGAAATGTAAGGAGTTAAAAAAATTTATACAAGTTACTCACGGGTAACTATCCATTCACTATTAAATATTCCTTACTCATCATTACATAGAGTGTTCACCAGTTCATAGTGTAATTTTAGAATAAGAATAATAAGCTCCTTAATCATTAACAACATCCATTACAATATATTAACATATTGCTATATGATGTAACCTTCCACTCGTTTCATTATTTATGTAGTCATCACATACTTTGCATTATGAAACTTCACAACAAGAAAGGAATCAACATCATCATCTTGACACAATAATCAATCACATCATTGAACACCAATATACCCTGGAAACCCCGTAGGGTGAAAACCAGCAACGTTTAATTTTATTATTAAACACTCGTGAGGGTGTTCAGCCCATCACTCAATGGCTTATAAGGGATACCATCCCTTAACCATCATTTATATAATCTTACAAGGAAATATATGAATATATAGCTTTAATCCATTCAATAAATATGATACCATTTACCATCTGGTCTTCATATCTTCATATCTTCACATCTTGGTGGCATGGAT
Source organism: Pinus albicaulis (assembly GCA_034641835.2). Taxonomy (NCBI): domain Eukaryota; kingdom Viridiplantae; phylum Streptophyta; class Pinopsida; order Pinales; family Pinaceae; genus Pinus; species Pinus albicaulis. Next base: position 1,099,981,046 of record CM076581.1, read on the forward strand.
GTACCTAAAATGGACCATCGTACATTGGACCTTCCTGAAACTCGCACTCATATACATGAACATTAATCATTTACCTGCCACCGGGACAAGCATAATTTTCCCTTGTACATGACAAGCATAATATTCCTTTGTACATGTCAAGCATAATATTCCTTTGTACATGTCACCATCATTCCCTGCTATGATGCCTTCAACATAAAATGATGTCAAGATTCATAAAGTATTAATCAATCATTTCACATATCCGTACTATAGTAGTTTCTCCATCTACTCATGTATATTCATGACAAGCAAGTAAAGTACCTTGACATTCTCCCTTTAACAACACATAACTCATATGTGCTGGTTATAAGTCATCACAATAACTAAGGTTTCCATCGCATAAGCACACATTCCTGCAAGACAGTGGCTACATATTCCAAGCTTTTCTTTAAAATAAACTGATACATCAGTTAAGATATTTATGCATGTGATTTACATAAATTTAATCAAAATAGCTAACCCTTAAGCTATTACTTTTAGTGCATGGAATGCAAGCTAACATAACAAATGTTACTCCCATGCATGCAAATGCATATCGATTTCAAAAGAGTCTCCCTAAAGGAGTGCTTACACAACGAAGCACATAACCTCCTTCACGAGTCTTCCCAAAGAAAATCTTCAATGCTAGTGAGCATGTAAACATATGTTTTCTTTTTGTAAAAATATGCAATTAAGAATATAAATGCATGTCTTCTTTCCAAAGATTATACTAAACCATCATATTCAATGTAGTTTAATACTACAAGCTATCTTTCTACATACAAATATGTATATTATTTTTCAATAAAAGTTAATACATATGTTGCATGCTTATGCATGATCTTCCTCCAAAAGGAATTAACATCATAATCATGATAATATAAAATTAATCACTTAGTTTGTTCATCTAAAGGAATATAACTAATTAGTTCCTTTAACCATGAATTTATTAAATAACTTAACTTTACCAACACCATGGTAATATATTCATGGATTTATTAAATAACTAATATTTGCAAACACTATGGTAATCTACCCATGGTTTTATGAAATAATTAATCTCCATTAACACCATGGAAAAACTACCCCTGGATTTATGAAACTATCCATGGATTTATTAATTCATTAATCTCTACCACTATAATGGTAAACTATTCATGGATTCATGAAACTATCCATGGATTTATTAATTCATTACTATTTACAACATGGTTAATGAATATAAATCTGAGAAAACTTCTCTTTTCTTCTTCATTGTACAAGAATATATTTCAAGAGTCACTCTCTTTAATCTATTCAAGAAAAATACTTTGGACTTGTTATCACTTCATAATTTAAATGCGTAAAAAATCTCTTTTAAAATAAGAGCATTCATATTCTATTTTCTTGCTTATACAATATTATGTAAATATTTTTATTAAAGAGTTACCCTCTTTAATCTAATCAAGAAAATCTCTTTAAAAAATAAAGTACCATAACTAACCCTTATCTGGGCATAAGAGCTAAATAGACCTTTTAAAATAATAACAAAGTTAACATGTAACATTTGCAAACCCTTGCAAAGGAATTAACATAATGGAATTATCTTCTACTCCCAAGATAAATACATTCTTATGAAAATAGTCAACAGTAAATTTGTTTCGATCAAATCCCAAAAAACTAATGAAATACCATTTTCTTGGTATATGTAACTTATCTCGAGAAATATGAGAAAGGTCATTAGTATATTTTCTATTTTCTAATAATCTTTTAGCAGAAAAACAATATGATATATTCAATATTTTCTTATATCTTTTAACTCACAAAGAGAAAGTCTATATAATAAAGAAAATAAGCCAAAATCACTTATCTTGGCAGTCGACTCTCATTCCAGTCGACTCTTATCAATAAAAGGAATTAATACCATCTATATATAATCTTTTCTTATATATTTTAACTCACAAAGAGAAAGACTATATAAAAAAGAAAGTAAGCCAAAATCACTTCTCTTGGCAGTCGACTCTCATTCCAGTCGACTCTTATCAAGAAAAGGAATTAACACCATCTATATATAATCTTTTCTTAAATATTTTAACTCACAAAGAGAAAGACTATATAATAAAGAAAGTAAGCCAAAATCACTTATCTTGGCAGTCGACTCTCTTCACCTTCATTCCAAATTTCTCTACATTCAAACGCAATGATTAAATCTGTTTAACGACTTGGTCCAAATTTCCATTTGAACAATGGACCAATACTCCTCCGTCTAGATTGTATCGTAAATTCGAGGCTAGGCAATCATGGGGAATTTACTGCCCCACTACTCTGCACCTGCATGAAACAATAATGGAGGAGTTGCCGCAGAGCGCTACTACGATCATGGAGAAATCGAGTGCTCAAGATGAGCTTCACATCCATCCCTCTCCTCTTCCATCGAGCGTGCCAACGGAATATAAAATAAACACAATGACAGTAAAATCAAAATAAGCCATGAGAAAGCTACAGCGTCACCTTACGCGTTTGTGGGAGTCACAAACTGTAACAGAAATAGATACAGTGGCATTGAAATTACATATGCTACTAAAAAAGCATATAATATCCGTCGCCTGGCCATTGCTAACAATTGTTACTGACGGCACCTTCAAATGTCCTCCAATAGATTATCAGTTGAGCTTTTTCTATCTCCACTATGATTTCATAGAGTTATCACATAATGTATTGCCAGGGTTTCTTATTCATTTCAACCGTTTCAAGAATTTGTTCAATCGTTTCTTGATAATAATAGTTAAAAATAAAATAACTTAATATTTATTTGTTTGAGTACGTGTGTTACATACTCCCCCCTTGAAGAGAACACCGTCCTCGGTGTGCTTCTCTCACTAAAACTTAAACTTATACTCATGATATAATAATATAATCAACCCAAAGGGGCTCCTTCCCCTTATTCAATTCATAAAAAATATAGAAAAATCTCTATACAAGCTTACCATTACTTACCAATTACTGTTGGAAGTAATCATGGCTTTTACACAAGCTCTCATAGAATGGTTGAACACCCATCAACACTTCCTGGAAAGAGCCTGTAATGTATGACTAACAATTCAATCACATTGGTCACATAGTTTTCAAAATGAAAATACATGCAACAATCAAATAGTATTGCAATATAAAGAGATGTTTTAATCAAAGTACTTCCATAAGTACTCAAAGAGAACCAACCCTCTCATAAATGCATCATGTGCACACTGTCTTAGATCCTGCTAAAGACATCCATACAATACTTAAAAAAATTACTCAGAGAGCATCTAGCTCTCTAATTGTACCAATGGTCAATCAATGCACCATGGTCATATCCTAGCATCTGTTAAGACATTCAAACAAATTAGTAATAAAATAAATGAACTTGTACATTCAATAATTCATTTTAATATAACACAACTTTTACTTAACTTGTTCCACTATGAGAACCACAATGATAAACAAAATTCTCCTCCTAATCCATAATATCGAGTCATTTTTCACATCCAGACAATCAATCTTTCCACACTAAAATGTCTTTATATTTATATAGAATTTTAGTCCTTCAAGCTATGGTCCTCCCAACCATAAAGGGAGGCTATTACGTCCTCCACTTGCCCCCTAGCTCTAGAATATAGACAGTGCCACGGGTTAACAGTGGATTCCTCTGCTGTGACCTCGGGATGGCCAATCCAGTCACACTCAGATATTTTTGGCTTTACAAGGGTTGTTGTAAGCTATTTTAAACTGGTCCCAACCAGCTCTAGAAAGTACTCCCCCTTTACCAATTTCACAGAATGCCTACTCCTCCCCTGGGATCCATCTTTATCCTCAAAAGAGTAGGTAACTGTCTTTCCAACTGTCCCCAACCACCTCCTATTCTTGGAAAAAATTTTACCATCAACTTAAAAATATTTTCTTTTCATTCATTAATTTCAACAAATTAAATAACTTGCTTTATCAACAGTGAGGATTTGAGTTTTTCTTGCCCGATAAAAGAAAATTAAACAAATTGTCTTTAACTAGTTAATACTAGTTAGCTTTAATGAATTTGTCACAACTTCCCCCCTGGAAGTAACATACATGTGTTGTACATTAAAGCATGATACTTTAACGTTTACTGTTGCAATTCACATTGGAATGTTTTTGATGTTTTATTTTCACATATTTTCTATTTCCATGAAGCTACTCATGATACCCATACTTACTATAAGTAACAATGCTAATCGTAAATATGTATTTCTCAAGCACATATTGTCTTATGCAAACATTTCCAATTCCCATAATGTTCTATTTCAACAGACTGACATATGAAGTAATTATCATAATCACTTGTTCACAAATTTCAATTAGCTTTTGTCAAAATCGATTCGTGCATATAACTTTCATTAGTTATTCATTCATAACTAATCAATTCTCTTAATAATTTTAATGCATCCATGATGTCTCATGCAAAAACTAGTCAGTCAACAAGTCATTTAGTGAAGTCTCACAACTTGATCCATTAAGAGACTTCATTCAATTTAATTTTAACACTCTATCATCTTATAGTAGGACTTTCTTCATCTTTTGCATTCATGTATTAGTTTCACACACCATCACTATACACATTCATCTTTTAAATTAGTGCATGGTAACTTTAGAAATTTTATTGCGTGCAAAAATAATTACTTCTTTTCAAACTCAAATGAAAGGTAACTATTTTTATTTCATGCTTTTTATACTTTATTTTCTAAAGAAATAAATCATAATACACATATTAATCTCATATGCATATTCTTATCTGGAAAAAGTATATTATAATAACATGTATTTTTTTAAGAATTTCTCTTAAATGAAAGTTAATCTCATGCAATGCCATGTATATAAATATTCTTTTTTAAAGGAAATCAACATGTGTATGCATAGACTTCTTAAAATAAAATAAAATAAAATACTTATCTTTATTTCATTTGAAGAACTTCTCTCTCTACTATAGTATTCTTCCTCCTTAGGAAATTCACATTACTCCTCTACAACAATGTTTTCTTTTAGCAGCATCGATAAGATTTTATAGCATGATTAGATAAAACCTTAATCAATAAATAATAAATCTTTGAATGATCCTTTAACACCTATTCACGTGCATAAATGAGATGTGAATACAATGTCACAACATGCTTTCTTCTAACATCTCTACATTAGTGTGAGTAATTAATTATCAATTCATGTCAAATAACTCCTACATTATTATGACATTTTTCACACACGCACACATTCGTACAAGACAAATCACTATATCTGTTCAGAAATTATTTTAATAGAAAATGACACTTTGTGCATTCGCTTTACTTAAACTTTTAAAAAAGACCCACCACTTCAGTTTTTGCCTTTGGAGCATGCAAATATAATAAAGCTAACACATTGACTATTGTTCCTATGCATACAAGGCATAAAGATTAATTTCCCAACAGAGTACTTAACATAATCGAGTAGGAAAATTCATGATTCCTCTTCGAGGACATATAACATAATAGTTATGATAGTATAACATAATCACATACTCAATAGATCTTCTATCCATGCAAAGAACCTTGTTCCTCTATGATTCTACATGCAAGTTGCTCATGCTTTGCTTCCAATAATTTACCATAGATAGCCTCTTTTATGCATAAAAGCTACGTAACACTAACAAGGTTAACTTAACCTTTAATATACCTAAATCAAGAAGTTGACATAATCCATCTAGCAATGTAGTATATTCAAGAGGTTATTCTTTTCTGTAAAAACAACATAATATTTCCCCATGAAGCAAGTGTTCTTTTCACACAAGATTCAACATAAACTTTCTCCAAAAAAGTATGATGAGAAAATAACATAGTTCTTCATGACTTCTTTTCCAAGGAAAAAAAAAAAAAAACTCATTAACCTATCTCTCAACTCATGAAATATCTTTAAGAATTACCTTCTTTTTTCAAAAAGCTTTAGCTAAATAACCACATACTCTCTTTTTTACATAAAATTCCTATGCATGCCTACATATCATGGCACAAGGACTATTGGTATGAAAATACACAAACGTACATATTAAGTAAAACCATGTTTTACTCTACATTTGTCTCTTTTAGTGGCAAGATTCACATGCAAGATTTATTTTCAAAATACATATATTTCTCTCTAGAAGAATCAAATGTATATTAGTTAAATTTTCAAGCACACACATGTTTCTTCTTCAAGAAACAAAATTCCCAACTCCTTTCAAGGAAACTCCAACACAACAATAGAAGTTTTACGTACATGGAAAATACATATCCTTTTTAAAGAAACTCTAATTCAACAGGTATTTACTTTGTAAGCAGTGTATTTTCCATAAATGCAATAACTAGTGTTTCAGGGAAAGAAAGATAATAATACTTATCTCTTGAAACTCTTTGTTCAACTTGGATTAGAGATGCGATGTTTTTCATCTCGAATCCCTCAATTTCTTTTCGCTAACTCCCAAAGGCGCCAGTGTTGCAACCTTTAGCTTTGATACCACTTGTAACATACACTGATTAGTTCACATGGAAATGTGAGTTAAAATTTTTTATATAGGTTACTCACGGGTAACTATCCATTCACTATTAAATATTCCTTACTCATCATTACATAGAGTTTTCACCACTTCATAGTGTAATTTTAGAATAATAATAGTAAGCTCCTTAATCATTAACAACTTCCATTACAATATATTAACATATTGCTGTATCATGTAACCTTCCACTCGTTTCATTATTTATGTAGTCATCACATACTTGGCATTATGAAACTTCACAACAATAAAGGAATCAACATCATCATCTTAACACAATAATCAATCACATCATTGAACACCAATATACCCTGGAAACCCCGTAGGGTGAAAACCAGCAACGTTTAATTTTATTATTAAACGCTCGTGAGGGTGTTCAGCCCATCACTCAATGGCTTATAAGGGAGACCATCCCTTAACCATCGTTTATATAATCTTACAAGGAAAGATACAAATATCTAGCTTTAAGCCATTCAATAAATATGATACCATTTACCCTCTGGTCTTCATATCTTCACATCTTGGTAGCATGGATGTACCTACAATGGACCATCGTACATTAGACCTTCCTGCAACTCGCACTCATCTGCATGAACATTAATCATTTACCTGCCACCGGGAGAAGCATACTTTTCCCTAGTACATGACAAGCATAATATTCCTTTGTACATGTCAAGCATAATATTCCTTTGTACATGTCAACATCATTCCCTACTATGATGCCTTCAACATAAAATGATGTCAATATTCATAAAGTATTAATCAATCATTTCACATATCCGTACTATAGTAGTTTCTCCATCGACTCATGTATATTCATGAAAAGCAAGTAAAGTACCTTCACATTCTCCCTTTAACAACACATACCTCATATGTGCTGGTTATAAGTCATCACAATAACTAAGGTTTCCATCGCATAAGAACACATTCCTGCAAGACAGTGGCTACGTCTTCCAAGATTTTCTTTAAAATAAACTGATACATCAGTTAAGATATTTATGCATGTGATTTACATAAATTTAATCAAAATAGATAACCCTTAAGCTATTACTTTTAGTGCATGGAATGCAATCTAACATAACAAATGTTTCTCCCATGCATGCAAATGCATATCGATTTCGAAAGAGTCTCCCTAAAGGAGTGCTTACACAACGAAGCACATAACCTCCTTCACGAGTCTTCCCAAAGAAAATCTTCAATGCTAGTGAGCATGTAAACATATGTTTTCTTTTTGTAAAAATATGCAATTAAGAAAATAAATACATGTCTTCTTTCCAAAGATTATACTAAACAATCATATTCAATGTAGTTTAATACTGCAAGCTATCTTTCTACATACAAATTTGTATATTATTTTTCAATAAAAGTTAATACATACGTTGCATGCTTATGCATGATCTTCCTCCAAAAGTAATTAACATCATAATCATGATAATATAAAAGTAATCACTTATTTTGTTCATCTAAAGGAATATAACTCATTAGTTCCTTTAACCATGAATTTATTAAATAACTTAACTTTACCAACACCATGGTAATCTATTCATGGATTTATTAAATAACTAATATTTGCAAACACCATGGTAATCTACCCATGGTTTTATGAAATAATTAATCTCCATCAACACCATGGAAAAACTACCCATGTATTTATGAAACTATCCATGGAGTTATTAATTCATTAATCTCTACCACTATCATGGTAAACTATTCATTGATTCATGAAACTATCCATGGATTTATTAATTCATTACTATTTACAACATGGTTAATGAATATAAATCTGAGAAAAATTCTCTTTTATTCTTCATTGTACAAGAAGATATTTCAAGAGTCACTCTCTTTAATCTATTCAAGAAAAATACTTTGGACTTGTTATCACTTCATGATTTATATGAGTACAAAATCTCTTTTAAAATAAGAGCATTCATCTTCTATTTTCTTGCTTATACAATATTATGTAAATATTTTTATTAAAGAGTTACCCTCTTTAATCTAATCAATAAATTCTCTTTAAAAAATAAAGTACCATAACTAACCCTTATTTGGGCATAAGAGCTAGATAGACCTTTTAAAAAAATAACAAAGTTAACATGTAACCTTTGCAAACCCTTGCAAAGGAATTAACGCAATGGAATTATCTTCTAATCCCAAGATAAATACATTCTTATGAAAATAGTCAACAATAAATCTGTTTCGAACAAATCCCAAAAAACTAATGAAATACCATTTTCTTGGTTTATGTAACTTATCTCCAGAAATATGAGAAAGATCATTAGTATATTTTTTATTTTCTAATAATATTTTAGCAGAAAAACAATATGATATATATAATATTTTCTTATATCTTTTACCTCACAAAGAGAAAGTCTATATAATAAAGAAAATAAGCGAAAATCACTTATCTTAGCAGTCGACTCTCATTCCAGTCGACTCTTATCAAGAAAAGGAATTAACACCATCTATATATAATTTTTCTTTATATATTTTAACTCACAAAGAGAAAGACTATATAATAAATAAAGTAAGCCAAAATCACTTCTCTTGGCAGTCGACTCTCATTCCAGTCGACTCTTATCAAGAAAAGGAATTAACACCATCTATATATTATCTTTCCTTATATATTTTAACTCACAAAGAGAAAGACTATATAATAAATAAAGTAAGCCAAAATTACTTATCTTGGCAGTCGACTCTCTTCACCTTCATTCCAAATTTCTCTACATTCAAACGCAATGATTAAATCTGTTTAACGACTTGGTCCAAATTTCCATTTGAACAAGGGACCAATATTCCTCCATCTTGATTGTATCGTAAATTCGAGGCTAGGAAATCATGGGGAATTTACTACCCGACTACTCTGCACCTGCATGAAACAATAATGGAGGAGTTGCCGTAGAGTGCTACTAAGATCATGGAGAAATCGAGTGCCCAAGATGAGCTTCACATACATCCCTCTCCTCTTCCATCGAGCGTGCCAACGGAATATAAAATAAACACAATGACATTAAAATCAAAACAAGCCATGAGAAAGCTACAGTGTCACCTTTCATGTTTGTGGGAGTCACAAACTGTAACAGAAATAGATACAGTGGCATTGAAATTACATATGATACTATAAAAGCATATAATATCCGTCGCCTGGCCATCGCTGACAATTGTTACTGACGGCACCTTCAAATGTCCTCCAATAGATTATCAGATGAAATTTTTCTATCTCCACTATGATTTCACAGAGTTATCTCGTAATTTATTTCCAGGGTTTCTTATTCATTTCAACCGATTCAAGAATTCGTTCAACCGTTTCTTGATAATAATAGTTAAAAATAAAATAACGTAATATTTATTTGTTTTAGTACATGTGTTACATACTCCCCCCCTTGAAGAGAACACCGTCCTCGGTGTGCTTCTCTCACTAAAACTTAAACTTATACTCATGATATAATAATATAATCAACCCAAAGGGGCTCCTTCCCCTTATTCAATTCATAAAAAATATAGAAAAATCTCTATACAAGCTTACCATTACTTACCAATTACTGTTGGAAGTAATCATGGCTTTTACACAAGCTCTCATAGAATGGTTGAACACCCATCAACACTTCCTGGAAAGAGCCTGTAATGTATGACTAACAATTCAATCACATTAGTCACATAGTTTTCGAAATGAAAATACTTGCAACAATCAAACAGTATTGAAATACAAAGAAATGTTTTAATCAAAGTACTTCCATAAGTACTCAGAGAGAACCAACCCTCTCATAAATTCATCATGTGCACACTGTCTTAGCTCCTGCTAAAGACATCCATACAGTACTTAAAAAAATTACTCAGAGAGCATCTAGCTCTCTAATCGTACCAATGGTCAATCAATGCATCATGGTCATATCCTAGCATCTGTTAAGACATTCAAACAAATTAGTAATAAAATAAATGAACTTATACATTCAATAATTCATTTTAATATAACACAACTTTTACTTAACTTGTTCCACTATGAGAACCACAATGATAAACAAAATGCTCTTCCTAATCCATAGGATCGAGTCATTTTTCACATCCAGACAGTCAATCTTTCCACACTAAAATGTCTTTATACTTATCTAGAATTTTAGTCTTTCAAGCTATGGTCCTCCCAACCATCAAGGGAGGCTATTACGTCCTCCACTTGCCCCCTAGCTCCAGAATCTGGACAGTGCCACGGGTTAACAATGGATTCCTCTGTTGTGACCTCGGGATGGCCAATCCAATCACACTTAGATATTTTTGGCTTTACAAGCGTTGTTGTAATCTATTTTCAACTGGTCCCAACCAGCTCTGGAAAATACTCCCCCTTTACCAATTTCACAGAACGCCTACTCCTCCCCTGGGATCCAGCTTTATCCTCAGAGGAGTAGGTAACTATCTTTCCAACTGTCCCCAACCACCTCCTATTCTTGAAAACATTTTTACCATCAGCTTAAAAAGATTTTCTTTTCATTAATTAATTTCAGCAAATTAAATAACTTGCTTTATCAACAGTGACGATTTGAGTTTTTCTTGCCCGATAAAAGAAAATTAAAAAAATTTTCTTTAACTAGTTAATACTAATTAGCTTTAATGAAGCTGTCACAACTTCCCCCCTGGAAGCAACATACATGTGTTGTACATTAAAGCATGATACTTTAACGTTTACTGTTGCAATTCACATTTCAATGTTTGCGATGTTTTATTTTCACATATTTTTTGTTTCCATGAAGCTGCTCAAGCTACCCATGCTTACTATAAGGAACAATGCTAATCGTAAATATGTATTTCTCAAGCACATATTATCTTATGCAAACATTTCCAATTCCTATAATGTTCTGTTTCAACAGACTGACATACTAAGTAATTATCATAATCACTTGTTCACAACTTTAAATTAGCTTTTTTCAAAATTGATTCGTGCATATAACTTTCATTAGTTATTCATTCATAACTAATCAATTCTCTTAATAATTTTAATGCATCCATGACGTCTCATGCAAAAACTAGTCAGTCAATAAGTCATTTAGTGAAGTCTCACAACTTGATCCATTAAGATACTTCATTCAATTTAATTTTAACACTCTATCATCTTATAGTAGGACTTTCTTCATCTTTTTCATTCATGTATTAGTTTCACACACCATCACTATACACATTCATCTTTTAAAGTAGTGCATGGTAACTTTAGAAATTTTATTGCATGCAAAAACAATTACTTCTTTTCAAACTCAAATGAAAGGTAACTATTTTTCTTTCATGTTTTTTATACTTTATTTTCTAAAGAAATAAATCATAATACACATATTAATCTCATATGCATATTCTTATCTGGAAAAAGTGTATTATAATAACATGTACTTTTTTAAGAATTTCTCTTAAATGGAAGCTAATCTCATGCAATGCCATATATATAACAATTTGTTTTTAAAGGAAATCAACATGCATATGCATCAACTTCTTAAAATAAAATAAAATAAAATACTTATCTTTATTTCATTTGAAGAACTTCTCTCTCGACTGTAGTATTCTTCCCCCTTAGGAAATTCACATTTCTCCTCTACAACAATGTTTTCTTTTAGTAGCATCGATAAGATTTTATAGCATGATTAGATAAAACCTTAATCAATAAATAATCAATCTTTGAATGATCCTTTAACACCTATTCACGTGCATATATGAGATGTGAATACAATGTCACAACATGCTTTCTTCTAACATCTCTACATTAGTGTGAGTAACTAATTATCAATTCATGTCAAATAACTCCTACATTATTATGAAATTTTTCACACACGCACACATTCGTACAAGACAAATCACTATATCTATTCATAAATTCCTTTAATAGAAAATGACACAATGTGCATTCGCTTTACTTAAACTTTTACAAAAGACCCACCACTTCAGCTTTTGCCTTTGGAGCATGTAAATATAATAAAGCTAACACATTGACTGTTGTTCCTATGCATACAATGCATAAAAATTAATTTCCCAACAGAGTATTTAACATAATCGAGTAGGAAAAATCATGATTTCTCTTCGAGGACATATAACATAATATTTATGATAGTATAACATAATCACATACTCAATATATCTTCTATCCATGAAAAGAACCTTGTTCCTCTATGATTCTACATGCAAGTTGCTCATGCTTCGCTTCCAATAATTCACCATAGATAGCCTCTTTTATGCATAAAAGCTACGCAACACTAAAAAGGTTAACTTAACCTTTAATATACCAGAATCAATAAGTTGACATAATCCATCTAGCAATGTAGTATATTCAAGAGGTTATTCTTTTCTGTAAAAACAACATAATATTTCCCCAAGAAGCAAGTGTTATTTTCACACAAGATTCAACATAAACTTTCTCCAAGAAAGTATGATGAGAAACTAAAATAGTTCTTCATGACTTTTTTCCAAGAAAAAAAAAAAACTCATTAACCTATCTCTCAACTCATGAAATATCTTTAAGAATTACCTTATTTTTTCAAGAAGCTTTAGCTAAATAACCACATACTCTCTTTTTTACATAAAATTCCATGCATGCCTACATATCATGGCACAAGGACTATTGGTATGAAAATACACAAACGTACATATTAATTAAAACCATGTTTTACTCTATATTTGTCTCTTTTAGTTGCAAGATTCACATGCAAGATTTATTTTCAAAATACACATATTTCTCTCTAGAAGAATAAAATGTATATTAGTTAAATTTTCAAGCACACACATGTTTCTTCTTCAAGAAACCAAATTCCCAACTCCTTTCAAGGAAAATTCAACACAACAATAGAAGTTTTACGTACATGGAAAATACATATCCTTTTTAAAGAAACTCTAACTCAATAGGTATTTACTTTGTAAGCAGTGTATTTTCCATAAATGCAATAACTAGTTTTTCAAGGAAGGAAAGATAATAATACTTATCTCTTGAAACTCTTTGTTCAAATTGGATTAGAGATGCGATGCTTTTCATCTCGAATCCCTCAATTTCTTTTTTCTAACTCCCAAAGGCGCCAGTGTTGCAACCTTTAGCTTTGATACCACTTGTAACATACACCGATTAGTTTAGATGGAAATTTAAGGAGTTAAAATGTTTTATACAAGTTACTCACGGGTAACTATCCATTCACTATTAAATATTCCTTAGTCATCATTACATAGAGTGTTCACCAGTTCATAGTGTAATTTTAGAATAAGAATAGTAAGCTCCTTAATCATTAACAACTTCCATTACAATATATTAACATATTGATGTATGATGTAACCTTCCACTCGTTTCATTATTTATGTAGTCATCACATACTTGGCATTATGAAACTTCACAAAAAGAAAGGAATCAACATCATCATCTTGACACAATAATCAATCACATCATTGAACACCAATATACCCTGGAAACCCCGTAGGGTGAAAACCAACAACATTTAGTTTTATTATTAAACGATCATGAGGGTGTTCAGCCCATCACTCAATGGCTTATAAGGGAGACCATCCCTTAACCATCGGTTATATAATATTACAAGGAAATATACAAATATCTAGCTTTAATCCATTCAATAAATATGATACCATTTACCCTCTGGTCTTCATATCTTCATATCTTCACATATTGGTGGCATGGATGTACCTACAATGGACCATTGTACATTGGACCTTCCTGCAACTCGCACTCATCTGCATGAACATTAATCATTTACCTGCCACCGGTACAAGCATAATTTTCCCTTGTACATGACAAGCATAATATTCCTTTGTACATGTCAAGCATAATATTCCTTTGTACATGTCACCATCATTCCCTACTATGATGCCTTCAACATAAAATGATGTCAAGATTCATAAAGTATTAATCAATCATTTCACATATCTATACTATAGTAGTTTCTCCATCTACTCATGTATATTCATGACAAGCAAGTAAAGTACCTTGACATTCTCCCCTTAACAACACATACCTCATTTGTTCTGGTTATAAGTCATCACAATAACTAAGGTTTCCGTCGCATAAGAACACATTCCTGCAAGACAGGGGCTACATCTTCCAAGCTTTTCTTTAAAATAAACTGATACATCAGTTAAGATATTTATGCATGTGATTTACATAAATTTAATCAAAATAGCTAACCCTTAAGCTATTACTTTTAGTGCATGGAATGCAAGCTAACATAACAAATGTTGCTCCCATGCATGCAAATGCATATCGATTTCAAAAGAGTCTCCCTAAAGGAGTGCTTACACAACGAAGCATATAACCTCCTTCACAAGTCTTGCCAAAGAAAATCTTCAATGCTAGTGAGCATGTAAACATATGTTTTCTTTTTGTAAAAATATGCAATTAAGAATATAAATACATGTCTTCTTTCCAAAGATTATACTAAGCAATCATATTCAATGTAGTTTAATACTACAAGCTATCTTTCTACATACAAATACGTATATTATTTTTCAATAAAATTTAATACATATGTTGCATGCTTATGCATGATCTTCCTCCAAAAGGAATTAACATCATAATCATGATAATATAAAATTAATCACTTAGTTTGTTCATCTAAAGGAATATAGCTGATTAGTTCCTTTAACCATGAATTTATTAAATAACTTAACTTTACCAACACCATGGTAATCTATTCATGGATTTATTAAATAACTAATACTTTCAAACACCATGGTAATCTACCCATGTTTTTATGAAATAATTAGTCTCCATCAACACCATGGAAAAACTACCCATGGATTTATGAAACTATCCATGGAGTTATTAATTCATTAATCTCTACCACTATCATGGTAAACTATTCATGGATTCATGAAACTATCCATGGATTTATTAATTCATTACTATTTACAACATGGTTAATGAATATAAATCTGAGAAAACTTCTCTTTTCTTCTTCATTGTACAAGAAGATATTTCAAGAGTCACTCTCTTTAATCTATTCAAGAAAAATACTTTGGACTTGTTATCACTTCATAATTTAAATGAGTACAAAATCTCTTTTAAAATAAGAGCATTCATCTTCTATTTTCTTGCTTATACAATATTATGTAAATATTTTTATTAAAGAGTTACCCTCTTTAATCTAATCAAGAAAATCTCTTTTAAAAATAAAGTACCATAACTAACCCTTATTTGGGCATAAGAGCTAGATAGACCTTTTAAAATAATAACAAAGTTAACATGTAACCTTTGCAAACCCTTGCAAAGGAATTAACGCAATGGAATTATCTTCTACTCCCAAGATAAATACATTCTTATGAAAATAGTCAACAATAAATTTGTTTTGATCAAATCCCAAAAAACTAATGAAATACCATTTTCTTGGTATATGTAACTTATCTCCAGAAATATGAGAAAGATCATTAGTATATTTTCTATTTTCTAATAATCTTTTAGCAAAAAAACAATATGATATATATAATATTTTCTTATATCTTTTAACTCACAAAGAGAAAGTCTATATAATAAATAAAATAAGCCAAAATCACTTATCTTGGTAGTCGACTCTCATTCCAGTCGACTCTTATCAAGAAAAGGAATTAACACCATCTATATATAATCTTTTCTTATATATTTTAACTCATAAAGAGAAAGACTATATAATAAAGAAAGTAAGCCAAAATCACTTCTCTTGGCAGTCGACTCTCATTCCAATCAACTCTTATCAAGAAAAGGAATTAACACCATCTATATATAATCTTTTCTTATATATTTTAACTCACAAAGAGAAAGACTATATAATAAAGAAAGTAAGTCAAAATCACTTCTCTTGGCAGTCGACTCTCATTCCAGTCGACTCTTATCAAGAAAAGGAATTAACACCATCTATATATAATCTTTTCTTATATTTTTTAACTCACAAAGAGAAAGACTATATAATAAAGAAAGTAAGCCAAAATCACTTATCTTGGCGGTCGACTCTCTTCACCTTCATTCCAAATTTCTCTACATTCAAATGCAATGATTAAATCTGTTTAACGACTTGGTCCAAATTTCCATTTGAACAATGGACCAATAATCCTCCATCTAGATTGTATTGTAAATTCGAGGCTAGGAAATCATGGGGAATTTACTGCCTGACTACACTACACCTGCATGAAACAATAATGGAGGAGTTTTTGCAGAGCGATACTACGATCATGGAGAAATCGAGTGCTCAAGATCAGCTTCACATCCATCCCTCTCCTCTTCCATCGAGCGTGCCAATGCAATATAAAATAAACACAATGACGGTAAAATCAAAACAATCCATGAGAAAGCTACAGTGTCACCTTACGTGTTTGTGGGAGTCACAAACTGTAACAAAAATAGATACAATGGCATTGAAATTACATATGCTACTAAAAAAGCATATAATATCCGTCGCCTAGCCATCGCTGACAATTGTTACTGACGACACCTTCAAATGTCCTCCAATAGATTATCAGTCGAGCTTTTTCCATCTCCACTATGATTTCACAGAGTTATCACATAATGTATTGCCAATCATTCTTATTCATTTCAACCGATTCAAGAATTCGTTCAACCGTTTCTTTATAATAATAGTTAAAAATAAAATAACATAATATTTATTTGTTTGAGTACGTGTGTTACATACTCCCCCCCTTGAAGAGAATATCATCCTCGGTGTGCTTCTCTCACTAAAACTTAAACTTATACTCATGATATAATAATATAATCAACCCAAAGGGGCTCCTTCCCCTTATTCAATTCATAAAAAATATAGAAAAATCTCTATACAAGCTTACCATTACTTACCAATTACTGTTGGAAGTAATCATGGCTTTTACACAAGCTCTCATAGAATGGTTGAACACCCATCAACACTTCCTGGAAAGAGCCTGTAATGTATGACTAACAATTCAATAACATTAGTCACATAGTTTTCAAAATGAAAATACTTGCAACTATCAAACAGTATTGCAATATAAAGAGATGTTTTAATCAAAGTACTTCCATAAGTACTCAAAGAGAACCAACCCTCTCATAAATGCATCATGTGCACATTGTCTTAGCTCCTGCTAAAGACATCCATACAGTACTTAAAAAAATTACTCAGAGAGCATCTAGCTCTCTAATCGTACCAATGGTCAATCAATGCACCATGGTCATATCCTAGCATCTGTTAAGACATTCAAACAAATTAGTAATAAAATAAATGAACTTATACATTCAATAATTCATTTTAATATAACACAACTTTTACTTAACTTGTTCCACTATGAGGACCACAATGATAAACAAAATGCTCCTCCTAGTCCATAGGATCGAGTCATTTTTCACATCCAGACAGTCAATATTTCCACACTAAAATGTCTTTATACTTATTTGGAATTTTAGTCTTTCAAGCTATGGTCCTCCCAACCATCAAGGGAGGCTATTACATCGTCCACTTTCCCCCTAGCTCCAGAATCTGGACAGTGCCACGGGTTAACAGTGGATTCCTCTGTTGTGACCTCGGGATGGCCAATCCAGTCACACTCAGATATTTTTGGCTTTACAAGGGTTGTTGTAAGCCATTTTAAACTTGTCCCAACCAGCTCTAGAAAATACTCCCCGTTTACCAATTTCACAGAACGCCTACTCCTCCCCTGGGATCCAGCTTTATCCTCAGAGGAGTAGGTAACTGTCTTTCCAACTATCCCCAACCACCTCCTATTCTTGGAAACATTTTTACCATCAGCTTAAAAATATTTTCTTTTCATTAATTAATTTCAACAAATTAAATAACTTGCTTTATCAAAAGTGACGATTTGAGTTTTTCTTGCCCGATAAAACAAAATTAAACAAATTGTCTTTAACTAGTTAATACTAGTTAGCTTTAATGAAGATGTCACGACTTCCCCCCTGGAAGTAACATACATGTGTTGTACATTAAAGCATGATACTTTAACGTTTACTGTTGCAATTCACATTGCAATGTTTGCGATGTTTTATTTTCACAGATTTTCTATTTCCATGAAGCTACTCAAGCTACCCATGCTTACTATAAGGAACAATGATAATCGTAAATATGTATTTCTCAAGCACATATTATCTTATGCAAACATTTCCAATTCCCATAATGTTCTGTTTCAACAGATTGACATACTAAGTAATTATCATAATCACTTGTTCACAACTTTCAATTAGCTTTTGTCAAAATCGATTCGTGCATATAACTTTCATTAGTTCTTCATTCATAACTAATCAATTCTCTTAATAATTTTAATGCATCCATGATGTCTCATGCAAAAACTAGTCAGTCAACAAGTCATTTAGTGAAGTCTCACAACTTGATCCATTAAGAGACTTCATTCAATTTAATTTTAACACTCTATCATTTTATAGTAGGACTTTCTTCATCTTTTGCATTCACGTATTATTTTCACACACCATCACTATACACACCATCACTATACACATTCGTCTTTTAAAGTAGTGCATGGTAACTTTAGAAATTTTATTGCATGCAAAAACAATTACTTCTTTTCAAACTCAAATGAAAGGTAACTATTTTTCTTTCATGCTTTTTATACTTTATTTTCTAAATAAATAAAGCATAATACACATATTAATCTCATATGCATATTCTTATCTGGAAAAATTATATTATAATAACATGTACTTTTTTAAGAATTTCTATTAAATGGAAGCTAATCTCATGCAATGCTATGTATATAACAATTCGTTTTTAAAGGAAATCAACATGCATATGCATAGACTTCTTAAAATAAAATAAAATAAAATACTTATCTTTATTTCATTTGAAGAACTTCTCTCTCTACTGTAGTATTCTTCCCCCTTAGGAAATTCACATTGCTCCTCTACAAAAACGTTTTCTTTTAGCAACATCGATAAGATTTTATAGCATGATTAGATAAAACCTTAATCAATAAATAATCAATCTTTGAATGATCTTTTAACACTTATTCACGTGCATATATGAGATTTTGAATACAATGTCACAACATGCTTTCTTCTAACATCTCTACATTAGTGTGAGTAACTAATTATCAATTCATGTCAAATAACTCCTACATTATTATGACATTTTTCACACACGCACACATTCGTACAAGAAAAATCACTATATCTGTTCAGAAATTCCTTTAATAGAAAATGACACAATATGCATTCACTTTACTTAAACTTTTACAAAATACCCACCACTTACGCTTTTTCCTTTGCAGCATGCAAATATACTAAAGCTAACACATTGACTGTTGTTCCTATGCATACAATGCATAAAGATTAATTTCCCAACAGAGTACTTAACATAATCGAGTATGAAAACTCATTATTCCTCTTCGAGGACATATAACATTACAGTTTTGATAGTATAACATAATCACATACTCAATAGATCTTCTATCCATGCAAAGAACCTTGTTCCTCTATTATTCTACATGCAAGTTGCTCATGCTTTGCTTCAAATAATTTACCATAGATAGCCTATTTTATGCATAAAATCTACACAACACTAACAAGGTTAACTTAACTTTTAATATACCTAAATCAAGAAGCTGACATAATCCATCTAGCAATGTAGTATATTTAAGAGGTTATTCTTTTCTGTAAAAAAAACATAATATTTCCCCAAGAAGCAAGTGTTCTTTTCACACAAGATTCAACATAAACTTTCTCCAAGAAAGTATGATGAGAAACTAACATAGTTCTTCATGACTTATTTTCCAAGAAAAAAAAAAAAAACTCATTAACCTATCTCTCAACTCATGAAATATCTTTAAGAATTACCTTATTTTTTCAAGAAGCTTTAGCTAAATAACCACATACTCTCTTTTTTACATAAAATTCCTATGCATGCCTACATATCATGGCACAAGGACTATTGGTATGAAAATACACAAACGTACATATTAAGTAAAACCACGTTTTACTCTATATTTGTCTCTTTTAGCTGCAAAATTCACATGCAAGATTTATTTTCAAAATACACATATTTCTCTCTAGAAGAATCAAATGTATATTAGTTAAATTTTCAAGCAGACACATGTTTCTTCTTCAAGAAACAAAATTCCCAACTCCTTTCAAGGAAACTTCAACACAACAATAGAATTTTTACGTACATGGAAAATACATATCCTTTTTAAAGAAACTCTAACTCAACAGGTATTTACTTTGTAAGCAGTGTATTTTCCATAAATGCAATAACTAGTGTTTCAAGGAAATAAAGATAATAATACTTATCTCTTGAAACTCTTTATTCAACTTGGATTAGAGATGTGATGCTTTTCATCTCGAATTCTTCAATTTCTTTTCGCTAACTCCTAAAGGCGCCAGTGTTGCAACCTTTAGCTTTGATACCACTTGTAACATACACCGATTAGTTCACATGGAAATGTAAGGAGTTAAAAAATTTTATACAAGTTACTCACGGGTAACTATCCATTCACTATTAAATATTCCTTACTCATCATTACATAGAGTGTTCACCAGTTCATAGTGTAATTTTAGAATAATAATAGTAAGCTCCTTAATCATTAACAAATTCCATTAAAATATATTAACATATTGCTGTATGATGTAACCTAACATTCATTTCATTATTTATGTAGTCATCACATACATGTCATTATGAAACTTCACAACAAGAAAGAAATCAACATCATCATCTTGACACAATAATCAATCACATCATTGAACACCAATATACCCTGGAAACCCCGTAGGGTGAAAACCAGCAACGTTTAATTTTATTATTAAACGCTCATGAGGGTGTTCAGCCCATCACTCAATGGTTTATAAGGGATACCATCCCTTAACCATCGTTTATATAATATTACAAGGAAATATACAAATATCTAGCTTTAAGCCATTCAATAAATATGATACCATTTACCCTCTGGTCTTCATATCTTCATATCTTCACATCTTGGTGGCATGGATGTACCTACAATGGACCATCGTACATTGGACCTTCCTGCAACTCACACTCATCTGCATGAACATTAATCATTTACCTGCCACCGGGACAAGCATAATTTTCCCTTGTACATGACAAGCATAATATTCCTTTGTACATGTCAAGCATAATATTCCTTTGTACATGTCACCATCATTCCCTGCTATGATGCCTTCAACATAAAATGATGTCAAGATTCATAAAGTATTAATCAATCATTTCACATATTCGTAATATAGTAGTTTCTCCATCTACTCATGTATATTCATGACAAGCAAGTAAAGTACCTTGACATTCTCCCTTTAACAACACATACCTCGTATGTGCTAGTTATAAGTCATCACAATAACTAAGGTTTCTGTCGCATAAGCACACATTCCTGCAAGAAAGTGGCTACATCTTCCAATATTTTCTTTAAAATAAACTGATACATCAGTTAAGATATTTATGCATGTGATTTACATAAATTTAATCAAAATAGCTAACCCTTAAGCTATTACTTTTAGTGCATGGAATGCAAGCTAACATAGACAATGTTGCTCCCATGCATGCAAATGCATATCGATTTCAAAAGAGTCTCCCTAAAGGAGTGCTTACACAACGAAGCACATAACCTCCTTCACGAGTCTTCCCAAAGAAAATCTTCAATGCTAGTGAGCATGTAAACATATGTTTTATTTTTGTAAAAATATGTAACTAAGAATATAAATACATCTCTTCTTTCCAAAGATTATACTAAACAATCATATTCAATGTAGTTTAATACTACAAGCTATCTTTCTACATACAAATATGTATATTATTTTTCAATAAAAGTTAATACATATGTTGCATGTTTATGCATGATCTTCCTCCAAAAGGAATTAATATCATAATCATGATAATATAAAAGTAACCACTTAGTTTGTTCATCTAAAGGAATATAACTGATTAGTTCCTTTAACCATGAATTTATTAAATAACTTAACTTTACCAACATGATGGTAATCTATTCATGGATTTATTAAATAAATAATATTTGCAAACACCATGGTAATCTACCCATGGTTTTATAAAATAATTAATCTCCATCAACACCATGGAAAAACTACCCATGGATTTATGAAACTATCCATGGAGTTATTAATTCATTAATCTCTACTACTATCATGGTAAACTATTCATGGATTCATGAAACTATCCATGGATTTATTAATTCATTACTATTTACAACATGGTTAATGAATATAAATCTGAGAAAACTTCTCTTTTCTTCTTCATTGTACAAGAATATATTTCAAGAGTCACTCTCTTTAATCTATTCAAGAAAAATACTTTGGACTTGTTATCTCTTCATAATTTAAATGAGTACAAAATATCTTTTAAAATAAGAGCATTCATCTTCTATTTTCTTGCTTATATAATATTATGTAAATATTTTTATTAAAGAGTTACCCTCTTTAATCTAATCAAGAAAATCTCTTTCAAAAATAAAGTACCATAACTAACCCTTATTTGGGCATAAGAGCTAGATAGACCTTTTAAAATAATAACAAAGTTAACATGTAACCTTTGCAAACCCTTGCAAAGGAATTAACGCAATGGAATTATCTTCTACTCCCAAGATAAATACATTCTTACGAAAATAGTCAACAGTAAATTTGTTTCGATCAAATCCCAAAAAACTAATGAAATACCATTTTCTTGGTATATGTAACTTATCTCCAGAAATATGAGAAAGATCATTAGTATATTTTCTATTTTCTAATAATATTTTAGCAGAAAAACAATATGATATATATAATCTTTTCTTATATCTTTTAACTCACAAAGAGAAAGTCTATATAATAAAGAAAATAAGCCAAAATCACTTATCTTGGCAGTCGACTCTCATTCCAGTTGACTCTTATCAAGAAAAGGAATTAACGCCATCTATATATAATCTTTTCTTCTATATTTTAACTCACAAAGTGAAAGACTATATAATAAAGAAAGTAAGCCAAAATCACTTCTCTTGGCAGTCGACTCTCATTCCAGTGGACTCTTATCAAGAAAAGGAATTAACACCATCTATATATAATCTTTTCTTATATATTTTAACTCACAAAGAGAAAGACTATATAATAAAGAAAGTAAGCCAAAATCACTTATCTTGGTGGTCGACTCTATTCACCTTCATTCCAAATTTCTCTGCATTCAAACTCTCTTCACATTCATTCCAAATTACTCTGCATTCAAACGCAATGATTAAATCTATTTAACGGCTTGGTCCAAATTTCCATTTGAACAACGGACCAATACTCCTCTGTCTAGATTGTATCGTAAATTCGAAGCTACGAAATCATGGGGAATTTACTACCCGACTACTCTGCACCTGCATGAAACAATAATGGAGGAGTTGCCGCAGAGCGCTACTACGATCTTGGAGAAATCGAGTGCTCAAGATGAGCTTCACATCCATCCCTCTCCTCTTCCATTGAGTGTGCCAATGGAATATAAAATAAACACAATGACAGTAAAATCAAAACAAGCCCTGAGAAAGCTACAGCGTCACCTTACGCGTTTTTAACGCTATAAAAGCATATAATATCCGTCGCCTGGCCATCGCTGACAATTGTTACTGACGGCACCTTCAAATGTCCTCCAATAGATTATCAGTCGGGCTTTTTCTATCTCCACTATGATTTCACAGAGTTATCACATAATGTATTGCCAAGGTTTCTTATTCATTTCAATAGATTCAAGAATTCGTTCAACCGTTTCTTGATAATAATAGTTAAAAATAAAATAACATAATATTTATTTGTTTGAGTACGTGTCTTACGGTGTGGAAGATGTTTAAACCATATACTTTTCAAAATATTTAACATGAAATTTAAATAAACCATTTAAAGATTCGTGTTAACTAATTTGATGTTTAAAACAACTTTATATATATCTATATATAAAAATAAAATATTAAAAGAACATATTTTAATACCGTATACACTAAAATATTCAATATTCAAAAAAAGAATAATTGAAAATTAAAAAATAAAATAAAAATTATGAAATACTTCCTAATAAGAATAATAAGAGGAAAACCTGTAATTCATTCAATTATAAATCTAAATTTAATATGTGAAAATTAAAATTATTCATGCAATGCTAAATGTGTAAATATCCAAATTACTTTATTTAGTTAGCAAACTATAGCCCATGTTAAAGGTCTCATATGAATAACTTATTAACATTAATGTTTTAATTTTTATTAATAAAGTTATTGAATAGTCAACAAAAAAATAAGGAAAGAGTTTCATATTCCAGAAAAATTGAAAGACAATTATGGATAGGAGCAGTTGCCTACCCAAACTTATCTCCCATGAGATAAAATATCTCAATTTGGGAAAAGGAAATGAAAAGGGAGGAGAAACTTGAGGCAGCCTTGAAGGGGAGATAGAATGAAAACTTAATGCCTCTAACAGGTTGTTGTAGAGGGAGTTGATAAGATTAGATAGTGGAATTCCAGCTTAATCCTGTGTGCTCAGATTAAAAACCCTAGACTAAGTTTGATTAGGACCAGAGAAGTTTTGGTTTGGACATATTAAAATCTTTGTTCTAAAATTGTTTTGGATATGAAGTTGCTCGAGGGGGTCTCTGTAGAGTGCATTGGTTCTCACTGATTGGGAGGAGAATTCTCTGCCCTATAATTTTGTGGAAAAATCGATTACTGGGATAAATATTTTGAATAATTATTTCTCTTTCTGCATGTGTTTGAATGATTATACAATCTGTAATCTATTGAGAAATTACGGTTTTTTTTGTTTTGTGTCAAGTGTAATATTGTTAGTATAGGTCAGTTCTAGGTTACAACCAATAGTGGTCAGCTAATCAGGTCCCATAGAAACCCCAGATTTAATGTGAAAGTATTCTCACTTTAAAAAGAAACCAATTGGAAACTTTTTTTCAGTTAGACATTGGGGTTAAATATCATAAATAGAGTAACTGGACTACCAACAAAAAAAAAAGGTAGTATTTATATACATACGAATAATTCAATATGAAATAATACTTGAAAATTAATTAGAAACATAAATTATGAACAGTATGTATTTATTGTATGGAGAAATACAAGTATGAATAACCTCATAAGCACATGACCATGCACGGCCTCACTCTGGAAATCATCAACAATGAAAACTAAATATTTTACCCATATGGAATCTGAGCCATCAAAGAGAAATCAAAGAAATTTTTGTAAACAAGAATAATTTACAAAGCCTATATCCTTAGGGTTAATAAACTATTAGTAGATAGAGGTTTACAATGTCATTATTTAGTTTTTCAAAAATCTACAAATATAAATCTTATTATAACATCCATAGGTTACCTTAAATGAAAATGTATGGTAGAAAAATTTTGTAGCATTTTTTAATTTGTAATTTTATTAATTAATTGTCATAATATTTCAATGGCCAGTAAATAAGTCATCATTATTACATAGAGTAATTTTTAGTAAATAAATAATAAGTCTGACAATCATTAATTTTCATTATTGTAGCATATTATCATAAACTTTCTGATGTAGCCTTGCATCATTTCCATACTTATTTTAACTAGGTTAATTAGCCACATACATCATAATACAATCTTTATGTCATCAACGGAATCAAAATCATGAAATTGGCACAATAATAAATCCCATCATTGAACACGAATATACCCTAGAAACCCCGTAGGGTGAAAACCAGTAAACATTTGATTTTATTATTAAAAGTTAGTAAGAGTGTTGGGTGCCACTTTTTGATGTTATTTAGTCACATAACTTTTATTTTGACCCTATTTCGATTACGTGTATCTCATTTATCATCCATATTTTCTTGAAGCTTGAAATTTACCATCTCATGTACATTTTTCATTTAATTTTTATAAATTAAAATTTGGCAAAATTTTGACATTAAAATTAAATTTTTAGCAGAATTTAGAGACGTTGTAACTTCTAGTAATAGCTCCAAGATTAGTACGTGTGTAGGACAGCTACGTGAATTCCATGTGCGATGATCCTCAATGTAAAAATATGGATAAATTCATAAGTAAAGTAATAGCTCCAAGATTAGTACGTGTGAATTCCTAGATATGTGGGATGATCCTCAATGTAAAGATATGGATAAATTCATAAGTGAATTAATAGCTCCAAGATTAGTACAAGACAGCTACGTGAATTCCGAGATATGTGGGATGATCCTCAATGTAAAAATATGGATAAATTCTTATCTTCCTTCAGAAAAGAGCTTTGTAGGTGTGCTCAGTCAACATTGGTCAAACTAGGCCACTTGTTCAAAAAATTCCTTGTTTTTGGAAAGAAATCAAGGTCATTTTGAGTTTTGAGATATTTTGTTCATATTTTAGGGATCCGAAGGATGAGTTAAACCTATTATCACTTTTTTAGGATCTTAGAAAGTAATTTGAGCATTTTTGTTCATTTTGATTACTAAACATCTTATATAAATATGTGGACTTCGAAGTATGAAACATGTCATTTTGTGAAGGATTGCTACTTAATGGAAGTTAATTTATTTGGAGTTCTTTTTAACTTTTATTATGATGTGTGGATGATGTTCATACTCTTATTCAAGTTTCTTTAACTTATTTTCCATCCAAGTGTGCAAGCAAAGTATAGAGGGTCCCCATTTCCAAGCATGTGCACTTAGCTTTTAAATGTTTGGTATAATCTTTCAAGTTTGTTTTATTTTTTATATGTGTTTTATTTTTTATTATGTGAACAATATTATTTTTTTTATTCTTGACAAGTATGTTAAGTAGTTATATCTTGTAAAAGAGTTTAATTTTCTTTCATCTACAACAATTGTTAATTGTCAATTTGTACATTTTTGAGTAATTAATTTTTATGTGGTTTTGAGTTAAAAGAACTTGATAAATTGAAATGTTTTTATGCATTTGAAACATTATGAATCCATGTCTTGTAAGGGAGCTTAAAATTTATTTTCTTACAACCTTTTAGATCTCAATATAGTTTAGAAACATTTCCAAGTAAGAGTGTGTTAAAAATATGAAATTTAAGTTAGTTTTAGAGTTAGTCTCTAAAAAACATATTTTGGTGTGCTTCTAAAGTCATGAATTCTGGATTGATAATGAAATTTATGATATGATTTACACTCCTAAATTGGACCATATTTTTGGCCTTGTTTCCAAGGCAGCACATTTAGAGACTAGAAGCTTAGTTAATTCATTTAGATTTCTCTTTAAAAAAATTTAAAAACAAATTTTAGTTTCTATTTTATTTATGTTTCTTTATGCCTAGACAAATATATGAAAAGGGTAGATACAAAAATAAAACCCCCCCAACTACTCAACCATTGGTGGGAGCAGGACCATCTACATTTGAGCTAACCACTCCAATTGCTAGAAGACTAACCTTGGAAGGGTTAGAGGAAAAACAAA
The DNA here is from genome assembly GCA_034641835.2 of Pinus albicaulis. Taxonomy (NCBI): domain Eukaryota; kingdom Viridiplantae; phylum Streptophyta; class Pinopsida; order Pinales; family Pinaceae; genus Pinus; species Pinus albicaulis. Next base: position 1,100,008,961 of record CM076581.1, read on the forward strand.
GTTCACGACAAAGGTTAACTCTTGTTGAAAGACAAACTTTGTTGGCCTATGAATTAAAGAGAAAGAAAACACAGGAAAAAACATTTTCTAAGAAAAGAAAAAACAAGGAAACCAAATGTTCAACCTATCCTTGAACATCTAGAGAATGTTGAAGGAACACAATCTCAAATTCCTACATTATAAACATTAGAAGAAACATTAGAAAATAATCTTGAAGGAAATAGTTGAAAAGGAAATGGCTAAAGATGGAGGATCCAATATGCCAGAAGGAGGATTTAGAGGATTAAATCCAGAACAATGATAAGAATATGAAAGACAAAGATAAGGGAAGATGAAAGAACAGAAGATGAGCATGGAGAAAAAGAATCCATTTTTTGATTTCCAATCTTGGACGCTAGAGCAATTTTGGGAGAAGATGTAAAAATGAAAAATATTCCACCTTTTTTTTTAGCAAATTTCTATGGTATTTCTTCTTAACATCCTGACTCATTTTTATTTGAATTTGATATTTTATGTGGTTACTATGGTTATACTTATGATACACAGAAGCTTCATATTTTCCTTTCCACTCTTAAAGCATCTGCAATAAAATGGATCATGAAATTAGGTGAACATACTATGCTAGTTCAGATGAAATGAAAAAAATATTCCTTAATAAATTCATGTTTTTGGAATTTGCACATAAAATCATGCAATTGATGATTGTCCAATGTTGAAGAACTTGTAGGAAACCCAACTAGAATAAGGTCAAGGAATTAAATCTCTTTATTATTTATCACCAAGAAGACCTTAGCAACAACCATTATTTGGAGGTATGCCTCAAAATCCTACTCAACAATTTTCTCATCAATTACCTTAAAATTATGAATATCCTGTTCAGAATTTATGGAATACTCCTATGCCTTGGCAGGCCTGGCCTCCTTGGTAAACCCAAAACCAACCTTATCAAGCTTGGCGAGGATATGCTTATGGAAATGAACCTCTTCAAAAAATTTACCAGCATCCATATCAACAACCATACTATCATCCATATCATGAAACATAGCAATAATATCCTCAACAACCTCTTCCATATCAATAATTTCAACCCCAACAACAAAATCTATTTCCTCAACAATAATTACATGCACCACCAGTAACCCAACCTCAATAGCTACAGCTTCCATCTAACCAACCACCACTGATACCAACTCAATTACCAGCACAGCCAATCTAAAATCCAACTAACAAAGTAGAAATACCAATATATAATGTTGAGTAAGTAACCTCATTTCCTACATATTTAATCCTTCATATTCAATATGTTCACTTAAGGTCTGGAAAAGTTTTAAAAAAAACTCTCTTATAATCATATAAAAACAAATAGAAGAGGAGAAGAGTCATGAAAAATCTAACATAGAGCATGTACTAAAACATAATCAATTTCAAAACAATAAAACAATAATGATTCAAACACCTCCTTTTCCAGAAATGTTAGTTGAGCAAAAATATTTAATTTCTCTTCCTGAATTTGATATCTTAGATGAATTGAAAATTTCTTATGTGAAAATTCCTTTATTGCAAGATTTTAAATATATTCCAATATATAAAAAGCAATCAAGGAATTATATATTTAAAGAAAACTGGAAAAATAAATAAACATCCACCAACAATTCATGTGATTGGAAAATTAGCTAGCCTCATTTCAACAAGTAGTACAATTGAAAAATATGTTGATCTAGGAATTCCAATAGTAACAATTATTATCAATTGTTCAATTCCTAAAACTTAAATTAACTTGGGAGCTTCTATTAATGTGGTGAAAATAGAAAAATGAAATATCTAAATTTCCCAATATTTGACCAACCACTACTGTTTTGGAACTAGTTGATAGATCTAAATTAGTGTCAGAAGGTGTGATTCAAGATATCATAGTTTCCTTGGATTCTTGGGAGTATCAAGTGGAATTTATAGTTCTTCAAAAAAAGTCAAATTTAGGAGGACACCCATTAATTCTTGGAAGATCTTGGTTGGACACAATTGATGCCTTCATTGGTTTTAAATCAAGAAGCATGATTATTTCATATGTAAATTAAAGAAAACATATAACACTTTATCCTGCAGCTCAATCACCTTCTTTTTTATCATGGCCTAATGTAACATAACAAAAAAAGGAAGAAGTAATTCAACCTATCTTGAGTATTAATCAAACTTTTGATTTTAGGTAGGAGAATGATGAGGATTTAATATATTATTTCATTTCAGAACCAAATATCTCATAATAATTAAGAAATATGCAATAAAATGCTGCAAATCATATTATAGAACAATATTTTCAGTAAAATTGCATAATCAATTCTTTGAAAACATCATTTAATGTTGTTTTTCCTTTTAATTCAATCATGCATTCTCAAAGAAAATAAATTGAAATCAATCCTGAAAAATCTCTTAACATTGGAAACAATTTGGAACCATCACAAAAAGAACAATTTATTGCATTATTAAAGAAATATTCAAAGGCATTTTCTTGGGATTACACTGATATGAAAGGAATCTATCTTGAAACATGCATTCGCCATATTTACACACATAATAATGTCAAACCTATAAGGCAACTCCAACGAAGAATGAACACAACGTTGAAAGAGATAGTTTAGGAAGAATTGCAAAATATACTACAGGTAGGATTTATCTATCATGTCTCTCACAGTCAATGGGTTTCTCCTTTAGTAGTGGTCCCAAAGAAGAATGGGAAATGGAGAGTTTTTGTATATTATAGGTAATTAAATAAAGAAACCCTTAAATACCATTTTTCATTACCATTCATATATTAGGTCTTATATTCACTAGTTGGGAAAATGGTGTTCTCCTTCCTAGATGGATTTAGTGGCTACAATAAAATCAAAATAGCATTATAAGATCAGGAAAAAACTACTTTTACATTTACTTGGGGCACATATTCTTAAAATGTGTTACCCTTTGGATTGTTTAATGCACCAGCTACTTTTCAAAGAGAATTTATGGCCATTTTTGTTGATTTGATACAACAATGTGTAGAGGTTTACATGGATGACTTCACTGTGTATGGAAATATTTTTGATGATTTCTTGATAATTTTGGAAAAAAAAATTAAAAATATGTATTGAAACAAACTTATCTCTTAGCAATGAGAAATTTTTCATGATGTTAACAGAAGGGATAGTGTTGTATCATCATATTTCCTCTTTCGAAATAAAAGTAGATCCGACAAAAATCCAAATCATTGTAAACTTGTCAGCACCAACAAACCAAAAAGATGTAAGAAATTTTCTTGGGTATGTAGCCTATTATCAAAGAATTATTGAAAAATTTAGTAAAATATTCTTTCCTTTATTCAAATTACTTGAAAAATATGTACCATTTCATTGGGATGTTAATTTTCAAGTTGCATTTGAAAATATCAAAGAAAAACTATCTACAACACCTATTTTAAGAGGACCTAATTGGGATCTTCCATTTCACATCTCTACTAATGCATCAAATCCTGCAATAGGGGCATATCTGGGTCAAAAGGAGAATCATATGACTTATGCTATTTATTTTATTAGCAAAAATCTAACCATTAAACTACATAGTTGCTAAGAAAGAAATGTTGGCACTAGTTCATGTTGTGAATACTTTTTTTTCATTACATCACAGGTTATGAATTATTCGTCCACGCAAATCATTCTACCATCAGGTATTTGATGAATAAACACATTAGTAATGGTATAATAACAAGGTGGTTGTTATTAAAGCAGGAATTCAATATTATCATCCTAGATAGACCTAGAAGGGAAAATCAAGTGGAATATTTTATATCTCTATTACATACACCTGGTGAGATTGTTCCTATTTTAAATCAATTTCCCAATGAAAAATTATTTTCAATATCAAATATAACTTGATGGTACACAAATATAATTAATTATTTATCAACAAGAAAATTACCTCCACATTTTACATCAAAAGAGAAAATAAAATTGATTAGAGAAAGTGTTAGATACACATGGGTTAATGGAGATATTTTCTATATTGGTTATTATCTTGTTATAAGGTGATGTATAAGACAAGATGATATATTAGAACTTTTGAAAGCTTGTCATGATGAACCTTATGGTGGACATTTTACAGATAAGAGAACATCATACAAAATACTCAATTTGGGGTATTATTGGCCATCCATTTTTAAATACTCCAAGAAATATGTCAAAAATTGTGACAGTTGTTAAAGGATGGGCATACGAGTACCATCTGATGAAATTCCACTGACACCACAAGTTCTCATAGAACCATTTGAGAAATGGGCACTTGATTTCATTAGTCCTATCAATCCACCATAAAATGTGAAGAAGTATATAGTTTTATGTACTAAATATGTGACAAAGTGGGTGGAAGAAAAATAATTTCCAAGGGATATAGAACAAACTGTTGTCAAACTTCTCTTTGAAGAAAATTTTGTAAGATTTGGAGTTCCTAGAGAAATTGTTACTGATAAAGGAACATAGTTTACTTCTAAACTAGTCCAAGACGTAGCAAAAAATTACAAGATCAAGCATTGAAAATATACACCCTATCATCCACAAGAAAATGGCCAAGTGGAGTCTACTATTAAAAATTTGGAAGAAAACATGACCAAACCCATTCAGATGCATAGAAAAGATTGGTCAGAAAATCTTCGTGAGGCATTATGGGTATATATAATCATTTGGAAAAATACAACAAGTTTCACTCCTTATCACTTGGTATATGGTAAGAAATTATTAAGCCCTATTGAGTTTCAAATTCATACTTATAAGTTAGAAATTGATTTAGGATGGACCTAGTTGAAGAAAAAAAAATGATAATGTAGTTGAATCAATTAGATGATATGATACAAGCGACACTACAACATATTTTTTCTGATTCAACAAAAGAGATCAACCTGGCGTGATAAATTCATCAAGAAGAAACAATTCAAAGTAGGTGATTGGGCCTTACTATTTGATTAAAAATGAAAATACTTTCGAGCCAAATTCGCAAGTCATTGGCTCGGTCCATCTGAGATTGAAGAAATTTATGAAAATGGTTGAGTCAAAATCAAGACAATTGATGAATAATAAATTTCATTTTTGGTTAATGGACATAGGGTAAAGCTCTATAGCAAGCCTATAAACAAAGAGGACTTTTTGCAACAAATTTCACAACAAAATGAGATGGAAGTACTAGAAAGCACAGTCTTATGTCTACCCAACCTCCCTCTTAAATCAATAAATAAATAAAACAATAAAAAATAATAAAATAGTAAACAAAAAAGGGGTTTAGTTATGAAAACCAGGAAACTAACACAATATAAACCATAATTCTCATTGGAAAACCAGCTAAAATTTACCAATGAAAATTCACAGAGAAAAATTTACTTTTCAACTTGTCATATGAATAAATTCAAGTTTGTTGACACATTTTCATTTTCAAACATGACTTGAGGACATGTCAATTCTTAAGTTGAGGGGAAAAGTAACAAAAAAAAAAAAATTTGAAAATTTCTGAGTTTTTCCTTCTTGAAATCTTTTTACAGCTATGAACCATCTTTTGAATAAAATTTCAGTTTATGAGGGACTTGTAATGATTAGACAAAGGGACCTAAATTTTCAGTCATCAATGTAATATTTTGAAGATGGTAAAGGAGTTTCATAGGGACCTGAAATATTATCATGACAACATCTTTGACAGAGGGACCTGTAGCCTACTCTAGTAGTGAAATATGAACACATTTTGAAGCAATTTATGATGTCTACAACTCCAGTTAAGGACAATCATAAGAGAAGAAATGAAGAAACTTGATAAGGATAGTTAGAATAGTGAGAAATAATGTTTTAATTTTTATTAATAAAGTTATTAAATAATCAACCAAAAAATTATGAAGAGAGTTTCATATTCCAAAACAGTTGAAAGACAATTAGGGACAGAGGCAGTTGTCTGCCAAAACTCATCTCCCAGGACATAAAATATCTCAATTTGGGAAAATGAAGTGAAGAGGGAGGAGAAACCTAAGGAAACCTTGAAGGGGAGACATTGGGGTTCAATGAGTTTCATAAACAAAAACATCGGTCACATAATGAAAATAAAACTGGAATATCATAAATAGAGTAACTGGACTACCAAAAAAAAAGAAGGGTAGTATTTATATACATACAAGTAATTCAATATGAAATAAAACTTCAAAATTAATTATAAACACAAATTATAAATAGTATTTATTTATTGTATGGAGAAATACAAGTATTAATAACCTCATAAGCACATGACCATGTACGGCCTCACTCTGGAAATCATCAACAATGAAAACTAAATATTTTACCTATATCAAATATGAGCCATAAAAGAGAAATCAAAGAAATTTTTGTAAACAAGAATAATTTACAAACCCTATATCCTTAGGTTTGATAAAATATTAGTAGATAGAGGTTTACAATTTCATTATTTAGTTTTTCAAAAAACTGCAAATATATTCTTACTATAACATCCCTAAGTTACCTCAAATGAAAATGCATGGAATTAGAAACATTTTGCAACATTTTTCAACATGTAATTTTATGAATTACTTACCATATTCCTTCAATGACCATTAAATAAGTCATCATCATTACATATATTAATATTTAGTAAATAAATAATAAGTCACACAACCATTAACTTCCATTATTGTAGCATATTATTATAAACTTTTTGATGTAGCCTTGCATCATTTCCATGCTTATTTTAACTAGGTTAATTAACCACATACTTCATAATGTAATCATTCTGTCATGAAAGGAATAAAAATCATGAAATTGGCACAATAATAAATCGCATCATTGAACATGGATATACCCTGGAAACCCTGTAGGGTGAAAACCAACAAACATTAGATTTTATTATTAAACATTAGTGAGGGTGTTGGGTGCCACTTTTTGATGTTATTTTAGTCACACAAATTATATTTTGACCCTATTTCCATTCCCTGTATCTTGTTTATCATCCATATTTTCTTGAAATTTACCATATCATTTACTTTTGTCATTTTATTTTTATAAATTAAAATTTGGCAAAATTTTGACATTAAAATTAAATTTTTAGCAGAAATTATAGGATGTTGTAACTTCTCGTAATAGCTCCAAGCTTCACATGTGTGCCGGAAAGCTAGGTGAATTCTGAGATATGTGGGATGATCATCAATGTAAAAATATGGATAAATTCCTATCTTCCTTTAGAAAATAGCTTCGTAGGTGCTCGGTCAACACTGGTTAAACTAGGCCACTTGTTCAGAAAATTCCTTGTTTTTGGCAAGAAATAAATGAAATTTTGAGTTTTGAAATATTTTCTTAATATTTTAGGGATCTGAAGGATGTATTAAACCTATTATCACTTTTTTAGGATCTTAGAAAGTAACTTGAGCATTTTTAGTCATTTTGATTACTAAACCTCTTGTATAAATATGTGGACTTCGAAGTATGAAACATGTCATTTTGTGAAGGATTGCTACTTAATTGAATTTAATTGATTTGGAGCTCTTTGTAAGTTTTATTATGATGTGTGGATGATGTTGATATTGTTAGTCAAGCTTCTTTAACTTATTTTCCATCCAAGTGTGCAAGCGAAGTATGGAGGGTCCCCATTGCCAAGCATGTGCATTTAGCCTTTAAATGTTTGGTATAATCTTTCAAGTTTGTGCTATTTTTTGTATGTGTTTTAGTTTTTATTATGTGAAAAATATTAATTTTTTTTAGGCTTGACAAGTATTTTTTGTAGTTATATCTTTTAAAAGAGTTTAATTTTATTTCATCTACAACAGTTGTTAATTAGCAATTTGTACATTTTTGAGTAATTCATTTTTATGTGGTTTTGAGTCAAAAGCACTTGATAATTTGAAATTTCGTTTTGAAATTGAAACATTATGAATCCATGTCCTGTAAGGGAGCTTAAAAATTATTTTTTTTAAACCTTTTAGATCTCAATATAGTTTAGAAACATTTCCAAGTAAGAGTGTGTTAAAAATATGCAATTTAAGTTAGTTTCAGAGTTATTCTCTAAACAATAAATTTTTGTGTGCTTCTAAGTTCATGAATTCCGGATTGATAATGAAATTGATGATCTGATTTACACCCCTAAATTGGACCATATTTTTGGCGTTTTTTCTAGGGCGGCACATTTAGAGACTAGAAGCTTAGTTAATTCATTTACATTTTTCTTTAAAAAAATTGAAAACAAATTTTAGTTTCTAGTTTATTTATGTTTCTTTATGCCTAGACAAATATATGAAAAGGGTAGATACAAAAATAAAACACCCACAACTACTCAACCATTGGTGGGAGTAGGACCATCTACATCTAAGCTAACTACACCAATTGCTAGAAGACTAACCTTGGAAGAGTTAGAGTAAAAACAACATTCATGACAAATTTTAACTCTTGTTGAAAGACAAACATTGTTGGCCTATGAAGTAAAGAGGAAGAAAACACAAGAAAAATATTTTGTGTAGGAAAACCAAAAAAAAACAAGGAAACCAAATGTTCAACCTATCCTTGAACATCTAGAGAATGTTGAAGGAACACAATCTCAAATTTATACATTATAAATATTAGAAGAAGCATTATAAAATAATCTTGAGGAAACAGTTGAAAAGGATATGGCAGAAGATGGGGGATCCAATATGCCAGAAGGAGGATTTAGAGGATTAAATGCAGAACAATGATAAGAATGTGAAACACAAAGGCAAGAATGGGAAATAATAAGGAAAGAAGGAGAGTACAAAAGAAGAGAAAATGAAAACAATGTAAGGGAAGATGAAATAATAGAAGATGAGCATGGAGTAAAAGAATCCACTTTTGGATTTCCAATCTTGGATGCAAGAGCAATTTTGGGAGAAGATGTAAAAATAAAAAATATTCCACCTTTTGTTTTACCAAATTTCTATGGTATGTCTTCTGAATATCCTGACTCATTTTAGTTTGAATTTTATATTTTATGTCATTTCTATTGTTATACTGATGATACACATAATCTTCATATTTTCCTTTCCACTCTTAAAGCATATGCATTAAAATGGATCATGGGATTAGGTGAACATACTATGCTAGTTGGGATGAAATGACAAAAATATTCCTTAAGAAATATCAAGCATACTATAGGTCTAGAGATTCAAAGGATGATATTTTTAGAATGTCTCAGCAAGAAGATGAAAGTTTGGCGGAATATTTAGAATTATTTCTCTATAATTTATAAAAATAGAAAAATCAATGTTTGAATCAAGAAATCATTCAAACAATATTTTTAAAAGTCATACAAGATGAGTATATTGATATTCTAAATTTGATGGGTAAAGCAGATATTTTATATTTACCATTTGATGAAATTACAAAGTTATGTGAAAAATACTCAAGAGGTAGAACTAAAACTAGAAAAATATATGTAAATTTTAAAGTTACTAAATCAACAATAGGAAGTATAACAAGAGCTAAACTAGGAAACTTGTTTGAATTTTTCAAAATTGATCTCTTAAGTACATTAGGAACACAAGTTTATATACTAAAAACAAGAAAGAAACAATAAGAAAAAAATCAATTATTATCATTTTTTATGTCCTAAATGTGGAAAAGAAGCATCCATTGAAAGAATTTCCTTTAGACAGTATTCATGTTTGTGGAATTTGCACAGAAAATCATGCAATTGATGATTGTCCAATGTTGAAGGAATTGTATGAAACCCAAATAGAAGAAGGTCAAGGAATTGAATCTCTTTATTATTTATCATCAATAAGGTCTTACCAACAACCATTATTTGCAGTTATGCCTCAAAATCATACTCAACAATTTGCTAATAAATTTCCTTAAAATTATCAATATCCTATTCAGAATTTATGGAATACTCCTATGCCTTGGCAAGCCTGTCCTCCTCAGCAAACCCAAAACCAAACTTCTCAAGGTTTGCAAGGATATGCTTATGGAAATGAACATTCTCAAAAATTTTACCGACATCCATATCTGCAACCATACTCTCATCCATATAAGGAAACCTATCAATCATATCCTCGACAACCTTTTCCATATCAATAATTTCAACCCCAACAACAAAATCCTTTTCCTCAACAATAATTACTTGCACCACTGGTAACCCAACCTCAGTAGCTTCAGCTTCCATCTAATAAACCACCACCGAGACCAACTCAATTACCAGCCTAACCAGTCGAAAATCCAACTAACAAAGTAGAAATACCAATATATAATGTCAAGGAAGGAACCTCATTTCCTACATATTTAATCCTTCCTATTCAATATATTCACTTAAGGTCTGGAAACATTTTAAAAAAAGACTATCTTACCATCATATAAAAACAAATAGAAGAGGAGAACAGTCATAAAAAATCTAGCATAGAGCATGTACTAAAAAATAATCAAATTAAAAATAATAAAACAATAATGATTCAAACACCTTCTTTTCCAGAAATGTTAGTTGAGCAAAAATATTTAATTTCTCTTCATGAATTTGATATCTTAGATGAATTGAAAATTTCTTATGTGAAAAATAATTTATTGAAAGCTATTAAATATATTACAATATATATAAAAGCAATCAAGGAATTATATATAATGAAAACTGGAAAAATAAATAAACATCCACCAACAATTCATGTGATAGCAAAATTAGCTAGCCTCATGTTAACAAGTAGTACAATTGAAAAATATGTTTATCTAGGAATTCCAATGGTAAAAATTATTATCATCAATTATTCAGTTCCTAAAACTTTAATTAACTTGGGAGCTTCTATTAATGTGATGAAAATAGAAAAAATGAAATAACTAAATTTTCCCAATATTTGACCAACCACTACAGTTTTGGAACTAGTTGATAGATCTAAAGTAGTGCCAGAAGGTGTGCTTCAAGATATCATAGTTTCCTTGGATTCTTGGGAGTATCAAGTGGAATTTTTAGTTCTTCAACAAAATTCAAATTTATGAGGACACCCATTAATTCTTGGAAGATCTTGGGTGGACATAGTTGATGCCTTCATTGGTTGTAAATCAAGAAGCATGATTATTTCATATGGAAATGAAAGAAAACATAAAACACTTTATCCTGCACCTCAATCACCTTTTTTTTTATCATGGCCTAATGTAACATAACAACCAAAGGAAGAAGTAATTCAACCTATCTTGAGTATTAATCAAACTTTTTATTTCAGGGAGGTGAATAATGAGGATTTAATAGATTATTTCATTTAAAAACCATATATTTCATAATTATTAAGAACTATGCAATAAAATGCTACAAATCATATTAAAGAACAATATTTTCAGTAATATTTCACAATCAATTCTTTGAAAACATCATTTAATGTTGTTTTTCCTTTTAATTCAATCACGCATTCTCAAAGAAAATAAATTGAAATCGATCCTGACAAATGTATTAACATTGGGAACAATTTGGAACCATCACAAGAAGAACAATTGATTGCATTATTATAGAAATATTCAAAGGCATTTTCTTGTGATTAAACTAATATGAAAGGCAGCCATCTTGAAACATGAATTCACCATGTTTACACACATGATATTTCCAAACCTATAAGGCAACCCCAACAAAGAATGAACCCAATGTTGAAAGATATAGTTAAGGAAGCATTCCAAAAACTATTACGGGTATGATTTATCTACCCTATCTCTGACAATCAATGGGTTTCTCCTTTAGTAGTGGTTCCAAAGAAGAATGGGAAATGGAAAGTTTGTGTATATTATATGGAGCTAATTAAAGAAACTCTTAAATACCATTTTCCATTACCATTCATAGATTAGGTCTTAGATTCACTAGTTGGGAAAAAGTTTTTCTCCTTCCTAGATGGATTTAGTGGCTACAATCAAATCAAAATAGCATTATAAGACCAGTAAAAAATAACCTTTACATTTACTTGGGGCACATATGTTTACAATGTGTTACTCTTTGGATTGTGTAATGCACCAGCTACTTTTCAAAGAGCAATTATGGCCATTTTTTTTTATTTGATACAACAATGTGTAGAGTTTTACATGGATGACTTCACTGTGTATGGAAATATTTTTGATCATTTATTTATAATTTTGTAAAAAAATTCAAAATTATGTATTGAGACAAACTTATCTCTCAGCAATGAAAAATGTTTCATGATGTTAACAGAAGGGATAGTGTTGGATCATCATATTTCCTCTTTCGAAATAAAAATGGATTCAACAAAAATCCAAATCATTGTAAACAGGCCAGCACCAACAAACCAAAAAGATGTAAGAAGTTTTCTTTGGTATGCAGCCTATTATAAAAGATTTATTGAAAATTTTAGTAAAATAGTCTTTCCTTTATTCAAATTACTTGCAAAATATGTACCATTTCATTCGGATGTTAATTTTCAAGTTGCATTTGAAAATCTCAAAGAAAAACTATCTACAACACCTATTTTAAGAGGACCTAATTGGGATTTTCCATTTCACATCTCTACTAATGCATCAGATCTTGCAATAGGGGCATATCTAGGTCAAAAAGAGAATCAGATGACTTTTTCTATTTATTTTATTAGCAAAAATCTAACCATTAAACTACACAGTTACTGAGAAATAAATGTTGGCACTAGTTCATGTTGTGAATACTTTTTTTCATTACATCACAGGTTATGAATTGTTCATCCATACAGATCATTATACCATAATTTATTTGATGAATAAACACATTACTAATGGTATAATAACAAGGTGATTGTTATTAATGTAGGAATTTAAAATTACTGTCCTAGATAGACCTGGAAGGTAAAATCAAGTGGCAGATTTTCTATCTCGATTACATACACCTGGTGAGATTGTTCCTATTTTAGATAGATTTCCTCATGAAAATTTATTTTCAATATTAGATATAACTTGATGGTATGCCTATATACCTAATTATTTATCAGCAATAAAATTACCTCCACATTTTACATCAAAAGAGAAAAGAAAAGTGATTAGAGAAAGTGTTAGATACACATGAATTAATGGAGACATTTTCTATATTGGTTATTATCTTGTTATAAGGCGATGCATAAGAAAAGATGAAATATTATAACTTTTGAAAGTGTGTCATGACGAACCTTATGGTGGACATTTTGCAGATAAGAGAACATCATACAAAATACTCAATTTGGGGTATTATTGGTCATCCATTTTTAAATACTCCAAGTAATATGTAAAAAATTGTGACAGATGTCAAAGGATGTGCATACCAGTACCATCTGATGAAATGACGCTAAAGCCACAAGTTCTCATAGAACCATTTGAGAAATGGTCACTTGATTTCAATGGTCCTATCAATCCAAAATCAAATGGGAAGAAGTATATCTTTTTATGTACTAACTATGTGACAAAGTAGGTGGAAGAAAAATAATTTCCAAGGGATACAGAATAAACAGTTGTCAACTTTATATCTGAAGAAAATTTTGTAAGGTTTGGAGTTCCTATAGAAATTGTTACTGATCAAGGAACACAGTTTAATTCTAAACTGGTCCAAGGCATAGCAAAAAAGTACAAGATCAAGCATTGATAATCTACACCCTATCATCCACAATAAAATGGCCAAGTGGAGTCTACTATTAAAAATTTGGAAGAAAACATAACCAAGACTATCCAAATGCATAGAAAAGATTGGTCAAAAAATCTTCATGAGGCATTATGGGAATATAGAATCATTTGGAAAAATACAACAAGTTTCACTCCTTATCACTTGGTATATGGTAAGAAAGTATTAATCCCTATTGAGTTTCAAATTCATACTTATAATTTAGCAACTGATTTAGGGATGGACCTAGATGAAGCAAATTTGAATTATTTTTCAACGTGTGTCTACCCTTTGAGAATCAAACCTAAAACATTTTGTATGCCTCCCTCATCATAGAATATGCCAAATTTTGTTCTCTCATCACAGAATACACCAAAATTTGTTCTCCATTGTCACATAATACACCAAAATTTGTTTCCCCTCATCACATAATACACCAGAAAAAAAATTATCACAGAATGCATCCAAAATTGAATGAAATTATTGCACCCATAAAAACAAGATTTTATGTTGACAAATAAAATTGGCAAACATAAAATCACTTTTGTTTCGCCAAATCCAAATAGGGTGCCGAGATTTTTGAAAACCATTTTTGGGGTGATTTGGATAATTCTATTTGAGGGAATTTTAACTCATAAGAGAAATGTATTCATATTCTTGCATGAATGATATTTTTTTGAAGCAGGAAGGAGCATAGAATTATTTTTTTTTAGCCACAGTGAACAAATTTTAAATTAATCACTCATACAGAGAAGAATTTATCCTCATATTTGGGTCAACAAGTAATAATTTCTCTACATAAACCCTGATTTATACAAAATTAGGAGTATGGAAACAATAATTGAGATTTTTTTGTGTTTTCCTTTTTAAAAAATAGAGAAAAAAAAAGCATAGTGTGTTAACTATTGGAAAATTTCAGAGACAGAGAAAATCATTATGATGTCTAGGATTGAAATAGTGAAATTCGATTTTGCATCAATTCACAAGTATTGTCTTGAACTTCCTAGAAAAAAAATCATTGGATTTCATTTCTGGAAAAAATTGATGGGTATAATGAGAATATTTGTGTGGAATTTTCTTCTTCTTCCGATGGTGAGATGGCCTCAATGGGTAAACTCACCATAAGACTATCAGAAGATATCATGGAACAAGTGATTGGATTACCATAGGAAAGGGAAAGATATTTTTAAATCAAACAATTCAAAGGCAAATCTTGGACTCCCTTTTCATGCAAATCTAGAGCCTCATCTATTAATTGGAAGAAAGGGATATCAAGGAGTTGGTTAGTTCATCACTGGGATGAGATGGCCTACATTATTTAGAAATTTATCACATGTGAGGGTAGATTTAGTATAATATATTTGTATCACATCAAGATATTACAGCATCTGAAAGGTAACTGTGATATTAATATGCCATATTTTTTACTACAAGTCCTTTCTAAAATGGCTAAAGGAGTTAAAAAACAAGTAAAAATCATGGAAAAAAACATGTATCATCATGGCCTTATCAAAATCACTGTGATACATGAATATCAAAAGCAGAATACTTCATGGGATCAATCTATATCAGATAATGACTTTGAAGTTGTGATCGAAACCTCAAGATAAGAAGAAGAAAACATTTTTGTCATAAGTGATAATCAAGAGGATTTTCCTAAGGTGAAAATCTCAAAATAGTCTATGGAAAAGATAAAAACAAGAAGCATGAGAAAATTAGAGGAAGAGATTCATCAACAAGAAAACATATTTTACACTTATCAAAGGAAATCTAAAAAGCATTAACATGCCCAGAAAGGGTAGTTCGCAGAAAAAGATGATGATGAACAAAAATATCAATATGACTATATTCAGTCTCTAGAGGAACAAGAATAAAGAGATAATAAGGAAGAAGAAATGACATACAATATTCCTACGAATGAGCACGATTCAAAAATTTCAAGGAAAGTGAAAGGGAAGGGACCATCAAAGAAAAATCTAAAAATTAAAAAATTAAAACAAATTATGAAGGAGATGGAATTCCTTGAAATACATATCAAACAGGGAAATTAAAAATTAAAAAAACAAAGTCAAACAATTCAGAGGGAAAATGAAATATTGAAAAAGAGAAACAAGAAATAAAAAATACAAGAAATCTTGGTTTCCAAGCGGGCATACAAATGGTATCAGCAAAAGAAGGCAAAGAATGCAAAGTATCAGAAGTTGAATATTCGTCACACTACTCAAGATAATATGGAGATACTATTATAGGCAGTAGAGGACGTATAGGTGGAAGAGGATCAATGACAAAGCATCACAAATAGATTTTGTGCATAGGGACATGCAATATCTTTCTCTTGGGGGAATGTTGGGTGCCACTTTTTAATGTTATTTTAGTCAAATAACCTATATTTTGACTCTATTTTCCTTCCATGTCTCTCAATTATCATCCATATTTTCTTTAAATTGACCATCTCAAGTACATTTTTCATTTACCTTTTATGAAATAAATTTTGGCAAAAGTTTGACATTAAAATTAAACTTTTAGCAAAAATTACAGGATGTTTTCACTTCCCGTAATTCTCCAAGGTTCGCACGTGTTCAGGATATTTGGGAGAATTATGAGATATGTGGGATGATAATCAATTTCCAAGGATGGATAAATTCCTATCTGCCTTCGTAAAAAATCTTTGTAGGTTCTCGTTCAATGCTAGTCAAACTAGGCGACATGTTCCGAAAATCCCCTATTTTTGGCAAGAAATCGCGTCTTTTTTGAGTTTTGAGGGATATTCTTAATATTTTAGGGATATGAAGGATGAATTTGACCTATTAGCACTTTTTTAGGATCTTAGAAACTGATTTGAGCATTTTTATTCATTTTAGTTATTTAACCTCTTGTATAAATAGGTGGACTTGGAAGTAAGAAACATGTCATTTTGTGAAGGATTGATACTTAATTGAAGTTAATTGATTTGGATCTCTTTGGAACTCTCATTATGTTTTCTATATGATGTTGATATTGTTAGTCAAATTTATTTAACTGATTTTCCATCCAAGTGTGCAAGTGAAGCATGGAGGGCCCCCATTGCCAAGCATGTGCACTTAGCCTTTAAATGTATGGTATAATTTTTCAAGTTTGTTTTATTTTATGTATTTTTTTTAGTTTTTATTATGTAAAAAATATTATTTATTTCTAGGCTTGACAAGTATGTTATCCAGTGATCTCTTTTAAAAGAGTTTAATTTTCTTTCATCTACAATAGTTGAAAATTTTCAATTTGTACATTTTTGAGTAATTCATTTTTGTGTGGTTTTGAGTTAAAAGCACTTGATAATACAAAATGTTGTTATGCATTTGAAAAGTTATGAATCCATATCCTATAAGGGAGCTTAAATTTTATTTTCTTACATCCTTTTAGATCTCAAGATAGTTTAGAAACATTTCCAAGTACAAGTGTGTTAAAAATATGCAATTTTAGTTTCAAAGTTAGTCTCTCAACCATAAATTTTGGTGTGCTTCTAAGTTCATGAATTCTAGATTTATAATGAAGTTTATGATCTTATTTACACCCCTAAATTAGACCAACATAGTGTGTTCACCCCTCACTCAATGGTTATGAGGGAGTCCGTACCTTGACCATTTTCATAAAATATTACAAAGAATATCATCTCAAAAAAAACATAACTCGTTATAAGCTATTACAATCATCATGACAACATTTACCCACAAACCCTTTATCATTTTTTCTTTAGGTTTCAGTTCTTCCCATCATTGGATTATCCTGCAGCTGACATTCCTTCAATATTCATAGACCACTAACTTATTTCCTGCCATAACGATAAACATAATCCATCTTTGCATATGTCGCAGCCTTTTCCTAAAATTTCTATTGTCAACAACCTTTGATATCATGATTATATCAAGTATTAATTAAACCAATTCATAAATATATACTGGTGATGCTTCACCATCTATTCATGTAAATTCATGATATGTAAACAAAATATCGCGACATGCTTCCCTTAGAAACACTACATATGCATTAATTATAAGCATATAACCATCAAATCATATCTATAAATAAATGCCACATTAACTATTATTCCCCTTTCCCAATCACACATTATCACAAGACAAATCACTAAAATTTTCCATAAATACATTTAAAGGAAAATAACACATCAATTATTATCTTTGTGCATGTGATTACATAAAATTTATCAAAATAACTAGCCCTTCCACTATTACTTTTGGTGCATGCAAATACATAAATAAATATAACACAATGGATGTTTTTCCCATGCATGCAAATGCATATACTTTCCAAAAGATTCTTCCCAATAGAAATCTTAACACAATAGAGCATGCAAATATATGTTTCCTTTTCGAGGAAATATAGCACAATAAAACATGAAAAAACGTGTTTTCATTTCCAGAAAAATAACAAAATAAAGAAGAAAAATATATTTCTTTTTTTCCAAACGATTAAACCACCACTACCCATATATATATAAAGGTATTTTAGAAGTATTTTTAACACACTTAGAACATGCAAACACATGACCTTTTTCAAATAATAAGGTGGCTTATTCACCTTTTATGTGCAATGTTCAGAGGCAGATTTCCCATGCATTGATTATTTACATTCAATATATAAACTTATTTATGCATATCTCTCATGCATTAAATATTTGATTTTAATATAAAGTCTTATCTATGCCTTATATAATTTCATAAACAATTCTATTCCTACTTCAAAATTATTAAGTATGTCAATTGAGTTTCAGGGTTAAATTTTACTATGAATGAAAAAACAATTACAACATTGTTGTTGCATTGTCCTATTGCCATTTATTCATTCTTCAATACAGAGCATGTAACTATATAAATAATTTTCCATGGCATGATTTTTCAAATAAATGTACCATACCTCCTACCTTATCATCTTGAAAACATGCCACATTATTTTACAAACCTCTTCATGGCCCCATTCATGGAAGTGTATTACGACAGCTTTGCAGAAGACAATCTACTAATAATTGTCCTTGATCTTCTCACACAAACCCTTACAATATTCGTGTCCTCCTTGCATTTACAGCCACCATAATTTTTAACATTGAAGGATAGAGGTATGGTGGAGAAAACATCATATATAGGATGTGTCAACTATCATTCGGAGGTCTCTATTAATGCTTGTATCACAGTAATAGTGAACAATATTTGAAAGTATATCTTAAATTTTGTATCACAAAAATGGTGGACAATATTTGAAGGTCTGTATTAAACCTTTTATCACAACAATGATGAAAAAATAGTGTTATTCAAGCTCTCTCCAAATAAAAAAAAAAATCCCCACCTATCTCATAGTTGTTTTAATTTGCCCTTTTCCAATACCTAACTTCGAATAGATTCATAGGTAGTTCCAAAAATTTTGAAAACCATAACGAATTATTGGATAAAATTTACCGATTAAAATAAATATTATTATTATTTATAAATATGGAAATTTTTAAAGTACATTATGGTAGGGATATTACATACTCCTCCCTTAAATGGAACATTGTCCTTGGTCTTCATCTCTCACTAGAACTTTAAATTTTACTTATGACATAATAATCTAAACTTCGTAAAATGGAATCCTTCCCCTTCAAAATAAACGATTTCATTTCCAAGGAATACCATTAATACAAAACAATAATGTTTATCAATGGTCATAAGCATTTACAACTACAAAAATAAGCAATTCCTACTTTCCATCACTTAGCCATTATTCAATTTTTTAGAGATAAAAATTATATATATATATATATATATATATATATATACCAACTTACTATTACTTACCAATTACTCTTGAAAATTATGGTTACCTTATGCAATAATTTCAATTGCAGGTGGTTTCACATCCTCCATGGCAAGCACCCTATAATATATGGTCAACAAATTCCACATAGTCACATTAATCACATCATTTTTAATCAAATGAAATACATTTAGCTATAAATAATTCATGCAATATCAAGTGATATTTTAACCATAGTACTTCCAAAAGTACTCAAATACCACCAACCCTCTAATCATCAAAATGATAAATAATTGCACCACATGCACATTGTCTTAGCCCCTGCTAAAGACATCCATATAGTACTTCTACAAGTACTCAGAGAGAACCTAGCTCTATAATAATTGAAATGATAAATAACTATGCAAAGTGCATACTATCTTAGCCTCATGCTAAAGACATTCACAAGATTATTAATACAAAGGAACTTACACTATCTATTAATTCCTTTATGAGCACTAGACTCCTTTCCTATCAAGATGTACATAAAATTCTTATACATTCACACAAAAAATTCATTTTTAACACATCACTTATATGATTAGTTAACTTGTTATACTATGAGAACCACAGTAGGATAAATAATTATCCTTCCAACCTATGGAAATTGGTTTCCACAACCATATTGAGTCATTTTCACATCGAGACAGTTCTCTAATAGAGACCTTACCAGATCTAGTCTAGAATTCCACTAGCCAATCAGCTCAAGAATTCCAGTGACCACATAGGGTCCAATACAAAGTTCCTCTTGGTAGCATCTTTCCTATTCCTCTGAAAGTGTCCCATCTATGAGGAATTTTGGGCCTTCTCCAACAGTCTCTAGAATCAACAAAGGTACCTCATTATTTTTCCCCTCTTCACCATCTTAACCAAATCTTTTCCCTTACTAATATCATCTATCTCTAAGGAGAGGAAATCAAAGAAAGCAACCACCATCAACCCTCCTGACAAGAAACCACCATCAACCCAAGGCCTTCTAGCATTTCAAAACTATCCATAACTGTATGGCAGGTGAAATTCTCTTTAGCACCTTTTTCCCATTATAATTTTCATAATTGATCATATGCACATGATCATCAAAGAAAAAAGATAATATATGTACATCAGGTATTCATACTTGACCCTCATCATGGGTCCCACAATATGTAAAAGTAAATCGACAGAAAAAACATAAATGGCATCACCTTTCATAGAGATAATATTTAATTCAAAACTACCATCATGCAATTTAGAAAAACATTACCATATTTTTTATATCATAACATTATACTTTATAATTTTCAGTTTAAAATCACATTGTAACATTTTAACTTTCAAAGGTCCTTATGTTGTTGTTATACAGTATTTTTTTGTACTCCCTATCTCATTCCCTGAGTTGTCAAACTTTGCCCCAAACATCGCAAAGTGACAAAAGTTGTTAATGTGTTCACCATGAAAACATGATTAGAGCATCCGTGAAGAAAAAAAGAAGAAATTCCTTGAAGAAATTTTGAAAAGGATTTCCAAAAACCCTATTTTTAGGACTAGTGCGGTCCTCATGACTTATGCCTCGCACTTTTCATCTTCACCATTATATGTGTCTAGCGTTAGCAGTGCAGAAATTTAAATGAAAAAATGCATTGCTCCTCTTCAGGGAGTCTCTCCAAAAATGGATGAGAAGCTTCTATTACTAGAAGCCTTGAGAATAGAGAGTTGGTTATAGGTGAATAAGGATTGGGTCAAGATCTCCAATTTCAAGCCTTTGATCCTACTATGAGGGATCTTCCCCTTAATATGTAGACCTTATTCCCCGTTTTGTGGATCCCTAACTCCCTCTCCTTCCTTATAAATGAATTCCCTACTTTCCTCAAATGGTTGATCATTGTGGTTGACCATTGTTGTTTTTATTTGCTGGTTGATAAATTTTGGTTGCCATCCTTGTGCTTAGTTGTGCCTAAATGCTGCCTTTTTTTGAAGGAGAAAGGACAACTTGAAGGCCTTCGCTAGGACTTGGAAACGCATCCAAAGGAGGCTTCCAATATCAGAGCTTTAGTGTTTGTATGCTTCCCTTACTTTCTATTAATAATACATTATGTGTTTGCTTCCCATAAATGTATAAACCATTACTTATTTAGTGTGATACTCTCTAATATGTCATATTTTTTATGTTATAATGAATTATGCTATGTATGGTTTTTTCATCTATTTTTGATCTTCCTTACAAGTATTCATCCACAACAACATAAATAGGATTGGATTTGGAAGCGAGAAGATAGAGAAATGAAACCAACGAGTGTTAACATCATAGTGATGTAGGCCATCTATCTTACTTTGTAATTTCTGACATAAGCTATGGAATTTTACACATATTTGTCTAGTTCGTTGCTAGATCCTCTCATTAGTACTAGAGAGATCACTTTTTTCTACAGAAGGGATTGTATATACAACAAAATGGTGACTCCACTGGGGATCCTATAGCCCTTTCAACCCTCCTTTTTCATTTGGTATTTTGCTGAGTTTGGTCAACCTTTCAATGATCCTCCATTTTGATTGCTTTTGATTCTGTACTCTGAGTAGTTTTTCTTTTAGGGTATCAGGTCTAGATTTTGCTCAAACTTTTCTTTTCTTTTCAAAGAATTTCTCTCTCAACGTGTTATTTACCAGAAATGGCCGCACTAACAACCTTTCTTTTTCCAAAAATAGTCGTGCTTGAACCTATGGTTATAATTTTATGCCTGTGCTGGTATTTGAATCTAAGAATTTTTAAGGTTTCTTCTTAAAGGCATAATGTGTCCTCATCTCTGAATTAGTCCTCCTACTCTATGTGCATCAAATTTTGTTTGTTTGGTGTTAGTTTGTTTGTGGTGTGAAAAATTCCATCCCATACTTGAAGTAGTGAAAATGAAATTTTGGTTGAGTCTTTGATTCCTTGAGTCACTTCAAAAAAAAATCCGTTGCTTATATGTTTGGAAGGAATGTTGATTTTCTATTGATTGAGAATATTAGTTATTTTGAAACCATAAAATAAATTGATTTTTCATTCATTTAATTTTCATCTCAAAGTTTACTTTTCGTAAAGTGCATTAGATCAAATTGCATTGAAAATTCATTTTGAGATTTATCATTGAACATATATTAAATTATTTAGTGAACTAAAATTGAAAAGTGCATTGAGTGCATTTTAATTCAATGAAAAGAAAAAGGAAATTGTGCATAGACCACATCTGCATATTTTTTCTGGGAATCTTGCATAGATTACATTCCATGCTTTGGAATCTTTTAATTCTTTCAACTGAATTGGAATAGTGAAAGTGAAATATATATTTAGGAAGTTCTTGTTTGCTGCATCATTGTTTGATTGTAGAAATGTTTGAATTTCTTCCCTATACTAGTTAGCCTTCATCGAAATGGAAAGAGAATTTTCCTCATATTAGTTGCATTATAGTTATGTTCAGGTGACATCAATTTTAAGCCTTGAAATTGAAACATAAATGAGTATCAACTTAAAATTTACCTCAATTAACCTAAGGAGAATTTGGAATATTAACGGAACATTTAGAGGTCTAGGCTAGAGATTTGTTTGCCAGCGTTGTATTCTGGGGGTGATATCCCATTCCATGTATGGAAGTGTATAGGACCATTCTCTAGTACTTTTGGGTATATCGGAGGTGCTCCATGCATGGTAAGTATATGGGAATGCTCTCATCGAACGGTTACGCATTAGACATCACTACTATGGATTGTAATCCCATGTACCATCGCTTATATTTTGGGAGTACCCACTAAGTTGTTATCCATCCATAGGTAATCAATTCGGTTGCCTTGTAAATCGTGATACACCAAACATGACATTCAGGGAGATTGGTTTTTGTACGTGAAGTCCTTGGTTCACTAAGGTGTATATCGTAGTTCACGGTTGCTTGGTAATAATTTATGCCTAGCTCTCCCCTTTTTTATTTATTTTTTGCTAATTTATAATATTAATTGGCCATGGAATAACATCCTCCTCGTGGAACAACTCCTTAGTAGATCTTAGGTTGATATTAATGGCAACAGTTTCCGATTTTACCAATCAAGGAAACCCCTCAGATTGTAAGCATGTTCCTTTTCCTTCTTTTGGAAATGTTGGTGCTCCTTACATAGAACCATTGTCCCTTTCATGATGAACCATTGATTTTCCAATTTGGCTATTTTCAACCCTGATCGTTTCGAATCTCCAAACTGCTTCTCAACCAAGTTCACCTCTGCCTGAACAGATTTAACCTCATTTTGACCCTTTTCCTTCTTCACTCATTGTTTCTCCCCTCATTCTTCCTCTGCACCTAGTGAAATTCTTAATTATGGTATCCAGGAGGCTAAGAAGAAGAAGAAGAAGAAAAATAAGAAAGATGCCAACCCGACAACCATTTCTACCAATGAAACTACTATGGATAAAAATTTTGATCGGCCCCACAAATTAAAATTACCTTGCAGGTTATGTAAGGGTGACCACCTTCTTCAATATTATCATGGTATTCCAAAGGCTTTATAAGTGTGTTCCGTTAGCTCACATCAGCCTTTATCATCGGCCTTTGGATATCACGCTAATGATAAACCCTCATCTAATGTTAGTAAAATTCATGAGAAAAAGGGGAAAATTTAAATTACCTGTAGGTTATGTGAATGGAACCATCCCATTCACCTTTTTCCTTATATGGAAAAATCCTCTAAAGTCTTGGATAACCTTACAGCTTCTCAGTCACGACTTCTTGTTGGTTACCAGAAGCTTTCCCCTGATATTCCACTAGTTGATTTAGTGATTAATCAGAAGTCATCTCTGGCCAATCCCACTCTCTCTAAAACTAAATCCCATGATTTTGTTCCCGAACAACCATTGGTTGAGAAAATGGTTGACTTGATTTCACCTTAAGTTGATCATGCCTTTCCTATAGAGAGTGAATCGCATACCACTTAGGTTCTTTTTGTTTCTTCAGATTCTCATGAATTGGACAGAAATCCTCCCATTCCTATGATACAGGAGAGTGATCCTCCCATTATCATAACACAAGGGGGAATTTATCCCATTCCCATGACACCCCCTCCAAGTAGTATGATCGCTTCCTTTGATTGGATTCGACTGGTTGGATATCATCTTCCTTCCTACGTGCCTTTTCAGATCACAATACAGGTCTCTAATGTGGTCGTACCTAGAATGTTTGTATATGAATGCACATATGTCATTATTATTTTCTCTTCTACTTGGAAAGCTTTAGGTTCTCCTTAGCTTGTGCCCATTACCCAGAATTTTTTTTCATTTAACAAAGGAACTAGTCAACAGTTAGGGATCCTTCCTAAGTTTCCTATTAATTTGGGAGGAAATATCGTATAAATCGATGTGATGGTTGTCCAAGTCCCTTTAGATTTCAATTTACTCCTTGGCTATGACTATGTATATTTCATGGGAGCTCTTATCTCTTCTCTCTTTCGTGTGATGTGTTTCCCACATGAAGGAAGAATTATGACCATTGATCAACTTTCATTCATTGGTCCTAATTTGAATCTTGATCAACCAGCATCCCTAAACGGTCCTTACATGCAAGTCATATATTCCTCACCATAGGTAAAGTACGTGGCAACATGTTCCATGCCCGCATCTAGTGATGATCTAGTCAGTGATGTAGTGCATCATGTATTGGGGGCATTGTGCCCTAATTTCTAGAGTGTTTTTCTCCAATTTGATGAGAACCTCTTGGAATTCATGACCTCTTATGGGCCATGAAACAAGGTTTTTGGAGAAAAATTGTTTTTCTTGTGTTAAGCGCATTAAAAAATGGAACAAGGTGTTAGAGTAGAGTTACTTTTATTTTGTCAATCTCCTTCAAAAATGAAACAAGGTTTCGAGAGTAGAGTTCCTTTTCTTGTGTCAAGGTCATTAAAAAATGAAACAAGGTCTCTAGAGTAGAGTTCCTTTTCTTGTGTCAATCTCCTTAACAAATGAAATAAGGTCTTCAAAGTAGAGTTCCTTTTCTTATTTCAGGCTCCTTAACAAATGAAACAAGGTCTTCGGAGCATAGTTCTTGGTCTTGTGTCAAGCTCCTTAAAAAATGAAACAAGGTTTCCGGAGTAGAGTTCCTTTTATTGTGTCAATCTCCTTAAAAAAATGAAACAAGGTCTCTTAATCATATTTCTTTTACTATGTCAAGCTCATAAAAAAGAAACAAATCCCCTTTCAATTTGAGTCTTTGATTATATCTCATAAATTCCCAGTTGATTATTTCACTTGATCTCGTAAATGAACCTTCCTTCCATCCACCTGTTAGTAACTAGTATTCTACTTAGGTGAATGAAATGAAGCTTTAGGGGGCATGTACCTTGGATTAATTCAATATGCTGGGGGAATGCAAACTTATTCCAAGCATAGTTTGTCTCTATTTCAAGCTTGTGTAAAAATGAAACCACTCTCAAGCATAGCTTCCCCTGTTTCAAGCTTCTGTAAAAATGAAACCATTCCTATACACCTAGCATGATTTCCCTTTTATCTGCCTCTTCTGTTGGATGAGCCTTGGTTTTCTCATTCCATCTTCACCATCTGCTTTTTCGATCATATTCTCTCACATGGTTGTTTTACCCTTTCCTCAGGAACCGCTACGATGAGTTGTCCTATTAGACAGCCTCTTGACCTTTGCATGCTTTTAGCAGTTCCATCATCACTGGAACTAGTTGCTACCCCTTATACCACTCGTTCCTCTAGGTGGAGTCATTTTTCAACTCTTTTCTGACTCTCGAAAAATGAAAATATTCCTTATCACTTTTCCTTTTGAGCTCGTAAAAGTAAATGAATCGATGTCTACTCAGTATAAGTTTAACCATTTTCTAGACTGAGATAAAATAATTACTAGAAAGTAATACCTTATTCAAACATGACTAGAGGTTCTCTCGAATATCTTTTTCTACCTTTTCAAATTCAAGAGACTATTTATGAAAAGGGACCTTTGGAGTTTTATTTTGCGCCTCTTTTTCAAACTCCCTAAACATGAAAAAGATGTCGAGTTACACCTTCCTCAGACTCGTAAAACTTAAATGTCGCAAGATTGGTCACCATGATAATATTAAGCTACTTCTTCCTAAGGCTTGTTAAACTTACTAGGATGGATTCATCCAAAGGGTGAGGTTATATGATAGGGAGATAGTATCCTCTTCAAGCTTGTGTATAAATGAATAGGTACTTAGTATAAATAGTGGGGGGGAATGGAAGGAAACACATATCCTATATTTCGTCTGAAAGGCAACATGTCACCCTTGAACATGACACTTATATGCATCTCGTGTTGGTTTTGTGACATCCTCACTTCATCACTTGTCTTCTTGGGTTTGGGAAATCCATTTTCCTCTCATTTGATTATATATTTTCAACATGACCTCTAATCCTATTTTGACTCAAATACTCCAAAACTCTGGAATCAAATCGCCGATATGTTCAAGAGAAGTCTCGTCTAAAAATTCAAACCTCGTTTGACTTTCTCTGCTTCAATCTTGAATCACCCTTACCAAATTTCCAAAAATACTATGTTTCGTGTCGATGATGTGGGAAAAATTATGGCCCTCCTTTGATAGATCACTTCATGTCGACTCCAGCTCATTATCCAGGAAGATGATCTAGAAAATCCCTTTTAGTACATTGGAGCTGGCATGCCTCAATGGAAATTTCTTCACGTTAGACTAGAGGTTCACATCCTTGGCCTTCCATCAGATGATTTTGCAAGTGTTCAAATTCATATCCATTATTCACACTTGAATATTGTGTTGTTGTACCTTGAGGGCCATCATCATCATTGGTTATTCCTCTCGTGCCTATTAATATTTTACATCCATTAGGGGAAGTTTTAGGTATAAAATGGGCCTCCTAATAAAAATGTACAACCAAAATAAATTTTATAAGAACTAATAGGATTCAATATGATGATGTAAAGCATGGGGGATGATTCACCATTTTTGGACTAAAAAAGTAAAATTATTAAAAAATATAAAACAATAAACTATTTTTTCAACTCGTATTTTCAACTTATATGGTTAATATTTTATTCAAATTTCAAGTAAGAGTACTCGTTGGATACAAAATTTAATTCCTTATCCAAGGAGTACCATACTTTCAATGGACCCTGCTACACGAAAAATGAGAAATTCATGAAATAACGTGATTGCAATCATGTTTTTCATGTATTTCTTATTTTTTGTGTAGTAGGGTCCATCAAAAGTATGCAACATGGGTACTCCTTGAATGAGGAATCAAATTCTACATCCAACGATTGTTTCTACTTGAAATTTGAGTAAACCCATAAGGAGCTAAGTTGAAAATACGAGTTGAAAAATTTGTTTATACTTTTTTCCCTCTAAAATTTGATGATGTAATCTAATATTATTTTATTATTTCCATTATTATTTTATAATTTCCTTGGGAGGCCCATTTTAGACATCAAAATTCTCCTAATGATCGACTGCTAATCGGGTGGCTTCTACCATGTTCGACTTTAATACATTTATTCACATGGATAGATTCGTACTTTGGATGGGTCTAGACAGAGATGAAGACCATGGGTTTCATCTGATAAATCCAGGTTGCATGGAGTTATTTAGTATTCATGATTGTACACATGATCCCTTCTATATGGATGGTTTCATCTGTATCGTGGATCAATACACATCATAATTTCTATTCGAATGGTTGTGTCCATGGCATGGGTTCTTGTGTTGTTAGATACCTTTTCAGAGATGTATTATTGGGCATACTTACATCATATATTTCATATGTATTGTACTATTTTTTATTTGGAATTATCCTGACAGAGGTTTCCTAAGTCCTTTCCTTGATTTGTAAATCATTTCAACCATCGCTTCTCAGTATGCCTTCATGCTTTAGGGGGCATCTATTATACAGTATTTTTTGCACTCCCTATCTCATGCCCCGAGCTGACGAAATTTACCCCAAATGTCACAAAGTGACAAAATTTGTTAATTTTTTCACCATGAAAACATGATCAGAGCATCCTTGAAGAACAAAAGAATAAATTCCTTGAAGCAATTCTAGAAAGGTTTGCCAAAAATCCTATTTGTAGGCCTAGTGCAGTCCTCATGACTTAATCCACATGCTTGTCACCTTCACCATTATATTTTTCTGTCGCTTCCAACACAGAAATTTAAGTGAAAAAGTGTGCTTCTCCTCTTCAGATGGTTTCTCAAAAAATGGATGAGAATATTCTCTTACTAGAAGCCTCAAGAATAGAGATTTGGTTACACGTGAATAAGGATTGGGTCGAGGTCTCACATTTCAAGCCTTTTATCCTATTATTAGGGATCTTCCCTTTAATATGTGGACCTGCTTCCCCCTTTTGTGGATCCCTAACTCCATCTCCTTCCCTATCAATGAATTCCATAATTTCCTCTAATCATTAATCATTGTGGTTAATCATTGCATTTATAATTATTGTTGATATTGTTGGTTGATCAATTTCGGTTTCCATCTTATGCTCAATTCTACCTAATTTCTACCATATTGTGAAGGAGAAAGGAGTGTTCGAGGATCTGGATTAGGACTTGGAAATTCATCCAAAGGAGGTTTCCAACATCAGAGCTTAAGTGGTTGTATGCTTCCCTTAATTTCTATTAACAATACATTATGTGTTTACTTCCCATAAATTTGTAAACCATTACTCATTTAGTGTGATACTCTTTGATGTGTCATATATTTTATGTTAGAATGGAATTATACTATGTATGTGTTTGTCATATCTCTTTGATCTTCCTTGTAGGTAATCATTTGCAACGACATAAAGTGGATTGCACTTGGAAGTGAGAAGATCGGGAAATGACACCAATAGGCATTAGCATCAGAGTGACATAGGCCATATATCTTACTTTGTACTTTCTAATATAAGTTAGGGAAGTTTAAAAATATTTTTCTGGTTTGTTGCTAGATCCTCTCATTAGGACTAGAGAGTTGTCAAACTTTTCCCAAATGTCACAAAGTGATAAAAGTTGTTAATGTGTTCACCATGAAAACATGATCAGAGCATCCCTAAAGAACAAAAGAAGAAATTGTAGGTTTTAACCCTCTACAGAAATTATCTGTAAATGAACTATTAAAACAGAAAATAAACAATAGTGAGAGCATAAAACATAAAAAATATATACATGAAAATTTTCCCCTGGATCCTAAAACCGAGAATACCAACTTGATTTTTCATTATATTCATTTCAATGTTACGACACATATATATACATATCAAAGCATTCATAAAACCTAATCCATTAACCCTAGATTAGAACATAATCGTAGTTCCCTTGACCATATCTACAAAATACCACGGGAAACCATCATGCCCAAAAACATGTTCAAACACATGCACAAAACCATGGGCAAGTCCTCCCACCTAATATAGGGTCCAAAAAAAAAAAATCCAAGACATTGCCCTGAGCCCTGTGTAGGGGGGCTACCGCCCCATTGCAAACCCCCAGCAAGGGGGATGCACCCCCCTACTATGCCCGGCGCAAGCATAGGGGTTTTGGTTGCCCCCCTCTTACAAGCGTAGGGTAGCTAGTCATTGAAATAATATAACACACACCCAAAATTCTCCCACTTGTTGTTTTCTTTCCACATTGGGCCACACGCAAGCTTATTCTTTGGTCCAGCCCTGCAAAGCCCATTGTTTCTCTACACCAAGAAAACTTCCTAGTGCTCATAGAATTCGTCAATGCATATGAAACATTCTTCAAAGTGTCCACCTTTACCAACATAACCTTTTTATCATCAACCATATATCTCAAAAAGTGATTTTGAACATCAATGTGCTTTGACTTTGAATTATAAGAAGGGTTCCTAGCCAATAAAATTTCACTTTGGCTATTAGTGTCCATCCTTATAGCTAACTGCACCAGCCCCATACTTGAAAACAATATTTGCAACCAAGAGGCTTCCTTACTTGCATGAGTGGTTGTCATGTATTCAGACTCTATAGTTGAAAGAGCCACTACAGGTTTTGTTTTTATCGTCCAACTGACTGCTCCTCCAAATAGTTTAAGCACATATCCACTTGTAGATTTTCTTTGATCTAGATCACCAGCCTAGTATGCATCAAAAAATCCATGGATATCCAAAAATATGTCCAATCCCTCTCTTCCCTAGTAGCACAAACCATAATCCCTAGTGCCACACAAATACCTGAAAACCTGCTTCATTGTTGTCCAATGCCCCTACCCTATTTTTTACATAAACCTGCTCAATACTCCCACTACATGTGCAATGTCTAGTCTAGTACAAACCATTGCATACATCAGGATACCCATTGTACTTGCATATTGAAAACGAGATATGTCCTCTTATTCTTCTTGTGTCTTGGGACATTATCCAGCAAATAAATTTACACCTACAAGAATAGGAACCTTCACCGGTTTACTATCCTGCATATTTAACTTCTACAATATTGTCTCAACATACTTCCTCTAATTTAATCAGATCTTCCTCTTCACCCAATCTCATTTAATTCCCATGCCCAAAATATAGTTTACAACACAAATATTCTTCATGTCAAATTTGCAGAACAATTGGTCTTCAAATGCTAGATAATTTCTTTGGTATTTCCAACTAGAAACATATCATCCACATAAAAGACCAAATAAAGAACAAAGTCACCAATTAATTTAAAATACACATAGTGATCATATTTTCTTCAAGTAAATCCAAGTCCCCATATATATGTATGAAATTTCTAATACCACATCCCTGGTGACTATTTTAACCAATATTTAGAATTTTTTAACCATAATACATTTCTTTCTTACCCTTCATTGCAAAGCCTTCGGGTTTCTCCATGTATATTTCCTCTTCCACATCCCCGTGAAG
The DNA here is from genome assembly GCA_034641835.2 of Pinus albicaulis. Taxonomy (NCBI): domain Eukaryota; kingdom Viridiplantae; phylum Streptophyta; class Pinopsida; order Pinales; family Pinaceae; genus Pinus; species Pinus albicaulis. The sequence goes on from CM076581.1 coordinate 1,100,040,201, forward strand.
AAATTTTTTATCCACATCCATCTGTTCTACCTCAAAATAAAATGCAGCATCAACATATAAAAGTAATCTAATAGAAGTTACCTTGGAAATAGGAGAGAAAATATCACCAAATTCAATTCCCAACACATGGAAATAACATTTTTCTACCAACCGAGCTTTGTATTTCTCCACCTTTCCTTTTGCATTCATCTTCTTATTAAACACCCATTTTCTTCCAATGGGTTTCCTTCCAGCTGACAACTCCACCAGATCCCATGCCTCATTTTTGTGCAAGGATGTCATTTCATCAACCATGACCTCCTTCCATATTTTTCCATCCTCTGAATCCATTGCCTCCCTAACAATTATGGGATCATCATCGGTGATAGATAAAGAAAAATTTGAATAGAAAGAAAATGGACTATACCTTTTTGGTTGCCTTCTTTCTCGAATTGATCTTCTCACTGCTGGAGTTTGTGGCTCTTTCTCTTTTGAATATTGTTATGATGTAGAGTCTGATTCTTCCTCCTTTAGCTCAAAATCTATCTTCTCAGGTTCCTTTGGTGGGACTTCATGTTTAACAACATATTTCACCTCTCTAAACACTACATCTTGGTTATACACAACCTTCCTTGTTTTTGGGTTCCAAATATTATAACCTTTTAAACTGTCCTTATCATCCAATAAATATGCACCTTTCATATTTACTATCCAACTTGGTTATTTTCTCCTTTGGAACATGTACATATGCATCACAACAAAATACCCTCAGCTATGAAAGAGAGGGTTTCTTACCTGTCCATACCTCATGTGGAGTCTTATCCTCCAATTTTGATGAAGGTGACTTGTTAACTAGGTAGCATATTGCAATCTCCACTACCTCTGCCCATAATTCTTGTCCTAACCTGGTACCACTTAGCATGATTCTTTCCTTTTCCATCAATGTCTTCTTCATTCTTTTTGTAACTCTATTTTCTGAGGTGTATATGGAGTAGTCTTCTACCATGCTATACCACACTTCTTACAGAACTCTTCAAATTCCTTCTTACAGAATTCTCCTCCATTATCTGTCCTAAGCACCTTTATCTTCTTCTCTGTATTGTTTTCCACTAGAGCCCTAAATTATTTAAATATGTCAAAGACTTCAGATTTCTTCCTCGGTAAATATATCCATGTATTCCTTTAGAATTAATATATAAATGACATATAGTACACAAACTTACCTAGTGATGTAATGGACACAGGTCCAAACACATCACTGTGCACAAGCTCTAATACCTTGTTCTCCCTCGTAGCACTAGAAGGGAAACTCACTCAATTATGCTTCCCATATATACAACGTTCACAGAAATTGAAATCCAGAGAGAAATTAGACATACCTTCTACCATACCATTACCATTTAGTATTAGAAGCTCCTTCTCTCCAATATTTCCAAGCCTTTGATGCCACATCATGGTATTTTCTCCAGATACCACTAGGATTTCTTCTCCACTTGAAGGAACCACAGAATTGTTGTATTCATCAATAACAGTGCTACCCAGAAGCTTGTACAGAGTTCCAATCCAAACTTCCCTCATCAATACCAGTGCTCCCTTAACCATCTTGTAGGTATCTTTCTCAAACACTGTTTTTACACCTGCATCATCCATATTTCTTATAGAAATCATATTTCTGGCCAATGCGGAAATATGCAGAACATTAGGAAGTGTTATAATCCTTCCACTTTGCAACTTCAGCTTGAAGTTTTGGTGTCTGGAAATTCTAGCCTTCCTCTCATCCCCTAAGAAAACATCACCACCATAATACTTCTCATACTCGCGGAACCACTCCATATGGGGAGATAAGTGAAAGGATGCATTTGATTCAATCAACCATGCCTCATGATCTACATGTGTATTTGAAGAAGAAACCAAGTAAAAATTCTCGCCTTCATCTGAGGTGATTTTCGCCTCTGTAGAAGTAGCATCATCATATCCCTCTCCTTTATTAGGAGCTTTAGATCTACATTCATTTTTGAAGTGCCTTTCATTTTTGAGTAAAAATCTAGGGATAGCCATTTTTTGTAAAGGAGGTTGAAAAAGATTTGTTGCAGGGCCTGGCTGAGAGGTTGGGTGAACAACACTAGGAAATATTTGGTGTGAAATAGTTGTGGGGGTTTGAGATGGAATACTAATGAAAATATCTTTGACTTCTTCAACTTTTGGAAAGGTATAAAATGTAAAAGGATCATAACTAATAGAGATATCTTAAAACTTAATTTCTGAAAAGTAAGAGCTAGGTGGAGGAAAATGTTCCTCTAAAAACTCTAAAAATCTGGATGAGGTTTTGGGATATTTTATTTCAAATTTCTGAGAGGTAGAAGTCGATGCCTCTGAGGAAAAGGACCTGGAATTTATAGGGTTTTTTCTCTCCAAATTCTCTGGAATACCTTTTTGGGTCAAGGACAGCAAGATTTTTCTACTAAGAGGTATATGAACGAGTATGAGGCCTCCTAAAATAAACAGTTACAGTCTAACGACTCTGCTAGGTGAGAAATATCAACCCAAACTTCCTTTGCTCGCCATATAAAAGGAATCTTCAGAAATATTTCCCAGAGAAATATATTCTAATTCAATATGTGGAAACAACGCCAGAAGATGTTTGTGTTCCTAGAGACAACCCTTGGGTTGAGGAGAAGGGTCAGTTCCTAGGACATATTAGTGTCTCTTGAAGATAGATCAATGTTGCTTAAGAGTTAAATATAAAATGATTTAAATCTAGCTCACTTTTCATACTCATAGGACAATCACATTTCATACATTGATAGTATTTAATTTCAAAGAATCAATGCTCAAACATGGTGGCCTACACACGGATAGTGAAGTTTATTTAGTTTTTGTAGTATAGATGAAGGAAGAGATGAAAGAAAGAAATTTTGTGCAGAGGTCCAGAGATAGAATCTTGTGGTCTAACATCTGAGCAAAAGATTTTTTTCAATGTGAAAACAGACTGGAAAAATTGATATGGCTGGAGTTCGGGTTTTGAGACGAGTTGATGCTACCACCGCCATTGCTGAGGAACCCTCACTAGTGCTTGCTTTACCCAGGCCTGTTATTGTGGCCATGTAAGAAATAGTTGTGCAACTAGTCGATGCCCCCAGCCAAGGGATGCCACTACCCGAGTTGAAAGTCGTTTCCAAAATCTCTGCAGCTGCCGCCAGCACAAAGGAAGCTCTCCATGAAAACTCCACTGCGGCTACTGAGCTCTCCGGATCTGCCTATTGGGGGCACAGAGGATTCCTCATGGGCTGAAAAAAAATCCATTTCCATGGCAGCCTGTCTCATTCTATAACTTCCCTCAAACCCCAGCAGCAAGTCCTGGAAAAGTTGGAATACCATAGAACCAGTTTTCTCTCTTCTCACATATGCAGAGGCAAGCAGGGGTCTACATATCTCTCTGCTCATTTTCAGATCCATATCTTGCTCCTCTCTGGAAAAACTATGCTGCATTGGGTGAGCTCTTCGGATCTGGTGCAGGACCTCACGCAAGACCTTGAACACAGGCTGGGTATTCCTTATGCACTACAGAGACTTCTTTATGAAGGTAAACAACTTGAGGAACCTTTCCCCTCTCCTTTTACAGTATTAAAATAAATTCATCTATTGTATTAACCCTTCGACTTAGAGGGGACGCAGCTAGACATTCATCGAAAGCTCCTATTTTTTCCTACAAATATGTTTTCCATGCTCAGATACCCAAGAAATAAACTCCACCAGCTATAGCTCACAAGCCTTTTCTGGTGGATGAACCGAAGGAAATCCCCTCCATAGAAATATTGCACCCAACGCTGGATGATCAATTCCAAAAGTATGCATAATTTTCCATCATTTGCAGATTTAATGGACTATGGTTGCGCACTGCAGATCTCTACTAATGGATCCACTCCCACTGGACCAAAAACTGCAAGGTTTTATTTTCCTCAAAGGGCTTCTTCATTGTGGTGTTTTCTTTCAGCGAAGACTACCAAAAAGCCTTAACAGAAGACCCATGCTTTTGGGGAACAGCAGGGTTATTCCTCACCCCTTGGTTCCCAGATTTCAATCCATCTACAGCAGTCATCACCAAGCTTCCATTTGGGTCATACTTCCTAACCTTTGAGCACATCTATGGAACTTCGCAGTCTTTCAAGGGATTGGAAATACTCTAGGCCATTTTCAAGCTACAGACCCCACGCGGGGAGAAAAGGGAATATACACCTTCGGCAGAATCTGTGCAGAAATTGACATGAGAAAAGGTCTGCCCAATCATATTAATCTTAAAATTGGGGACTTCCTTTGGACTTAGACCCTGGACTACAACAACACAGCTTTCTGATGTTGTCATTGCCATCAAACAGGGCACCTTCAAAACTCCTACCCCTCGTCCCCTGCCTAAAAGAAGAAATTCAATCACAAGACGAAATCCAAAAGCTGGAAACCATGTGATCTTCCCCCCATGGATGATGTTGATTCCTTCAACTCAGATGAAGAGGAGGGTGATGCAGAAGGGGAAGAAGCAAATAAATCACAGGATACACCTTCGGCAAGACCCGAGGAATCCAATGCACCATCAAACTCACAGAAAATAACTCATGACTCTTCCCCATCGGATTCAGACAAGGAAACCTCACCAACAGCCTAGATCAGTTTGCAAATAGTTCCAACTCAGCCACATCATATGGGCTGGGTCAAATTCAGTAAAAAGAAAGGGAAAAAATTTTGTATGGAAGATTCTACCCATTCTGGGTAGAATCCCTTATTTAGCCTTTGTTTCCTTGTTACTCCTTGTTTTCTTTTTTCTTATCCTAGTGCTCTCTTCATGGTTTCTCTCAGGGGCCAAGGTGGATAGTTTATCTTTTTCAGCTTCCCGTTATCTTTCTTCTCATGCTTGTAACTTAATATTGTACCATATGTTCTCTTAATATAATTATTTTTACAGAGAAAAGAAAAGAGATAGAATCTTGTGCACTAAATTCCAGCAGAATTGTGATAAACAAATGAAATGAAATTAGAAACCATGGAGCATATTTTAAGGCCTTCAATCTCACATTTTAAAGGTACTATTTTCCATAGCATGACATAGAAAAATATGACACAAAATATTGACTTCCAATAGCTACAATTACACGTTTTCTAAGAGGAAAGAAGCACATATGAAAATGACGAATAAAGATAGAGTCACATACTCCACATATTAGTGCTTGGAATCACCAAAAAATTCTTCATTAATCTTCAAGAACAAGATAAATTTCATAAAGCTTCATAACTTGCAAAATTTGTAGAATATTACAGTCTCTAGCATGAAAATTGAACCTCTACAAATGAGTTCTTCCCCCCTTTTATAAGGAAATTTTCAACAAAAAAATTACAAAAATATATTGTACTATGACAATTACCTAAAATAATAAGTTGTGTGAGCATGACAATGGCCTACTTGTTCTGATTATTACATAAAAAACTTGATTCTTTCATAAAAATAAAATATTTAGAAAATTTCCAAAATGACTAATATATGTCATGATTCCAAATTAGAAAAATCTTCACTACTAACTCATTTGATCTTTCGAAGTGGACCCATGCTCCACTACGCAGACTTGTGGTGGGTTAAATAGTTGATCACACCTTTTCCATGGAACTAGATCTGGTATGGCAGTGTGAATAAGGGTACTCTAGGCCATCCTTAAATTTGTGAGCTTAGTGTAATTTTGTTTGGCGACAAACAAGGTCTTCACAAGCCACAATAGCTAGAAGTATCTCTATATATATTTCACTATGGTTTTTCCCTTGAGACTGGAAGTCTTCTCATGTGACGTATCCACCTTGTTATTGGCCTCAACTAATAATTTTTCATATTGCTCCAATGGTAGTAGATTTCCTTGTAAATCCCAACAACTAAGTAAGCATGCTCTAATTATCTGCTCAAAATTAGAATTGAATGTCGAAACCAACTTATCCAGCTCACTCACACATGCTTTAGCCTTATCACTTACTTCCTTCTTCTAAATCATTTTGGTTATTTCCATGATAAAAATTATCCTTCCAATGATGTCTATCTCCCTCAACTCATCGGTTGATTTCTCATTAAAGAGCTTGATAAATCTCTCACAATGCTAGAATTCTTAGCATCCTCCTCCTTGGCTAACAAGACAGAGAAATCGGTGGCCTTTACCGCAGCCTTCTTCTTTGTAACAAATTTCAAAGGTTCCCATTATTTCTTTATTTCTAAGATGATATCCTCCCAAATTATCTACCTAACTTTGGCAAGGGTCGTGTTTCTATTCAACTTGTTCTTAGTGCTTTTATCTCATCTTGTGCCACCTAATACCTGTTATTAATTTGATCCACACTTCCTTGGATGGACCTAAGTTATTTCTCCTTATTCTCCAGTGTGTACTTGGTGTTTTCCAAGTCAATATAGATCTTCTTCAGCTCGATCTCTGACAATTGGAGATCTATGAGAGCCTTGGTTAACTACTTAGTGGGATTATGTGGGCTTTCTGGCACAACTTCTGCATAGATATGGGAATCAATCTTCTGTTGCAGCTTAGATACCTCTAGTTTGAGTGCTACCACCTCATTATTCCTTGCAATCAATTCCTTGGAAAATATTTCCTTCTCATTTTCGGCCTATGTCAATCCCTTGGTTTTTACATGCTCTGCAGTATGCATTTTAATTTTTCACCTTAATGATTTTATTTCTAATTGTGAGTATTTTCTAATAACCTATACATTGTCCTTATCATTTGGATCCACCACCAACTCGATAATTAACTCTTTGTAGCCCTAATTTTAGAGATGGAGGGCTCTTAAATTGGCCTTCCCCTACTTGCATGTCTAAATTTATTTTATCTTGCAAGGGAACACTAGTCATGTCTAGAGATAAGTCTATAGTTTTGAATTGTGGGCCAAAGGGGAGGGACTGCCATTAAGGGGATTTTGAGGTCTAAAATGGGCCTCCTAAGGAAATTATAAATAATAGTCTAAATATTAAAATAAGATTAGATTACATCACAAAATTTTAGATGGGAAAAAAAAAACTATTTTTTCAACTCGTATTTTCAATTTATCTCCCTATGGTTTAATCAGATTTTTAGTGGCAACATTCGTTGGATGCAGAATTTGATTCCTCATGCAAGGATTACTCATGTTCCAAACTTTATGTGGACCCTGCTACACGAAAAATGAGAAAAACATGAAAAATGTGATCGCAATCACGTTTTTTCATGTATTTCTCATTTTTCGTGTAGTAGGATACATCAAAAGTATGCAACATGGGTACTCCTTGGATGAGGAATTAAATTTTTCATCCAAGGAGTACTCCTGCTTGAAATTTGAGTAAAACCTTAAGGATATAAGTTGAAAATACAAGTTGAAAAAATAGTTTTATTTATTTATTTTTTTAATCTTTGTACTTTTTTACTACAAAAATGGTGAATCATCCTCCATGGTTGACATCATCATCTTGAATCCTATTGGTTCTTATAAAATTTATTTTGGTTGTACATTTTTCTTAAGACACCCATTTTAGACCTCAAAATTCCCTTGATGACTAAAAGGTGATGTAGGGAGAACTTAATATGATCTCTTTCTAGGTCCATGGTAGCTAAGAGTATGGTATTATATGGCACTTAATGAAAGTCCATCTATGACAACATTCTATCCGTAAATTTCTTGTTCCTTTCCTTTGTTATTATCCCTTCCTCCCACTTAGGTCCCATTGGTGATGTGTTTCCAATAGGACCCAAGATAGCTTCCTCAGTTGAACTAGAGGTGGAAGCTTGTTGGGTATCCTCTAGTTGTACTTGGAAGCCTGGCTAATCAGGGTTCTTTTTGGTCAATATTACCTCAATCTCCTCCTTTGTCTGCTTCTGAACCTTCACCTTCTTGGTTGAAGATGCATCATCCATCTCAGTATCCCTTGCCTCATCAATACTCATTTTCTAAGGCTTTCCCTTTGTACTTTGTGTCTTGGTGTCCATCTATATATTGATGGACCATGAAGCAATATTAGCCTTCCATTATAATTTTGGCCTAGATTCATGTTCATAGGATGAGGCATTGATCTCTTTCCTCCTACTATAAATAATATCATGAGGATACTAACGCCATGCTTCTCCTATTTCAAATTTAAACTCATTTAACATAAGTTCCACCTATTGGAAATCATGTCTATAGTTCACAATAAAGGGGCCCACGATAATGGGAAAATTAAACATATATCCATTTTTGGCAGGGAAAAAATGGATTTGGTCTATTTTTATGCTTTTCCTAATGAACTCCAAGGAAAAACATTTCATGGGAATAAATACGGGCAGCCGGTAAGGAGGCAATTTAGACCCATAAACTCTGATTTCGATGTAGTTTTTAAAAAAATACCTGTCACCTACCTTGTTGAGCTAAAGGATTCTCCTTTGTTGGGGTAAGACCCTTGGAGGGGATAATTTGTAGATAATTTTATAAGTAGTGGCCATGAAAGTAGAGATAGAGTGTGAAAATCCCTCATTGTTGGGCTTCTTCTTCAGATACTTGTCCAAGTCAACCACATATTTCCTTCACTTATGGGTGTCTACAATTCTTAGGCCTAGGTACTCAAATTATTCCACATGAGTGTAAAGGAAACAATAAAAAAATATGAAGTAATAACAAAATAAGGAGGCCAGGTAGTATTGATCACACTAGAACTTGATGGCTTCAACCAAGAAAGAGGGAATGTCAAGGATAATGTATGGCTTCATCATCTTCTGTAAAATCCATAATGATTCATTGTATACATTTGTTGTCTCATGCTCACCATATATCCATAGCATAATAGACACGATGGGTTGCATAGAATCTTAAAAACTAGGAATTGGGAAGGGTTTTCAAATAGGCATGGAATTATGCATTTGGGGCCAGGATTAATTGGAGATATACATGTTTCTCTTTAGCGGATATCCCAACGTAATAATATAAGATTGTGGCCTCTGTAAGCTCCTCCAAATTTGGATGTTTCAGAAAAAGGAAGGTGTTGTGTATCAGTTCAGGTGTGACCTCCAGAATTTTCTCCCTAACAACACTTTTTCTGTTTAATGAAGGTGGCCATGAGCCAGTATATGAATTCTTGGAAAGGGTATACTGTCAGGGTGACTAAATGATATAGTCCTGACTCGATGACTCGGAAGGTGTCTTCCTTGTCCAGGTAGCTAACATAAAATTTGAAAAGAAGGTCAGATAGGTTTAGAGGGAAAAAGGAGTTGTGAATTCCCACCCCCAGGTGTCCATGAAGGGTTTAGTGTGGAATGAGGATTTTAGTTGTTGTTTCTTCGCGGTTTTTGATGATCCCATTTTTAATCTGAGCATGGTTATAATTTTTCAAGAACATGGAGACTATGAATTACCCAGTAAGTAAAGGAAAATGGATGTTGAGGGTGTATGGAGGTCCCTGCACTGGCTGGCAGTCGATCAGAGGTAGCTACAAATAGATGGAGAGGCTTAGACATAGAACAATTTAGAATAAGAAAGTTTAAATTGCAACGATCAGTATGTCGGGTTGAAAGATTCAGTTCGCAAGGATTTCTAGGAATGAAAAGGAAGATATGGTGTGGGGGAGACACGTGGTGGAATTAGATTAGGTGGAGGGTGAGGGAGGAGGGAGATGGATCAAACGGTCTTATGCTCGCTTTCCATGCTTGCCTGCAGCACTACAAGGAAAAGACCCTCTAACATATGTTTTTGAGGAACCCCTTATAAAATCAGCCCAGATATCCATTTGTAGTGGAAGTCTCTAGAGGAGGTTGGCAGGTGCAGGTTTTTGTGGATGTTTTTTGTCAACTGTGTTTCTCATCATAAACCGCACCAGTGTGTTTTACTTACAACGCATTGGTGCGTACTAAAAATTGGCACACCAAGACACCGTGCTCTCCATACAAACCTGCCCGATGCGTCTAAGTACTATAGTGCACTGGTGATCTACACATAAACAGGCCCAATGCATCTCAGTAATCCAATGCACCATAACGACGTGTGATGTGCCATCGATAATACCGCCCGGTGTGTCTCAAAAACCAGCACACCTAAACAGGGTTAAATAAAAAAAAATTATCCGTTGTAAAAATGTCATTTTTACTTCTTCAGTGCTCCAAACCTCTCAAGCACCGACGTGAATTTCTCTTCTGTGAGGGGCCCTACTCTTGGTGCTCCCATTGGATGCACTGCTATCGTCCATTTTCCACCTTGTGGAGTTTGAATTATCGAAAATAGTGGGAAATTTTGGTTTCTCTAAATCCTCAACGAATATGCCTCCTCGATGTGCAAATGTACAGGTATTTTACTTGTTTCTGAATAACTAAACATTTTATCAGATTATATTTCTAAAAAACCTTAAAATTAACCGTTTAAAAAAAAAAATGGTGGTGCGTTCGAGCCATTCGGCTCGCATCGTTCTCGGTGCTGCCTATAAATTTACAGGCCACACCACAAATGGTGCTATTGGAATCCATACTAAGTTCTGGTGCGGTACCGAAAAAACGCGCACCATGCTTAATTTTAAAACTAACATGGTGGTGCGGTCATTTAAACAACTGCACCGTTGACTGTGTACTAGTGTCGAGAGGACGGTGTGTTGACCCAACTATCCACCATGAGGTGGATAGTTAGGTCAGCGCACCGCCCGCCTGACATCATTACATAGTCAATGGTGCGGTCATTTACAGGACCGCACCATTGACCATGTAATGTTGTTGGGCAGTGCGTTGATCAAAAGATCTACCTCGGGGTAGATATTTTGGTCAGCACACTACCCGCCCAATAGCAATACATGGTCAACGGTGTGGTCATTTCGAGGACCGCACCATTGACCATGTATTATTGTTGGGCGGTGTGTTGACCTAACTATTCACCCCAAGGTAGATAGTTTCATCAATGCACCGTAGAAAAATAACATTTTATGTTTTGCGGTGTGTGAAAAATTTCCATGCACACCAAGAGAGGTTCACAATAAAAACATACACACTGGTACCAGTGCGTGACTTTTTTTTTAGTGCACCGACTATTTTTTTTCCAAAAAAAAAAAAAATATATATATATATATATATATATATATATATATACATGCATCATTTAATATGTGAATCATTCAGCGATGTCAACAGAGAGAACAAAGGGAACAACAAGAACATATGGAGGACAAGTATAACGTGATTCACCTGTGGGGGGCACGAGAGAGGGAGAGACTTATGTATCCTCGCCCTATTACGGCAGCCACCCAATTTCTCCTAAGGGAGGCAGGCCTCCTCAAGTGATATGAGGAGGTTACATCCCTGAAGGGCCATAGTGGGTTATTGGGACAGCTCATCTTCAAGTGGGATGCCCACCGACAAGCTTTCCAAGTCGATCCTAGCCAGTGGTATGCACCCACTGAGGAGGAAATATATTTTATTACTGGACTATCTAGGAGAGAGCAAGATTTTCCCCAATTCCCATATGTCCCCGTCGGCTATGCAGCGGGGAGTCATTTGGTGTACTCCCTGAGATACATTAGGGACAATATAGTTTCTCCTGCAAATTTTCAGGTGTCTGGGGGTCAGTTACATATTGCTTCGTTTGGTGTAGAGGAGGTGAGGTGCATCTCACTACTACTGACGACCATTTCACACCATACAAGTGATGAGAAACGCATTAGTTTCCCACTTTTATTTTATGTTGGTTCTTTATTCCAGGCGCCACGACTTATGAGATGGTCTGTGATTTTTTTGTGGCAGTTTTGTACAACATTAGATAGATGTCGCTCTCAAGCACGTGTGAGGTTTACCTTCCCTTTTTCTTTAGATTTATTTTGTTTACTTTTTGAGAGGTTTCCAGAGACAAGGCCTAATTTTTTTCGGCAACCTCGTAGACTAATGTTGCATGTACAGATGCAAATGTTGGGCTAGATGATGCCCAAGAGGGGCCAGTCTAACTTTCCCGCCAGGATATCTCTTGATTCACTAGAGTTTTTATCTAGTTTTGATGATCACTCCTTCATTCTGGTGCCATGTCCGTATGCCGGTTTGGATTGGCGAGGGTGTAACAACATCCTCTTCACACAGGATGAGCCGCCAAATGCGAGAGGTAATATTATTGTTTTCTTTAAATTAATATAGTTTCATTTTATTGTCTTAATTAATTAATTAGAATTATTAAATTTATTCTAACACGTTCTTTAACTTGTTTTATTAAATTGTTTAATGAAAATGTCTAATTATTGTTGTGTATTATATATTTTGTAGATATTGGGACATTCATTGGGGATGAGATTGGACCCCCACCGAACGATCCAAGTGTAGATGTTGACAAGGAGACGGCAGAGGCGGAGGATCAAGGTGACATACCTAATCCTGATTAGGTGCATATACATGCGGGGGTGAGGCGTAGGGCGAAAACCTAATTTAGGATGGATTTGGGTGACCAACTCTATCGACTGCTAGTTGATGAGGCAATCCACCCAGCTACGATAACAAATATTCAGGCTGATTTTAGGCTCACACAGCTCTAGAGAGGCATGCCCCGCAACATGTTGACCCTCATGCGTAATATTGTTGGAGCTTCCAGAGCACTGGCGCGGGCTAGGAGGGGTAGGCGTCGTGGAGATGAACAACATAACAATGCCTCATCTGATGATCATGATCATGAGGGTAGTGATCATAATTATAGTACTCCACCTCCTCCTCCTTCACCTCATAGCAGAGATCATTATGAGCAGTTAGCATCCAGTCCCAATCAGAAGGCATCGTCTGAGAAGTCTGCACCATCTCAGCAGACACCTAGTCCTGAGCAGGTGGGTCCATCTGAGGAGGCAAACCCATCTGATTAGGCCACACCATCCACTGAGTAGATTGCTCCATCAATGATTCATCAGCAGGCAGTTCCTGAGTAGACTCGACCATCGATTGATCAGCAAGCATGTCGTTTGTCTGAGCATGAGGTTGCACCATCGACTGAGCAAACCTCGACTAGTACTAGTATTGATGTACCACTAGATATTTGACATTTATATGCATTTATATTAAATTTGTATATTTTTGATATTATATATATATATGGTCCATGTATTTTATGTTCATGTTGATGTACTTAATTTACATGTTGGTGTTCATCATGATGTGTATATTGTTAGTCCATGTTAGATATGTTCATTTAATGTGCTTGCAGATAGATGTGTATGTCATAGCAGTTATTTGACACGAGACATATATTTTATGTTTGTATTGTGATGATGTTATACAAAGCTTATGTTTTGTTAGATGATCATGATCACGATGATTAGATGATGTTAGCAAATTTGAATGTGTATTTTAGTCGAATTTGATGTTTGTACGATGGTTATCATGATCGTGATGTTTATTTTTAATATTAAATCATGATATTTATTAAATATTATGCCGTGATTGTAATTGATATTTTAATTTTAATTGTATGTAAAATTGTAAAATTGTAATTGTAATTGTACGTAATTGTATTGTGAAATTATAAAATTGTAATTGTAATTGTATGTATTCATGTCATGATTCAATTTTATTAAAATTGTAAAATTTGTAAAATTCAAAAAAAACATTTGTAATTGTATGCATCATGATTGTAATTGTAATTTTAATTGTAATTGTATGTAAAATTGTAAAATTGTAATTGTAATTTTAATCGAAACTACATGTGAAATTGTAAAATTGTAATTCTAATTATAATTCTAACTCTAATTGTAATTGTATGTAAAATATATGTAAAACTGTAATTGTAATTGTAATAGTATTGTGAAATGAATGTAATTATATTTTAATTGTAATTGTAAGTAAAATTGTAAAATTGTAATTGTAATTGTAATTGTATGTAAAATTGTAAAATTGTAATTGTAATTTTAATTTTAATTGTAATTGTATGTAAAATATTTGTAAAATTGTAATTGTAATTGTAATTGTATTGTGAAATTGTAAAATTGTAATTGTAATTGTATGTCTTGTCATCATTCAATTTTATTAAAATTTTTAAATTTGTAAATTTGTAAAATTGTAAATTAATTGTCAATTTTTAACCATAATTACTACTGTAAGTAAAATGTATACGGTAAATATTGTTAATTACCATAACTGTAAATTTGAAAACTTGTATGAATATAAATAATTGTAAAATAATAAAACTAGAATAATATGAATTTTTGTAACATAATAAAGTTTATAAAATAATGCAAATAAATTCATGTTTATAATTATCATTATTTTATTATCATCTTACATGCCAAAAATAATAGTATACATTTTGAATATGTCATTCACATGCATTTAAAGCAATCAAGTAGTTGTATTATTTTAGGAATTGACATTATAAAAAAATAAAAAAATAAAAAAACTTGATACAGTACACCATTGTTTTCGAGATCAACATAATTGCAAATTATCAAGTGAAATGACTTTAACATTGACAAAATGAAAACCAATTAATTGAAAATACATATTATAATGTTTCGAACAAAAGAGTCTTAGTTATAAGCTAATTAAGTTGTCTTCTTTATAAAAACCCATCTTAAAAAGTATAAATGCTTGAATAACACATGTACCATATTGCTCTCAGTTCTCATGATCGCCCTCATTATCTTCGAGCTTGCTTGGCATGATAACACTATTTTTCTCAAAATTATATTTTGATCAAGGTTCATGCCTCAATACGAACCACCAATCCCTATCCAACACATCTGGGTAAAAAACACCTCGTTGCATTGTTTGGGGAAAACATAAGGCTCCTTAGCTTCATCCTATATATATCTAGAGTTGATACATATCAGCCTAATATTGCGATCTTCCTTTTCATTATTCCGATCAAAGGTGTCCCACCACTTGCAGCTAAAAATAACATGTTGGAAAGAAGACAAATCCACTTCAATGATCTCTTGTATATTTCCGATGTAACCTAACGTCCCTCGTACTAGGTTTTGATCATGGTGGTTAGCTCGACTAGATTGATAGAAATTGTCTTCCACTCCACAGTCTTGTGTCATGTGTCCATCATCAGCATTTTCTGTGCAAAAATGGTGTTCATATGCCCACATAGATGGGAACAAATTCACCTATAAGAAAGTTAAAAAATCATAGTGTCATGTGTCTTGTAATAACCCAACTGTTAAAATATGAAATATAGATGCAATCACATTTTAAAGGTGTATTATTAAGTTTAAAATGTACATGGATATATTATTACTGAGTGGGTGCACCCAATCCCTATGTTTAGTGCATCCTCTTCACCACACGGGTAACGACTGGTTGCACCGTATTTCTCTCTGACTTGGTCATTAACCCAACTGTTGGGGCATATAATTGGCATATTTTCTTTTAAAAGATCGAGATAAGGCGCACTTCCACCATTCAACCTTTTGATTTATTTCTTGTCACTATCCCATTTCATCCTCTTTTGTTTGTACAATGCGACCCATGGTTGTGTCACTTCGGAATTGTAAAGAACGAATTTATTGATTGCTTCAATTTATGCATTCGTTGATGAAATCAAACTGACATATAGTACATATGAGATCAAAATATACATTATATTTAAGTTCAACATGAATATTTACTTTGTGTAAATTTGAAAAATTATAAGTCTCTTACTCTTTATCAATCTCCTTTTTGCATTCGTTTGGAGCAGCTCCCCTTCTCTTTTGTCTTCATCCCTTTCATTATCCCAAATAATCACACCTTGTCTATTGTTTATCTTCTTGATGTACTCACTGGCATAATAGAAAGACTCAGACGATATGTACCCCTCTGCCATAGACCCCTTAGGTTTTTCCCTTTGTCGAACAAAACCTTTCAAGTTCTTCATGTACCTCTCTAAGAAGAACATCCAACAAAAATAAACCACCCCAACTAATTCAACCTCATCTAGTAGGTCGATTAGAAGATGAACTTGCAAGTCCATGAAACTCGTCGGCAGTTCCTTCTCAAACATAAAAATAATCTCATCTATCTTTTGACACCATCGTGGAATTCTAGCCACATGAATCTCCTTTGACATGCTCCAACGTATAAATGTAGATAATTTGGATATGGCACATCCTAGGTCTTGGGGGAATTCATGTTTCACACACCCACGCACGAACAAAGGATAATGACACTGCAAAGTTATAAACACATGCAATAATATACAAAATTAGTTATGTTTTATGATCCCTGCATGGGATAAAATTTATTAATATAAAAAATAATAAAATCATTCTTTTGATGTCGACCCTTGCATGATTTTTTTTAAATAGATCTCGATGCGCTATTTTAGTATAGTGCACCGGGCGCGTATTGTTTGATAAAAATAGTTTTTTATTAATTTATGTTTGTGTTAATCAGTGCATCAGTTAACATATAACGCGCTGGGTATCCTTGTTGAAAAAGAGCACAGTACAGTGTTTCTGCTATTTTTGCAGTGCATTTATAAGAACATGTCGCACCGCCTTTGGTGTGTACTATTTGAAAGGCACACCATTTTCTTGATTTATTTATTTATTTTTTACCTGAAAATTTTGTGATTTATTTGTAAAATGTATTAATGAATTGTATGGTGTAGGTTACATATTGATAAATAAATGGTTGACAAGAGATCAAGTAACAAAAATAATTATAGCACATCGAGAAAAGAAAAAATGGCATGTTCTTTGTAAATTCTTTACAAAAATTATTATTTTTGAACTACATGTAAGTTTAAATAATATTTATTGTTTACTGTGTATCATGTAGAGACACAAAATGATGAAGCTCGATAAGATTATTTATGATCTAAGACTAGAAGAGCATAAAAACTTGATGGAAAAATTGCAGAAGGATGAATCAAGTGAATGAAAAAATATATCGATCCAATATGAGTTTATTTTTTTAATTTTCATTAATAATATACTTCAAAGTATTTGATAACATGTTTCAACTAATCTATTAATTCACATATTTTTAATGTTATATAGGGACCAACTGTGAAGAAAAGGAATTTTGTTATAAGAAAAGAAAAAAAATAGAACATGCAAATGAAAATGAATTGCTCCTTAGCTCATCTAGAGTGTTGCTGGAGGTTAATGAAAAGGGGAAAAACTTTTACAAAACTTTGAGGGATATAGTGGAACGAATGTATAGACGTTCTTTCCACTTGCAATACAAAAAACAATCCAATGATTCCAAGAACCAAATTTTATTTAAACTACAGGATGAGTTTCCAGAGAATTGTTCAATGAGACATGTCAGACTTTTAATAGCAAAAACATACAAAAAAAAAGGAATGAAAAAGTGATATTCCTTTAAATGTTTTTCTAGAATTATATGTATATATTACTAGAAAGAAAGCATTTATAAATATCACTTTTTTTATATTTACTTTTCATATATCAATACAAAAATTAAATATTTTATTTTCATGTTACATTTTCAGGTTGATTATGAAAATCTCAAAGGATGAATGAGCTGATATCAGAAATATGCCAATAGGAATGTCCAAAAAGGTGTACAAGGAGATGGTCAAAGAAATTGGCATAATTTCATCACACGAGGAGCCTTTCAAAAACAATGTGCTTCAAATGTAATATGTAATCAATTAATTTTTTGATTATGTACAATAAATAAACAATTTAGCATTAAATATTAATTTTCAAGTATTTTCTTGCAGACAATAAAAGAAAATGGAACCCATTCAGCACATAAAACAGGACGACAAGGAAGAAAAGGGTTGATATCTATGTTTGTGAGTAATTGTTACTTCCTTATAACAACTTAACTAGATTTCATTTCTGTATATTTGAATTTGTTTTACATAAATCATCATTGAATGTCTTCAAACAAGTGCTAACATACAAAGAAGAACCATAAGATGAATTGATTAACATTAGGTTAAATATGGGTTGTCAGTATATGTTTTCATATCAGAAATTAATTGTGGAATTTGTAAGCATCTATCTTGTTTTACTTAGCTCCGTCTATAATTAATAGAAAAACAAATATTTTATATTAAATATATGATTTTTTATGGGGTATAAAACTTGCAAGAAACAAAGTATGGAACTGCGCCAACAAATGAATTGTTGAAATATGGCATGAAATTTGGTTTTGAAAGAATGTGTATAGTTCATGAGTCAATTATTGCTATGGTACATTTCTTTTCGATTTACATTGATGTATATTATTTAATATTTCAATTTTCATTATTCTCACCAATGTATATACACTCATTACAATTTACTTTTATGTTTGTAGATGGAACTTGAAGAAGAAGAAAATAATAAACATAGTGAACAAAACATTCCTCAAAATAACCCCAAGTCATGGAAGTATCTCGAGCAGTGACAGCAGTTCCAGTAAAGAATGATGATCAATATGTTCAGATATCAAAGCAAGACGTTGTATTTTTTGAAATATTTGTCTATGAAATCAGACATTTTTTTTAATGTAATGGACATAGTGTCCCAATTGAAAGACAGAGGGATACCAATAACTATCCCATTTTGTATGAAAAAGAGTTTCATATTCATTTATATATATATATATATATAATAAAATACATTTTAATTTATTCTATTGTGTTCTTCATTTTCACTGTGAAATGTTACACCACTTATTAAATATATGGATGATTAAATATTATAATGAAGAGATGAGAAATCTGATAATATGATATAAAAATTATTCCAAACATCACATTCAAATGCACTAATAAAAATTTAATTGATATGAATACTGTTATAAGATATGTGTCGACTTTTGATGAATAATGAATTTTTAAAAATCACAATAATTGCGTTGTCACAAGTCAATGTTTCTAAAAAATACAAAATGAACATTGGTGTGTGTTAGTTACTGCGGACTGGTGTGTTTGTATGATAATGCGCATCGGTGTGTTTCTATGACCTATGGGCACTGTACAATTACTAATGCCAATTAGAATGCCCGGTGCGCTTTATCGATGACTACCACCCGAGCGGTCCGATAGGCGTTGCATGCACCTTTGCAGTTTGTCTTTAATGCGCTGATGTGTTTTTATAACTTAATGGATCAGTTAATTTTATCACCTGTAGGGACTAGTGTGGTTTTACAACTTAACGTCTTAGTGCATGCACCTTCCATCGGCCCAGTGTGACTGGTTGGCTGACATGAACCGAGCCATTGCTAAATGCCTCGGGGCGAATGAAATTTGTTTTCCATCTCGGTGCTTGGTAGGTTTACAGTACTGGTGCATTCACAGTACAACGCATCTCAGTGCTTGGTAGGTTTACAGTACTAGTGCATTCACAGTACAATGCACTGGTGCGTTGACACATGATGTGCGCACTGATGAGAAAATCATCCGTAACAACCTCCAGCCACCTAGTGTTTTTTAGTTGTGTTGAAATTCTATTAGAAGCTCTGCCAAAACATTTGTTATGGTGCGTTGACACATGACATGCGCACTGATGATAAAAGCATCTGTAACAACCTCCAGTCGCCCAGTGTTTTTTAGTTATGTTGAAATTCTGTTAGAAGCTCTGCCAAAACATTTGTTACTAAAAACAAATGTTGTAGAAAATGTTTTTTGACAATATTAGCAAATTATATAACACTAAAAACCTCCTTTATAACCTCTGCTAGAGGGTCTTTTCCTTGTATTATAGTGGTCTTAGCCGTTGGAGTGGTAACCGTGCTAGCCTGATGAAGGGTGGGCCCATTTTACCTCCTCTTAAGGGGTGCCTGGGTGGAATGGGAGGTGTTGAAAAGTGTAGCTAGGTCGGTCTCCATATTGACTATGTAATTATGTAAAGAAGAGGACAAAGATAATAAAATTTATTTTGCACTTGATTCATGGGTTTCATGAGCAAGATTTTATTATAGGTTAAATAGAGTTCTTCTTGACGTCTATCTAGGGTTTTATCTTCTTTGTAAAAATATAATTAAGAGTCATAATGAAGTGCCTAGTATGAAGAATAGCCTCCAAGATCTTTTTGAATAATGGCTCATAACAGCACTCATGACTATCACTGTTAATGTTGGAAAATATAGTTTTCATTTTATATTAAAGTTGGTCTATATGAAAGTTGAGCGAGTGGCCTACATGACAGCTAAATGGTTGGCCTAATAACCAATCATGTGCCACTATATATACTCGTTGTATTCCATTCAATGCAAAAATATTTTTGGACAGCTCTGAAGAAGTAATTGTAACAAAGTGAGGATTCCTCTACGGATTACAGTGGTCATCTAGTTGTGGATGGTTCTGAGATAACAAAAAATAAAGATCCGTATATAGGTGAGTTTAAAAGGAAGAAAATGTGGACCTCTCTTGGGAACAGAAAATGTGGATGCCTCTAATGTGACATAGCATTGGTAAGAAGATTTTTATTCATGAAGGATTACCATCATACTGCAATGACAAATGCAGAATTATATATGGGTCTAATACATAAGTATATATGAGTACAAGGGCTCCAAAATAGAAAAAGGATGTGAATTGATAAGAATAAAAACTGCCGTCAATTCTGGAAAGATTGCAGTCAAGCTATATCTAGTTCAAAGTATGGAAGAAATATATATATTATCTAATAGAATGTGACATCATCAGGACTAAGATATAAGCGTAAGGGTTATGATGAATTATGAAGTGTAAATTAATGAAGGTAAATCTATGATTTACCTTCCCACAATAAAAGTGATACTCCTCAAGGAAAGAAGATTCAAGAATATACCAAGTAAAAAATAAGATCTCGAATGATCTAGTATCCAATATCTGAATCAATGAGAAGTAGTGTTTAAAGATAAAATCAGTGCAAGTTAGCCCAAAAAAGAGGGATCAACATTAAAGGAAGCAAAAGAAGGAGTGACAGGATCTTGGAAGCATATTTAGGTCAAGGGTTTGAGTCTCAGTTATGGTACATGGTATTTTTCCTTTGAAGATCTATAGGAAGAATTCTTTGTGGGTTTTCCTCTCCAAGAGGGAGAGGTTTTTCCCTGGCTCTACTAGCCTAACCATTATGTATTGTGCCCTTTGATAATTGACTTGATGAAATATTAACTAATCTAAAATAAGAGAAGATATAAGTACTACAAATAAGGTTAGAACTAATTATCAAGAAGGGAATTTGTATTAATCTCAGGACCTTCAAATTCTCAATGGGATGCAAGGCTCGATGCCCTGGAATTCATAAAAATCGTCAATTTTTGTTGTCCTATTTAATTTCTTTGACGTTTCAGGGGAAAGCACCAGCTTAATAGTCATGCTTATTTACTCGTTAGAGCTTCTCCCTAGTGAGCCTGCCACAAGATCAATTGGGGATTCACCCCATAAGTTTTTTTTACTTATTCATTATATTTGGAAACTGGGGGAAGGCCAAATCCGACTTTATGACTACTGCGTGCTTGAAAATGGTGCTTCCTATGACTTCCTCACTGTTGAGTTAGAACCAGGATGCCTTAGTGCCCTGGTTCCCTGATCCTCGAAATATCGGCTCCCATTTAAATGTAATTGGGAATTTTTATAGGGTTCTAACCCTCCAGGGTATGTTGTTGGAATGACATCATGTTGAATTCAACCATGCCATGTGTCAACCTATTGTTGGTCCATGCTTCCTCCATATATGGGCCCTTAAGGTACTAGAAAACATCAAAATTTCCTGCCACATGTCCACCTCCGAATGGGTGTTTGTTGGCTTCTCCATATCCCAATGTCATGTAGCCACCTATCTAATTAGAAGAGAGAGAGAAAGGCCCCCAATCATTTTTTTGGGAAGAAATTTCTCTTTAAATTGTTCAATCTCAATGCCTTCAAAAATTGATTTAACGAAAAGCTATGAGATCCCAGCATTCCAGGATTTATGCCTCCAATTTCTATTACGGGGTTTTGTTACTAGATGGCCCCGACTCCAACAGTTGATGAATCTATGGTCCCCTAGCCCCCTTGTCCCTAAAATTCTTTTGAAATTTATTTTCTCATGAGTTATGAGATTCTAGTGTCATGGGGTCTCTAAGATTTTGAATTTTATGGGCCCAACTTATATTGCCCCTATCTTTTGATCTAGTAGGCCATTTGCAAAATTCTTTATACCATTGGAAAACTCTTCGAGAGAAATTTATCATTGAGTCTGTTTGATGTGGCTGTTGAGCTCATTTGTTGCTGTGAAAATGGAATCAACTTAGTTATGATTTTCACCTTAGCCTCCTTTTTATATGAATAATCAAGAAAAGGAGAGGAGCGTACAATAGGTAGTATCATTTTTATTGCATTACAAATCCCCTTTTTGACTATATATAGCACTTTGTTGTTTTTAATTAGATTCAAGATGTCAGAAGAACAGTTGTTGGAGTTTTGTTAATAGTTTCACTTCTTTAGCTACAATAGTGTAACTTCCACATGTTAATGTTATATCCACATTGTTTTTTATATTAGTACATGCCATTTAAATGTTAAAGGACAAATAATTTTTTTATGAATTAAATACTCAATAGTTTCATAACAATCTAGAAATAAACACCAATGTGAGTGTGGAGCACAACTTCAAAATAAATAAGAGAGATAATTCAAACAATAAATCTTTAAAGAACATGACAACCTCCTTCAAATATTCAAATAAATTCATACATCCAGGCCACATGTCAAAATAATGACTTTATAATCTCTATATATACCAATTCACAGATTTCACATATGTCCTCTTCATTTTTTTGTAAACCCTGTTACATATATATTTACACATTATATGTAAATTTAATGCAATATATGCTCCTCCTTGGGGTCATATAAAATACAATTAACATGTATACTTCCCCCTTAGTGTCATCTCATAGTACCCTCCTCCAAAAAGCTTTTTATTCAAAATTTTGCAATTAAGGATATTACATGTAATGAAACCAAATATTAGGATTTATTTATATTACTAATTTCCTCTTTCCATTGATGACAATCTATACATCTAAGCTCAATTATTTTCAATTTTAGTCCTTGATGATCATTTTTGCATATATTTTTTCTTTTGATTCCATGTGTAGTTGTTGTGACTTCTCCAATTTGTAGTAGTTGTTGGTATGATAATATGTTATTGAAGAATGTTTTTATGATGTTGTATTCGATGAATAGTAATGATTTGATCTTATTACTTGATAATATTAATTTTGATCCTCTTGTCTTCTATGGAATGTTTCTTAATAATGAGGGTATCAATATGGTTTTACATGAATAGTTTTCCTACACTTTGGATACCTATTTAATCTATCTTATTTTCACATACATTGACAGAATCCATCCTTTTTTCTTGGGATTTCATTAATCTAAAATTAGATATAATACCATAATATTTGACATGTATAACCTCTATATGGATGATACAAACAAAATTCCATTATCATAAAATATTCAAAATATCTGAAATATGAGAATATCCATCATGGGATAAAAATTATTTATAAATAAAAGTTTCGGGTACGAAAGTGGTATGATGAGAATTATAAATAAAGTCCCCATATAGAGTCATGTCCTTTGAGACATGTCCTTTCAATAATAACAATTATTAGTTATTATTATTCTTTATATTATTTATTTATTTAATTTTGTAACATTGCTTTCCCATTTAGAAATGCTTTGTCCTCAAATCATATTTATGGAAAAGCTCAAAGTGACTTTCCATGTCTTGTAACATCTTTGCATATTTTCCAATTGTTGGATTTGTTATCCTTAATGATATAAGATGATATGAACTTCTTATTGTAGAGAAAAAAAACCAAAATAAAAATTGATCCAACCATCCCAATTCGATCCTCTAAGATACTTTTACACTTATTTGATATCCAAGACAAAATGTTATTATGAAATTAAATTGTGTTGGCATATTTTTTGAAACATAAGGCAGTTTCTTCCGTTCTAAAAAATGTTGATATATTAGTTGATTAACACTTCTGATTTTATGATAAAGATGTCGATGACATGTTTTTGTAATATGGTTTTCTTTTAACTTTCTCGTATCATTTTTCTGACTAATTTTTAGTATATGATATTTATCACGTGTTGATGTTATTGGGCTGATTATTGGATTTTCATTTCAAATTTTCGTCGGATGTATAATGACGTATGAGTATGTTTTAACTTCAATTGGATTTGGATCTATTTGGAATGTGAGGTTCATGGAAACTATATATGTTTCGTTCTCCATAAGTTGTAATTTTTTATTTGAATATTTAGATTGTTCTATCTAGATAATTTGCTATATTTTGTTTTCCAATCACTACCTCATATCATTTAACTTACTAATTTGTGCAAGTAATCCTAACCATGATATTTTAAGCAATAATTTCCTTTGCTTTTATATAAAATAATTTTATCAAATTATTTCTATATCCTTGATATTGACTTTTGATTTTCATGAAGCATTTCCTTTGATATATCATTGAAGTCTTCTTATGAAGGAATTTATCGATTCTAACTTCATTTTCATGTCATGTTATGTCAGCATCTTCTTATACAGAAACATCAAAAATATTTTTTCTATATTTAACATGAAGGTACCCATTTATTCAAATCAAGGTAAACCAAGAATTATGTCGATCACTTATTTAAAAATAGTTACAACAATGAATTGAATATACATTTGCAATTCTCAAATTTTACTTTCAAGCTGCTAATTTTGTATTTTTCTTTGAAATAAGAGATACATTTATTCTCAATTATATTTGATTTTGGAATTAATAATTGATTTACCAAATCAACATTAATATAATTTTCCTTGTGATTCTCACTAATAATATTGTTGATTTTTTTTCCATTGATTACTCCCATTTAACATGAGATCATGTTACCTTTATATGACAATCTTCCTTCCGTCACTTTTTATTTTTTCTTTTCTTAATTTTAAGTTAAACTTGACCATGTGTATATATGTTCATCGATATCTCTTTTAATTTTTATTAAAAAACTACATATTTTCAATATTTTTTTATTAATTTTTTTCAAGTGATTTAAAAAAAAACATAATTTAAAGTAATTTATTATTTTATAATTTATCATTCTCTTTTTCAAATTGGTTCTTTTATAACTTTGAATTGAAAGTATTGAAAATGATACTCTTATAATTTTTTATTAAATTAAACAAGATATTATTTTTATGATGTTTTTTTTTAACTTCAATTTTCTTTCTTTCTTTCCGAGAAAATTTTATACTAATTACAAAAAAAAAAAATTCATTTAGTATCCTTTCTTTGGGTTTTAATTGAACTTTTATTTTTCAAGTTTGGTTCTAGTTATTAATAAACTTTGAACATATATATAAGAATATTAGACAAGGTCATGATATTTTTTAATGGATGTGGTTGTATGAATAGTAAGGTGAAATAACAAATTGTGATGACAAAGGAAATAACAACAATATAGACAATTTTGGCTGAAGTAGATTATACAAACAAGAAAAATTTGATGGTTGTGGTTGTACAACGATGTGACATCAGTGGATTTTACAACAATAACAGGGATATCATTCATATTGCATTAGGGAATCCTATTGGTTTCCAATGGTAATGACTATCGAATAGTATTAAAAAAAAGTGGCGAACAGTCGTTGAATTATCGAGTGAAGCGGGGAATAGTCATTGAAACCATGGGGGGTATCATGGAGGACATATATCTAAATGGGGAGCTAGGGGTTTCTATGGCACTTAAGGTCTTGTGGATGGAGAAAGGATACATATAGAGTCATGTTAGTGTCACACCAGAGGTGTAGGAGTTGGAGTAGGGAGAGGAGGATGAGTTCCTCGAAATCACCTCCAACAACCTCTGGGATGTTGTGAGAAGTGAGTCTGGTTAACAATGCCAATCGCTTTTCTAGGTGAAAATTTGATTTTTTCCAATAATATATCCATACACACTGCTCTTCTTCTTTCTTATTCTTTAAAATTATATTCAATGGCCAAGGGCTTGAGCAACAAGAATACCTACAAATTTGAGAAACTCTAAAAATATTTATATGGCTACAACAATGAAATTTTGACGAGGTGTCTATTGCCAAAGGTCAAGATTTGAGAATGAGGCTTTGATACCAAATGATATGAAAAAAAAATTTCTGTCATACAAATATTAAAAATAATTTGGAATATGAGAATATCCATCATAAGGTAAATAATATTTATAAATAATTTTTTTGAGTACAAAAGTGATATGATGAGAATTACAAATAAGGGCCCCATATATATACTTAGGCGAGAGTGGCCTTTCATAGAGATTTGTTTCCTTTGGGACATGTAATTTCATTAATATTAATTGTTATTTATTATTTATATTATTTTATGGTATTTATGTTCATTAAAAAGGAGTTCAACTTCTTCAAAAATATTCCAAACAACTTCTTGAATTTTGTCTTCTTTTTCCTTTTGAAGTTGAAATGTGACCCTAGCTATCAAATTTTTACGTCCTCTTTCAATTCATGTTTTTATTTTTTATTTCACCTCATCAATATTTAGGGTTACCTCAACTTTCTTAAAAATTTCCTCTTCAATTTTTTTGATAGTCTCTTCATCCACAACAATGCTTCTTTTCTTCTTTGAATCTATTGACCTCATTTAATATTTTTTTATTATGGTTTCCTGATATGCACATTTCTTCATATTTCCCTTTCAATTTCTCTATTGACTCGTCATTCTCAGACTTCCCTTTGCTACTATTTCCTTTTTTTATTTTTTTAATGTACTTATGAGTGCTTCATATCTCACCGCCCTTCCCCTTGATCTCTTTTTTCCTTTTTTTAACTCATCTTCAATTTTATGCATCATTTCCATTTTCAAGTCCCCGATTCAATTTTTAGAATAATTCTTCAGGAACTTCCCATGTGGTTTTTCGTCTAATATCATTATCAATATTCATCATCTACTTCTAGTCCTTACCAAAAAAATAAGTTCTTCCAATTGAAGGAGTAATGGCATATTCCATTACCATCTACAACCATTCCATGGGGTTGATTTTCTCTTTATCTTCATATCCTAAGAATTAAAGTATTTTCATTGATTATTCATTAAGGTCTTTACCAAAACCCTCAACTTACAACTTCAATATAATAACAATAATGATCTCAAATATCTATGATAAATTTCATGATGTTTAAAGAATACCTCTTGGAGCTCACTTGATCTTTTCACTACTTTAGGTATATGATGCATCTTCCAAATTTCTAAATAATTTGATCACATTTTGTTTTATATTAGTACATAATTGAACTTTAAAATGACATAATTGTATAAACAAGGCATAGCTAATTTACTCCACCTTTACAATTTTCCTCCTGCAATAGTGAAGCTAACAAGTATAAACATTATGCAATGTCTGTTAATTGTTGACAAATGTTTTCCATCAATATTTTGCTCAAGCCAATTGATATCACATCTTCACATCAAAGCTTGGAATGAACTTGGATCCACAAACATATAGCCAAACAAATGCAATTGGATGTAAGAGTGTGTTATTTTTTAAGTCAAGTGACACATTGTCTAATGACCACATCAAATCAAGCATGTTAATGATTGTTGATGTGAAGGTCCAATTGAATGGTGGTATTTCAACATTGACCACCAATTTGAAAGTAATATTCATACTTAGCATGAATAATATCAAATGGTTTAAGTATAGAGATATAACCATGTATTGTACTAACATCAAGTATATTAAGTGTAATAATTAAATTGGTTCTAAAACCAATAAAAAACATTACTAATTATATTTGGAAACATTAATTACATTAATATATTGAAATTTTCTTCAACAAATCTGTGTAGGTTCATCAATATTTGTTGTTGCATCAAGAATTGGCCCTCAATGTTTCTACTTCCTGCTTGAGAATCATTTCACATTCACCCATATTTTATAATTTAATATTTTCACTTTTCCAACTATTGGGACTCTCATCTCACAAGTTACTCCCCTTCAAAATAATACTATAATGATTTTTTAGTTCATTTAATTGCCTCGCAACATTCATTAATTTTCCAATTCATACTTGTGTTGATATCAAAATTGACATTATATTTACAAGTCAAATTATATCCTTATTAAAGTTTTGAAAATGTGCCCATGATCAATTTTGCAAACTCATTTCCCAATCAACTATGAAAAAAAAAACATGCTTACAAATAATAAAATATCTAATACATAATGTTGCAAATACAAATCAAGTTCCTTAATGACAAGGGACCATTTGAATTACAATATTTGAGTTCCCTTAATAAAGTATCTAATACATAACGCTGCAAATACAAGTCAAGTTTCTCAATGATAAGGGATAATTTGAATTACCATATTTGAGTTTCCTTAATGATAAGAGAACCATTTAAATTACATGTTAGGAATTACAATAACCACTTTCAAGTCTCCAATTCCTAAACTATTTCCTCCCATTTCTATTTCTATAATATAAAATAGAATTAAGCACCTCATCAAAAATATTGTTTATGTGATAGACAATTGTAACTTCTACAAATGACACCCACCATGATTATTTGAAATCTCATTCAAGTGAGGGTACATCTAGTTATTACATTGCATTAACTATTTCACTACCTCTAAAAAATATTAATCACGAAAATACATTCTTTCTCTCTCCCTCAATGCCTCCCATAATGCTCATGCTCACTCATTTTTTTAGCTTGTTCAACTTATTTTCACATAATTTTTTTTTATTGTTATCATCTCCTAGGTCATCTAATTTTCCATTTCATACAACCTTCATTTCATTTCACATAGTTATTCCTTCGTTACGTTGTAATATATATCCCTTGAAAAGCAAAAAAATAGCATTTTTTTTGCCACTTTATCCATTTGTGTATTAATGAATCTCAAGAGTATTATCATTTAACATTCCAAAGATGGTAATAATCAAGCCCAGTAATACTGAAGCCTACTACATTCAAAAATAAAGACAAAAATACTACATGAAAGCATTATTCTCTATAACCTCCTTTACGAATGACCCCAAAATGGAGAAAATTTCAAACCTAGTTTCTTCAGTAAGTAATCTTATAATTCAAAGCCCTTGATCCATTTTCCATTTAAGTTAAATTTTCAATTTTGATTGTAAATGAAAGAGGTTCTTATACATCTTAAGAAGGTTGATAGAAGAAAAAAAAAAGAAATGTCATAAAGAAAGAATTACAAGAAAAATTTCCTAATGATATAACTAGGTGCACAAAGGATATTACAACTCTTATGTACAAAGGTTATCGCTATGTATGAAAACTAGTCAAATCCATGTTCGAGAATGAATGTTCTGCTCAAATAAAAATGTTAGTCACATAAATTCTTTTTTTAAGTTTCTAAAAAATATTTATATTAATAAAATAAGGTATTACAATGAGTACATATTACCTTCAACAATCCAAAAACACCAACATGGCAGAGCACGCCTTTGACCTTTGTTAATTTTAGATAAGCATGGTATGTTTTATGCTTAATGCAGTTTTACTTCAATATTTATTATAGACCCAATTGAATTTACAAATCACATAAACATGAAAGTAAAATGCTGATAGAACATAATAATATATCAATAGAAGAGAAGCCAAATAATGTAGATCAGATTTTACAATTCTTCTTGTCCAACAAAGATAGAGAGTGATGTGCGGTACGGTAGTCAACAAGATGCATCAACCAGCAAAGTATTTCTCAACATCAGATCAGACAACCTTCCAAGTGTCACACACACCCCTCAAAGATAGCTCCAAAATTCAACGCAAGTAAACAAAAGAATCCCCGATCCAGATTTTCGGCATCCATTTCTAGCATCTAGATTTCCGAAAACCATTTTTGGCATCATCCATATTTTTGGCATCCATTTACGGCATCATCCATATTTCCAGAATATATATTTCTGGAATCATTTTCGGCATCCATATTTTTTGCATCTGAATTTCTGGCATCCATTTTTTGCATCAAGATTTTCAGCATCCATATTTCCATGTGGAAGAGAGAGAACCCTCTTCTAGTTTGTAAAAACCAATCAGATCATGAGGAATGTGTGTGATGAGATGATAATAAAATGAAAATAATATCTCTCCAATTTATATGAGTCAGTGAGGGTGTGTGACACATTTATTAGGCTTGTGTGCCCACATTACAAATTTGGTCGACCATGCACATGTGTGGAAAATAAAATCAAAATATGTGTTCTGCTCATCCAAACAAGATGATATTTAAATAAATATTGCACCTCTCTGAAAGAGTAATCCAAAAAAAATATAATCAACATCATATGACTAGTCCAACATGGATTTTAGACCTAGTCTCCCAAAATTAACACTCCCTCTTAACTAGGGAGAAATCCATCTATCCACTTGTGCCATCTAGAGATTAGTACTATCGTGTACTATCATACATCACACTACAAGAAAAAAGCACATTGGTGAGGGGAGAAAATGGTCACTGTAAGCTCATTGGTGAGGGTCAAAAGAGCCTTCGTCACCAAAAACGGAACGTCACCAAAAGTAGTGTCGCCAAAAGTATAGGTGTTGTGGTGACATTCAAGTTCCGTCACCAATAATGATTTATAGTGACAGATAGTGACCGTCACCATTTCATATGAGCAATAGTGATGGACAGTAGCCTCTGTCACCAAAAAATTGAATGTCGCCAAAGGTGGCGTCGCTGAAAGTATGTGTTGTGGTGACATTCAAGGTCCATCACGAATATTGATTATAATGACGGATAGTGACTGTCACCATTTCATATGAACAGCAATGATTTTTTGTGATGGACTTTTCATGGCCGTCACTATTGGTGCATATATATGGCGACATTCATTGACCGTCACCATAAACTCATTGGTGACATCAAGGTCCGTCACAAATAATGACTATGACAAATAAGGACCCTCACCATTATATCAACAACAATGATTTATGGTGACAGAACTTTAATGGTCGTCATTATTGATGCGTATATATGGTGGCGTTCATTGACCGTCATCATTTCATATTTTGGTGAGGGTCGAAAAATGTCACCATAAGCTCATTGGTGATGGTCAAAAGAACATCCGTCACCAAAAATTGATCTTTTTCATTCCCTATGAATATTAGGGCACGATGGAATCGAACCATCAACCTCCTGCTTGTAAAGCAGGTGCTCTTCCATTGAGCTAGCACCCTTTAAAGAATTAGACTTTAAACTAGCAATTGCCTCTAAAGGTGCAAAGATACACCAAAGGAATAAGAACAAAGAAAACTGAAAGAATTCAGTGTCCTTGCTCCTATTTTTATTCCATGACACTCTACAAAGTATGATCTTGATCTATGACGTATTTGTGCCAAGTGGTTCTAATTTAATAGTAAATGTTATATTTAGATAAAATAAATGAATAACTGAGAGGCCTTATGGACTAATTTTAAATCCTTACACCAAAATCTCTTAATATTCAAGTCTATGGAACAACTCTTTCAAAGTTAAAACTAAAGTAGATTTTAAATGGAAAGCCTAAAACCAACTAAGTATTTTAAAAGTTAACATTTTGGATATAACTTCTGTTCAATTTATATGACAAGTTATGCAATAACCTTGAAACTAGTTTCTTAGCTAAAAGACTTTCTTAAGTCAACAATGACAAATAAATATAGTCATGGCAAGCAAAATTATCTTGTTTTTTCTAATGAGGGTGCATGTAACTTGATAAAGGTTCCATGAGAGTATCAAACCATAAAGAGTTTCACTTAAACATGGAAATGACAAAGTCTTGTTAAGCAACAAAAGTTTAGTTGAATATATGAAAAGCATTGAGCTAAATGATATAATTAAACTAAAAGTAACTATAAAAAACTGAAATTTCCATCATATACCATCTGGTTTGGTTAGTTCTTTAGAAAGAGAAAGTCCAATTGCATGATCCAGCTCCTCATCTTGATTTTGTAATGGACCATCCTGAAAAAAAATGTCCACATACAACAATCAATGTTATCATATTGCTAAGACTTTTGATATAATCTATCAAAGAATATACTATGTAGGAGAATAACTGGAAAGCACAACTAGAAATTTGAATCACAACATAAAAATATAAAAGAACATGCAACAGGAAAGGAACAACACCATAGTTTGATAAATATGAAAAATCCATGAACATGTTCTTATATATTGATATAGATAACGAAATAGAAATCTATATTTATGAAATTCAAGTATCACACAACAATGTCTTGAACAAATATCAATATGTAAAATAGTATTTTTTGCATTTGGATTTACCTTGTAGAACCTCAGGAAAAATTTTCCACAGAAACAGCCAATAAACATAACAACATGGACCTCAGGGGCAATTGTGCAGGGGATAAAACATGGACGTAAAGCACTAGAGAAGTATTCAAAGAAAATGATGAAAAGCATATCTAGAAAAAACTAAGAACCGTTTGAAGTAAACCACACATTTATCATTGTGACTACTACACTTGCAAAAAAATATCAAAATAAATTATGAACTATTCCACCAAAAAACAGTGAATTTTTCCACTAAAATACAGTTTCAAATTAATCACTAGCATAACGCTAACTTTGTTAGAGCTAACAAATAAAAAATTGAAGTTTAAAAGACAATACATTCTAATGAATTATGGATTACCGTGGCATTAGAGGGCACATGCCAAATTACATTATCATCTCCAAATGCACCCCTACGTAGTGTCCATTTGACACTTTGTGACTTGAACCTTTAAAAGGCTTGCTCAGCCACTTCATCATTCAAGATTTTTTGTGAGTATGATGGTACAATGTGACCTGCATGTCCCAAATAACATGAGCCAACAATGAAAACCATAATTAAATTATTAATGCCTTACTACTTTAATCCTTGAAAAGACGAAAAACATGAATCCAAGAAAGAAAATGATAAGGTTCTCGTTAACCAACTATTATATTTACAGATATGGCAGAATTGTTGATTGGTTGTTTCAGAATTTAAAGCATTTTACTTATTCTCTCAAACATATGAAAAGACACTAAAATTACCAAGGTCATATTTCAACATAAATCTTGCAGAGAATCAGATTGCAACTATGAATATATTATTACAAAAATCTTACAGAAAATCAGAATGCAACTATAAAGATATTATTACAAAAAACTTGCAGAAAATCAGATTGCAACTATGAAGATATTATTACAAAAATCTTGCAGAAAATCAGTTTGCAACTATGAAGATTTAATTCTAAATTTTAAAAATTATAGTAATAAAATCCATCTTTAACATGACTTAACATTTTATATCATATTAGACAAATTTTGAGTCAGGGAACAAGTACAAGGTTCGGAGTTAAAATGTTTGCGTCAAGGACAAGGAGATATCATATACAACTTTCTGAGTTGAGGTTTATCACTAGAGAACATAGTCTTGAGTCTTAAACCAGTACTTAATGAGGGAATTCTGGAAATAAATGGGTACAAAATGTGAATTCATCCCTCATGAGTCATGGCAACCCATAGACAACTCCTGAGGCTTTACAACCATTGCAACTGCACCCATCACACTACGTTTTTAGGTTGAATTGTCCACACCTGCGGCTTTGAAAGTTGTATCCACTGAAACTGCACCCATCACACCACCTTTTTAGGTTGAACTTTCCACATGTTCTAATCCACAGAAGATGTAGTTGAATAGTTTGTTGTGTTGAATTGCACAACTTTTGCCCACAACTGACCATAAGAACTTGTGTGTGATGAGTGAACCAGATATGAATCATGGGAGCTACAAAACTTGCAAACACAATTGTCCATAAATTCCAGAACAGGGAGGATGTAACTGGTATGAACAAATTTGGGACAAATGCTCCCTTGCAATGAAATTCCAGATGTGACTCCTCATGAACAGAGAGCCATTCTTATCAAAATATTTTAAGAGAAACATGTTTTAAATTTAAATGGATACAATTCATTAACCACCCTATCATCCTACCATGTCATATCACCTTGAGCACCCCCCAACACAGTGATTCCCTTGGTAGAAAAGGCCAAATAGCTAAATAAGTTTGCTCAAAAATGTAAAAACAACATCCAGATATGGGAAGAATACACCAATGCCCAACAGGCTTGGGACTAGAAGTTGCTAGCGAGAAGTTTCACACCTTTGGTCAAGATTCTGTTCTCACAGGCTTCACCCATGGGGGATAGGAAGGGATTGAAATTATGGCATTAGGAGGTGATGAACCATGTGCATATATTGCTGTTTGTGTCGTGATTGCTCTTCGTAGGACAATTTTTGATTAGTACAAAAAATGTATATATTTCTGGAATGTGATCTAACTATGAATATGGAAGTGTTCAACTAGCTTATTGAGGACACTGTATCTGTGAAAATCTGGAATTCAAATATTTAAAATAACATAAATTATGGGAGTGACAAGGTATGCAAGGCAGTGGTAAGCTGGAAGTCAAATCTGAAATAACACAATTCCAACATAACTTAGGGTTTACAGTGGCTCCACCAAATATACTCTGACATGGAGGTTTTTCTTATGGTTATTTATATTGTTGGAGAATCTTTGGTGGAGCTAGGGTTTCTCTTGGTTTTCCCTATCTAGGGTTTTCGAAAGCATGGAGAATTATATGATAGGTTGTGATTGTGTTCATGGGTTTCATTTATTCTTTATATATATGAAGTTTTCAGGTGAATGTTCCAACAAATCCTAACACCTTAAGACAAAAACAAATAAAGTACAAAGAATATTGAATGAGAGAGAGAGAGAGTAGCACTGCTCTTACATCCCTAAACCAAATATGAAAAGGAATATGCACAAGTGCATGATCGACTATAATAACAACTCATTCCTTCCTCTTTTTATATGTGAAGCACTCTACTCTACCCATGTGAAGCACTCTACTCTACGTGACATGTGTTAGCATCAAAGGTGACAGTGATTAACAAGCAAGCCCTCCATGGCATGAGAACTACTCTCCAAGGTCCAACAATCCTCCAAAGGTCCTAAACTCCATTGCATCTCCTAGGTCATGTGTCTCCTTAAGGACAATGCATATCCAAGGTAATGTGTCACCTTAAGGACTCCCACACCTACATATCCACTCCCTCAACCCATTAGTTCACATGTCAAGGGATTTTCTATGCTCATGCTGATTTTGGGATGTTTTTGTCATGGTGGAATACCCAACTCTACTCCAAGCACAAAAACGCCCTTCATGCATCAACAACATGAAGTCACCAAGCTCCATACTAATCCAACACTTTGAGGAAGAATTTCTTTCAAACATCCAAACAAGGTCTAGCAGCAAAAGGTAAACCACCTCCAATGTCCAAGTCCATCAATGTAAAATTCATGCTATTATTATTTCATGAATATTTATATTTTATCCAACATGATGACCCACTATGTGCACTATTTGTAGGGAATTTTCTAGATTTTTCTACTTCAACGTGTTGATCCACTATGTGCATTGGTCAAAAAATCCATTTAGTCAAGGAACTCTTCTAAAGTTATTTTCAAGTTTCATTTCTCTTTCCTGTCATCAATCAAATTGGAGCAACTAGAAAGAATTCCATTAACTGTCGTCCATCTAGATGTTTCCTAAACAAGTTCCTATTGCTTAAAGAAAGTTGGAAATTGTCATGAAACATGAGTATAGCCACACAGTTTCAGTAGCTATAATATGATAGTGTTATTGAAAACACTGTTATATTTGTTTCATAAAATAGCACCTAGTCCTAAACAACATAAAATGTTTTTGGAGAATGGCTTGTTTCATTATCGTTGAGCTTGAATTTAAACACTGACAGGTTTTTCAGCCAATAAAATAAAGTCACTGGAGAAAAAAGGTGATGGTTTCTCTCTAAAACATATGCAGATAAAGATACAAGATTTGAGTGGAGGACTTAAGTAGTTTCATGACTACCGCTCAACTTGTAACTGTTTGGTTTTTTGGTCAGCTTTAATTTTTATATTTCGGATCTAGTTCCGAAATTTTTGGATTTCAAATTTCAGTTATAATAGCATAATTCTAGGTTGGCTCACACCATTGGTATTAGAACCTCAATTAATAGTAGATTCATATCAGATTTTTTGCTACAATTCAGATTAGTTACTTATGTTCACCAATCTGTTTATCTTTCAAGGAATCCTTGTAAGGAAGATATAGCAAAGCACAACTTAGATATATTGTCACTGAGAGAGAGAGAGAGAGTAGCACTACTCTTACATCCCTAACCCAAGCTTGAAAGGAATATGCACAAGTGCATGATCGACTATAATAACAACTCACTCCTTCCTCCTTTTATATGAGAGGTAAAGTGGCTTTAGTGGACCTAGTCCACTACAAGCAAACTTGCAAGACACAAGTAAGTCCACCCATGTGAAGCACTCTACTCTACATGACATGTGTCGGCATCAAAGGTGATAGTGATTAACAAGCAAGCCCTCCATGGCATGAGCACTACTCCCCAAGGTCCAACAATCCTCCAAAGGTCCTAAGCTCCAATGCATCACCTAGGTCATGTGTCTCCTTAAGGACAATGCATATCCAAGGTAATGTGTCACCTTAAGGACTCCCACGCCTACATATCCACTCCCTCAACCCAAGAGTTCACATGTCAAGGGATTTTGTGTGCTCATGTTGATTTTGGGATGTTTTTGTCATGGTGAAATACCCAACTCTACTCCAAGGATACAAAATCCCTTCATGCATCAACAACATGAAGTCATCAAGCTCCATACTAATCAAACACTTCGAGGAAGAATGTATTTCAAACATCCAAACAAGGTCTAGTAGCAAACGGTAAACCACCTCCAATTTCCAAGTCCATTAATGTAAAGTTCATGATATTATTATTTCAAGAATTTTTATATTTTATCCAACATGATGAACCACTATGTGCACTATTTGTAGGGAATATTCTGGATTTTTCTGCTTCAATGTGTTGATCCACTATGTGCATTGGTCAACAACTCCATTTATTAAAGGAACTCTTCTAAAGTTATTTCCAAGTTTAATTTCTCTTTCCTCTCATCAAGCAAATTTGAGCAACTAGAAAGAATTCCATTGACTATCGTCCATCCATTTGTTTCATAAAAAAGTGCCTATTGATTACAAGAATGTGGGAAGCCATCATGAAACATGAATATAGCCACATAGTTTCAGTAGCTATAATCTGACAATGTTATTGAAAACATTGTTAGATTTGTTTCATAAAAGAGCACATAGTCCCAAACAACAGAAAATGTTCATGGAATATGGCTTGTTTCACTATCATTGATCTTGACTGTAAACACTGATAGGTTTTTGAGCCAATAAATTCCCTAGAGAAAAATGGTGATGGTTTCTCTCTAAAACATATGTAGATAAGGATAAAATATTCGAGTGGAGGACTTAAGTAGTTTCATGACTACCGCTCAACTTGTAACTATTTGGATTTTTGGTCTGCTTTATTTTTTATATTTCAGATCTATTTCCAAAATTTTTGGATTAGAAATTTCAGTTATAAAAGTAGAATTATGGGTTGGCTCACAACATTGGTATTAGAACCTCAACTAATAACAGATTCATATCATATTTTTTGCTACAGTTCATATTAGTTGCTTATGTTCTCCAATCTGTTTATCTTTCAAGGAATCCTTGTAAGGAAGATATAGAAAAGCACGACTTAGATATATTTTCACCAACATACACATCAACTCAGATATATTGTCACCGATAGAGAGAGAGAGTAGCACTAATCTTACATGCCTAACCCAAGCTTGAAAGGAATATGCACAAGTGCATGATTGACTATAATAACAAATCACTTCTTCCTTTTTTTATATGAGAGGTAAAGGGGTTTTAGTAGACCTAGTCCACTACAAGAAAAATTGCAAGACACAAGTAGGTCCACCCATGTGAAGCACTATACTCTATGTGACATGTGTCAGCATCAAATGTGATAATGATTAACAAGCAAGCCCTCCATGGCATAAGCACTACTCCCCAAGGTCCAACAATCATCCAAAGGTCCTAAGCTCCAATGCATCTCCTAGGTCATGTGTCTCCTTAAGAAAAATGCATGTCGCAGGTAATGTGTCACCTTAAGGACTCCCACTCCTACATATCCACTCCATCAACCCAAGAGTTCACATGTCAAGGGATTTTGTGTGCCCATGTTGATTTTGGGATGTTTTTTTCATGGTGAAATACCCAACACTGCTCTAAGCACACAAACTCCCTTCATGCATCAACAACATGAAGTCACCAATCTCCATACTAATCCAACACTTTGAGGAAGAATGTATTTCAAAATTCTAAACAAGGTCTAGCAGAAAACGGTAAACCATCTCCAATGTCCAAGTCCATCAATGTAAAATTCATGCTATTATTATTTCAAGAATATTTATATTTTATCCAACATGATGACCCACTATGTGCACTATTTGTAGGGAATCTTCTGGATTTTTCCGCTTCAACATGTTGATTCACTATGTGCATTGGTCAACAACTCCATTTAGACAAGGAACTCCTCTAAAGTTCTTTCCAAGTTTCATTTCTCTTTCCTGTCATCAAGAAAATTGGAGAAACTAGAAAGAATTCCATTAACTGTCGTCTATCCAGTTGTTTCCTAAACAAGTGCCTATTGCTTAAATAAAGTAGGAAACCATCATGAAACATGACTATAGCCACATAGTTTCAGTAGCTATAATCTGACAATGTTATTGAAAACACTATTAGATTTGTTTCATAAAAGAGCACCTAGTCCCAAACAACAGAAAATGTTCGTGGAGAATGGCTTGTTTCACTATCATTGAGCTTAACTATAAACATTGATAGGTTTTTGAGCCAATAAAGTCCCTGGAGAAAAACAGTGATGGTTTCTCTCTAAAACCTATGCAGATAAAGATACAAGATTCAAGTAGACTCAACTAGTTTCATGACTACC
The DNA here is from genome assembly GCA_034641835.2 of Pinus albicaulis. Lineage (NCBI taxonomy): Eukaryota > Viridiplantae > Streptophyta > Pinopsida > Pinales > Pinaceae > Pinus > Pinus albicaulis. The sequence continues at coordinate 1,100,079,037 of CM076581.1, forward strand.
GATCGACTTGTAACTGTTTGGTTTTTTGGTCTGATTTATTTTTTATATTTTAGATCTAGTTCCAGAGTTTTTGGATTTCAAATTTCAGTTATAATAGCAGAATTCTGGGTTGGCTCACATCATTGGTATTAGAACCTCATTTAATAGCAGATTCATATAAGATTTTTCGCTACAGTTCAGATTAGTTACTTATGTTCACCAATCTGTTTATCTTTCAAGGAATTCTTGTAAGGAAGATAGAGCAAAGGACAACTCATATATATTGTCACCAACATACACATCAACTCAGATATATTATGACAGAGAGAGAGAGAGTAGCACTGCTCTTACATCCCTAACCCAAGCTTGAAAGGAATATGCACAAGTGCATGATCGACTATAATAACAACTCACTCCTTCCTCCTTTTATATGAGAGGTAAAGTGGCTTTAGTGGACCTAGTCCACTACAAGCAAACTTGCAAGACACAAGTAGGTCCACCCATGTGAAGCACTCTAATCTACGTGACATGTGTCAGCATCAAAGGTGACAGTGATTAACAAGCAATCCCTCCATCGCATGAGCACTACTCCCCAAGGTCCAACAATCCTCCAAAGGTCCTAAGCTCCAATGCATCACCTAGGTCATGTGTCTCCTTAAGGACAATGCATATCCAAGGTAATGTGTCACCTTAAGGACTCCCACGCCTACATATCCACTCCCTCAACCCAAGAGTTCACATGTCAAGGGATTTTGTGTGCTCATGTTGATTTTGGGATGTTTTTGTCATGGTGAAATACCCAACTCTACTCCAATCAGACAAACTCCCTTCATGCATCAACAACATGAAGTCACCAAGCTCCATACTAATCCAACACTTCGAGGAAGAATGTATTTCAAACATCCAAACAAGCTCTAGCAGTAAATGGTAAACCACCTCCAATGTCCAAGTCCATCAATGTAAAATTCATGCTATTATTATTTCAAGAATATTTATATTTTATCGAACGTGATAACCCACTATGTGCACTATTTGTAGGGAATCTTCTGAATTTTTCTGCTTCAACGTGTTGATCCACTATGTGCATTGGTCAACAACTCCATTTATTCAAGGAACTCTTCTAAAGTTCTTTCCAAGTTTCATTTCTCTTTCCTGTCATCGATCAAATTGGAGCAACTAGAAAGAATTCCATTAACTGTCATCCAACCAGTTGTTTCATAAACAAGTGCCTATTTCTTAAAGAAATTAGGAAACCATCATGAAACATGAATATAGCCACATAGTTTCAGTAGCTATAATTTGACAATGTTATTGAAAACACTGTTAGATTTGTTTCATAAAAGAGCACCTAGTCCCAAACAATAGAAAATGTTCGTGGAAAATGGCTTGTTTCACTATCGTTGAGCTCGACTGTAAACACTAACAGCTTTTTGAGCCACTAAATTCCCTAGAAAAAAACGGTGATGGTTTCTCTCTAAATCATATGCAGATAAAGATACAAGATTTGAGTGGAGGACTTAAGTAGTTTCATGACTACTGCTCGACTTGAAATTGTTTGGTTTTTTGGTCTTCTTTATTTTTTATATT